>CAXIWN010000009.1:5212485-5583767 GCA_964036215.1 Oscheius sp. DF5033 | reverse complement strand
CTTGTGCCTATGACACAACACCTCCCTTTCTTGGCTAAAACTATGGGGGCAAGAAAAAGAAAGAATATAAGAAGCAAAGAAAACCTACGGGGGCACAACGAACAAGAAAATAAGGAAACAAAATGAAAAGAGACAACCTGAGTGGGAATCCTAGGGGTTAGCCAATCCTAGTAGTTGAACTTCTGTCTGGGGCTCTTCTTTCTTCTTGTCGTTGGATTTCTTTCTTCTCGGGCGGTTTCTTTCTTCTTTTAGTGGCGGCAAACAGGAGACCTTGTCCAGCAGATAGGTTTTTCTTCCATGGTCATGACGTTGGTCATCCGTCCTATCTTCGTGGCGATGTCGGTCGACTTTCCGATGTTTTCTGTCGAGGCGAGCTTCTCCTTTCAGCTTTATGATGAGCTGTCCTTTGCCTTTTGTTGCCACTACTTCTGCTTGTAACCATTTCCTTGTTGCAGAATTATTTTGAAACTTTATAGTTTCTCCGACTTGCAAACTGTTTCCGTTTTGGCGATCGACTCTTCGATTTCGCTCTCGTACACCTTCGCGTCGGAATTGCGAATTATCCGTGTACTTTATCGGAAAAGGGGAACGAGTCATTTCAGTCGACTCTTGGGACATCAAACCTCTCGACTTTCCTTCGACGTGGTTTGTAATTCCGGACTCTGGCTTGTCGCCTATGTCCTGTCCTCCCTTTTTAGCGGTATAATTGCATCTCTGGAGCTTGAGAGCTTTGATATAACCTATACGGTGTGCAGTTCCAACCTTCCCTGGCACCTTGGAACGATTAGACTTCTCTCCTAAGTCTGCCGAACTCCTTTCGGTCTTATTGTAGTTACTAACCTTGGTAATTTTTGGAAATCCCAATAAATCCAGCATCTCTCGACCTTTCTTCGTCTTGGCTATCCAATCCAGCCCGAACAAATCCGGCGCATCCGTAACATACGCTATGCCCTTGTGTTTTTCACTGTCAAACTCAAATTCGCATTGAATTTTTCCATTGCATGGGATCTCACTTCCCGAAACAGTGATTAGACGACACTTTGGCGGTCGAATTTTGGGAGAACCGATCCTTTCCCAAGTTTGGATATTCATCAAGGTCACGTCTGACCCTGTGTCGACACAGAAATTTAATGGTACCTCATTAATTTTTATATCCACCAATCTCCTTCCGTGGAATTCTGTGTGACGGTCGCCTTCCTGCTGTTCAGCCAGGAATCCTATCTGATGACGACGTTTGAATTGGGGTTTTCCTTTGCGGCGATATGCCTGCTCTGGACTATTACCTCCTTTGTCCTTGCCTGTACCATTGCAACCCTTGCAATCCGGTAGCTCCGAACGGCAATCCTTTCTCATGTGTCCGTGCTTCCCGCATCGATAACACTCAATGTCTTTGTTTTTGTGCTCATTTACTTCTTCGCCCACATAATTTATTTCACTTGTGGCGGAAGCGTTTGCAATCAATTGACCATCTCTTTTAAAAGTACGTTGTTTTGTCAACTCTTTGACAATTCCTTGGAGAGTGAGAGGTTCTTCAGCCTCTTTTGTTTTATCTGCAAACGATAACAGATAAGGAAGGTGGATCTGGTCATCCTTTCCCTTCAGTCCAACAAGGAATCTTAACACTTTCAGGTCTTCGACGTCCATTTTATTCATAACCTTATAGAACCTTTCATTTATTCTATCGGCATAGGTTTGATCATCTTCCAGCGGATCTTTGTCGAATGAGGAGGACCAGCAATCGTACTGTCTTTTGAAAACTGAAATGGGAATCTCAAATAGATTTTTCAGAACCTTTACGGCTTCGTCAAATTTCAGTTCATTTGGTGCTTTTGGTAATACGTGGCTCGCAAAACGACGATATGTTTCAGGTGCTAATTTTTCAGTTAGGAGTCTTAGACGAGATTTATCATCCAGCTGGGCACCATCGGCGATGAAAATATGTTCATATCGAGCATACCAGTCCGAAAACGAAATATCCGTGTCAGGATTGAATGAAAATTCGGGGAGTCTCTTCTCCAAGTCACCAATTAGACGAGTATTACTGGGAATGATGATGGATGTTTCCTCAGTTTCCTGTTTTGTTTCAACTTTCGATAATCGTTGATCATACGTGGTCAATAATTTTTGCATCGCTTGCATTGTTCGTTGGGTTGTTTCCAATATTTGTGCTAATGTAGCATTATCTTCTGAAGCCATTTTCGACGATGAATGTCAGATGGAAATGACGTTGACTCTTGTATTCTTGTATGTAGATGGAATTCTGTATTAGCTGTCTGTGATGAAAGATGAGATCAGCTCAGAATATAGGAAACTATTAGAAGTAGATGTTTAGGATGATACTTCTAATAGAGGTATTTTACAGGGATGAATACCTTTTAAAATTTGTCTACAATCACAAGGATAGGGATGATCCTTTCTTCTTTCCAATTAGACAATTATATTCAAAGAATCAAACGCGATGGTGAGAAACTTGAATTTATTTATTGCTTTTCGTGAATTTCGATAGCTAAACACGATGGTAGAGCTACGAAATTAGTAAAATAAAAGATCCGTGTTCAGTGACTCCACGATGGGACAAGATACACAAAAACACGACGACGAAAAGACTTATTATGGCTCAAACGTGGTCGCCAATTGTTAGATACTTGGCCGCGATGGGTGTATCTAGACAAAAATGATAACAGTACAATCTGTTATATAATTATAATTTATTATCAAATATGACAATAAAATAAATATGAGCACTGGGGTAATTTATCACACGGAAAATAATCAACCGCACTCAGCGGATTCACACAAAGACTGACCCTTTCGAGGAGCCCGTGGCCTCGTGTCAAAGGGGCGCGCTTACTCAGCGGCGGGAATTCAAACCGAATTCTAATCTTGTGCCTATGACACAACAGCTGTCAGCAGGAATTTTTATCTGAAAATGTTTTTACGTTAAAAATTGGCGATTTTAGCCGTTTCCGGGCAGCTGTAGCGCGTAAACAGGGATCAGGCGTAATTTACAGCTGGGCGTTGGATAAAATTCAAATTTAGCATTTTATTACGTCACCAGCCGTTTCGACCCCCCTGCGGGGGGTCTTCGGCTGGACGCCCGCTTCGCGGGCTAGGAAGTCCGAGGCTCCGGATATCTGTCCGGCTACGCCGGACTGTAGTCCGCTCGGCCCGTCACTCGCCTTCGGCTCGTGCCGGACCTCGCTCCCTCTCCATATGGTTCTCTTCTTCTCAATTGCTTCGTATGACGCGATCAAAAGAAAAAGGAATTAGATAAAACCAAGTACTGCGACAATACTGAGGATCCGAACATGATACACGCTGCCAAATCTATGCTTTTTTGAAACTCAGCCCCGCTTTCATAAGCTGGCAGTGTGAAATTCATCTTCTCCACATTGAGAGCATTCGAATGATGCTAATTTCACTGCAGAAGGATGAAAAATAAGAAATACGCAGCCAAATGGCACATTTGATACTCAGTCTCATTTAAACGGAAAACTATCACCGTAATCGGCTTCCTCACACTGAGAGGAGTCGAACGGTGCCTATTTTGTTGAGAGAGAGCGAAAATTGACAGATACGCAGCCAAATGACACATTTGATACTCAGTCTAATTTAAAGAATAAATAAGCAGCAGATTTTGACTCCCCAGACTGAGAGCAGTCGAATGATACTAATTTCGATGCGTAGGGATGCAAAATAAGAAATATGCAGCCAAATGTGACATTTGATACTCAGTCACACTTATATTGCGAAATAATTATAGTGGAGCCATAAACAAAAAAGCAAAAATGTTTTGAGCACTTTTGTCACCGGAGGGGATCGAACCCGCGTTGTTTATTGGGTGCGCGCGCCTTAGACCACTCAGCCATGATTTTTCGACATGTCAACGGACACACAGACTCACGGACACCATAGCGTTTTAGTAGTAAGGGATTTTTCTCCACTTTTTTTTGGTATTTTCCTAAGTTTTTGTCTTATTTTTTCGAATTCAGCGTAAAATTGCAATTTTTGGTATATTTACTTTGTAAACGCAGGTCGTTCCAGCTTCATAAGGTCCTGGAGGAAGGTTCCAGTAATTTTTGAGCTCAATTGTAGAATTTTCGCATTCTAAAATGGTTTCGTAGGTCTTTTATAAAGTTTTATGAAAAAAAACATGATGCTGCAATTGGAAACGTAATATTAAGAAAACCCACTAATAATGTCGGGATCTACCGGCGGATTCCAGGGATTTATTCCACCATTACCGTAATCTCCTCCTCCATAATCTGTGTCGCCATTCCCGCCATATCCCCCTTGCCCAAAATCACCAGGTTTATAATCACCGCTACCGTAACCTTCTCCTCCTCCATAGGTACCTAAAAATTCGAAAAATCGTACTGAAATCGCCGCAAAATGCGTAAATTTAAAAAATTTCGCGCCATTTTACTGAAAATTTGAAAAAAAAATCCTCCTTTTTGATCATTTACCTTCTTCATAACCTCCTCCTTCTCCAAAGCCTCCAGGATTATAATCACCGCTACCGTAATCTCCTCCCTCGCCATTATAACCTAAAGAACCGAAAAATCGTATGAAAATTGGTGCCAATTCGATAGATTCAAAAAGTTTCCCGCCATTTTACAGGAAGGTTAAAATATTCCCGTTTTAGTCAATTACCTCCGCCATATCCGCCATTGAATCCGCCTGGATCACCGCCGTATCCTCCTCCTTCTCCAAAACCTCCTGGAGTATAGCCACCGCTACCGTAGCCTCCTCCATTACCATACCCATCTCCTCCAAAGCTTCCTCCTCCATTATTACCTAAAAATTCAAAAAAGGGTATTGAAATTGGCGCAAATTGCTGTCATTTTAAAAATTTCCCGTTAATTTTCAGTCAAAAATGGAAATATTTCCCGTTTTTGGTAACTTACCTCCGCCATAACCGCCGGTTCCATATCCTCCACCAAAATCTCCAGGATTATAGTCACCACTACCGTAACCTACCGCATTCTCACCTAAAAATTCAAAAGATCATACTGAAATTGCCGCAAATTGCTGTTATTTTGAAAATTTCCAGGGAGTTTTAGCTAAAATTTAAAATATTTTTGGTAATTTACCTTCACCATAGCCGCCATTTTCAAATCCAAGTTCTCCTTCTCCAAAATAGCCAGGACTATAGTCACCGCTACCGTAACCTCCTCCAAATCCATTTGAATCTCCATATCCACCGCCAAATCCTCCATTACCAGTATTACCTTTGAAATCGCCATAACCATCGGCGTAACCTCCTCCATCGTTCAAATTATTACCGTAACCACCAGCAAATTGTGGTGCAGTAATGTCTAGGGTAGAAATAAAGAGGAAAATAATCATTTGGAGAAAGGGTAGACTTTACTGGCTAGATGGGAAATGGGAATCATTATAAAGAGAGAGTAAAACAGCTGGCAGCGGAACAGGTGAAAATTTCATGTAGAAAATTATTTATTAATAAAAATGAAAATTATGCACGATTCCAGTAAGTTTTGACAATTATTTCTTGGATAAATTTCGACTGGTGGACGACAATTGTGTGACAGCTACGGTATTCTTCCTCGCAATGAGGCGTCGAATAGCCCACCAGATGACAATTCCACGTAAAAGTGGCAAGATCATATCCCAAATTGATGAAATTTTAAAAATTTGGTAATATTCATCTGATCCTTGTACCTTCTCCAAGGCCACAGACATATTGAGAAGAGCCCGAAAATAATTTTGAAATTCAACTGCAATTTGTTTTCTAATAATTGGATCTGTTTCTTGTGCTAATTTTTTCAGAGTTTCTTCTCTGTATGGAGAATTGAGGAGGTAGACATCCATAAAGAATGAAAATATTTGCAAGAAACTTATGGCTAAAACGAGTAGGAGCTGAAAAATTAGTGGAGTTCGGTAATAATTACGGTACCTGGATGAAAAGTGCTGTTGCCAGTTTTTTCTGTCCTTTTATTGTAACCTCGCTAAATGTCGAAACGTCCATTTTTCGTACCAGAAAAAATGAGACAAAACTTATTACAAGAAGCAGAAAATCTGCCACAATGGCGCCAATAATTGTTGACATTTGAAATGGCGCCTAAAAGTTTTCATTTTTTTAATAATTAGGATTTACCGTAGTTTCCGCTCTGAAATTGAAATTTACAACATTTTGAAACATTAAAACAAGCAGTGAAATGGTAGAAACGGCATAAAATATTGCATCCAATAGTCGTTGCCTGTAATTCTTTAAATGAACTGTGGAAAAATATTTGAAAAGGGCGCCAAAGTCGGCGTTCGCTCTGATTCAGGGTAAAATTTTTCGCTTTCGGTCATTTTTCTTAAATTTTCTCCAATTTCCGCTCGTTTTTTCTACTTTTTACTGTCAAATATTCTACAGACGATTGAGAACTTTTTAAAAGAAAATTTACGACAATTAACGCAAAAATAGGCTCAAAAAATTCAAAACAACCGTTTTTTGTTTTTAGCGCATTTTTGCTGCAGTTTTTGCGGGCTTATATTTCAAAAATCCGTAATATCCTGTAAATTATTTAGCGCAAAAAAAGAGCAAGAAATATTAGCTGAAATTAGAAGAAATATAAGAAAAATGGTAGATTTCAAATTTAGCGTCACCCGCGTGTTTAAAATTTCATAAATTTACAATCGAAAAAATCGAATTTGAACGAGCGGGTGACGCTACTGTGCACAAGAGATTGAAAACCGACTATATCAAGAATATTTACCCTGAATCAGGAATTTCTGCTACATTTTTCATAAAATTTATTGGCAAACTTACGGTCTTACGGTATTTTTCCAAAATATCATCAAAATAACGCTGAGAATTAGACGGAAATAACCAAGGATCTCATTTGAAATATAAGGAACATATATTCCAAATAAGTCACAGCCCTAGAATTTGAATTAATAAAAAATTGGCGCCACTCACCGCTAGGAATGAAATGTACCCAAATAATTTAATAATCTCATTGACGCTTTGAACTATTATGAGATAATGATACGCTCGCTTTTTAACGAGTCTTGTAAATAAACAATAGACGATGAATAAATGCAACAGGCTGGCACTCGAAGAACTAACATGCATTGGAATTTTATAACCCCAAAGATCTGGAGGATTGCCGCATCTTGGGTCTCGACTGGATTCTGTAGAATTCATAACTGAAAAATTAGAGAGATTTTAGGTCCAGAAACTGGATGGAAAGGCGTCAAATTAGCAAAAGGACAAATTATTCGCAGGAATGACGTTCGGACGTGTTTTTAGCCAATGAAACTTCGACTGACACATCAGCAGACGAGATTTTAGACAGGGAAAAAGTTGCAGAGAAATGGAATGAAAAGTAGGAGCTGAATTAATTTTAATTTTAATTTAAATGTAAATAAATCGTCAGAATCTTTCTTAAAACCGGGATTTTAATCCGATTTCGAATATAGAACAAGAGTTCACTTCCTCTTTTCATCAGGCGGAATAGTTCGATTTTACAGGCAAATAATTAGTAAATTTTATTAATAAAAATATTATTGTACGAAATGCAAACGTGGAAATGATGGGTACTGCAATTCTTGGATCGTACTCATTTCTTAGATAAATTTCGACTGGTGGACGATAATTGAGTGACAGCTACGGTATTCTTCCGTTTAATGAGACGTCGGATAGCCCACCAGATAAGAATTCCCCGTAGAATTGGCAATATCCGTTCCCATATTACTGTAATCTGAAAAGCCGCGAAAATTAATCCATTTTCCCTTGGTAAACACTAAAAGTTGAAAATTTTACTTACCCATTCAAGAGTAGACCCCAAATCAAGAATTTTTTGAAAATATGCCCGGAAATCTTTGATAATCTGCTCCTTTATGACGGGATCCGTCTCTTTCGCATATCTTGCATAAGTTTCTGTTCGAAAAGATGAGCTTACCAAGTAAGCGTCTATGAAAAAATAAATGATATTGAAGAAACTTATGATCAGAACAAGAATAAGCTGAAAAAAAATATAAAAATTCCCAGAAAAATTACACGAAACCTGGATAAAAAGTGCCGTTGCCAGTTTTTTCTGTCCTTTAATTGTCACTTCGCTAAATGTTGAAACGTCCATTTTTCTAACCAGAAAAAATGAGACAAAACTCATTGTCAGCAATAAAATATCGGCCTTAATTGCGGCAACAATCAGAATTATATCAAATGTGTACTAAAAATGACTCTATTTAAAGGAATAAATGACACTGACTGTAAAAGTAACTCGAAAATCACTGGCGATAACCTCGGCTACAATTAGTACAAGCATAGATACTGTAGAAAAGGCATAAAATGAGGCGTCTAGTCGCTGCTGCCTGGAATTTTTTTATTACATTGAATTTCCCCAGATTTTTAAATATTTTTTTCGAGCTGTAGGCTGTTTCCTACTCCGGGAGAAACAAGCGCTGCTGGATATCAAAACAAGCGCTTTTTGAATTTCACTTTTTAACGGAAATCCACAAATTTTCCCTGATTTCTAAGCAACGCCCATTTCCCCAAGGTTGGAAACCGATACTATCACGTTTAAATTTTTAAAATCACAGAAAACTCCAAAAAACAACACCGTATTCTTCCAATTTTTATAGCATCTGGGATACTGTAGGCAGTAAATCTTCAAAATATTTAAATCATGGTCAGTTGGCGCTAATGAGGGCGTCTTTTCGCACAAAAATTGAGCATTTTAGTGAAATTTTTAGTTTAATTTTTACTGTATGCCACAAATTGTGGATCCACTGGTACAAAAACCGGAAAAGCTCATAAAATGCGCTGTGTTGACCAGGATCATCTACTTTTTTGTTCCCAAACCTACGGTCGTACAGTTTTCTTCCAAAAAATCATCAAAACCACGCTGAGTATTAGGCGCAGAAGTGCCGTTGAGTTTGTGGTATAATCCGGTACCATTATTCCTACCAAAGAGCAGGACTAAAATGCGATCTTACCCAGAAACTGTGACCATTTACCGAGGTATAAATGACGTTGCAAGAAGCTTGAACGATTTCGTTGATACTCTGGATTACAATAAGAATATGATACGTCCGTTTTTTAGGAATTCGTGATAATAAACAATAAATTATGAAAAGATTAAGAGGGACGGCGAGGGTGAAAGTACCATAAATTGGCAGGGCCATGTCCCAAGGAGTCACAGTACATTTTGGGGTAGAATTCATAACTGAAAAATTAGAGAGATTTTAGGTCCAGAAGCTGGATTAGAAGACGTCAAATTAGCAAAAGGACAAATTATTCTCTGGAATGACGTTCGGACGTGTTTTTAGCCAATGAAACTTCGACTGACACATCAGCAGACGAGATTTTAGACAGGGAAAAAAGTTGCAGAGGGCGAAAAGTAGACGCTAAATTAATTTTTGAACCCAAAGAGAATTCCCAACTTCTAAAATGGAGTCCTGTAGCTAAAAGTCCAAGAAAACGTCGAAAAAACCACGGAAATTTACGGTAAAAAGCCCCGCCAAAGATATGGCGGGATTCCAGCTTTTTTGAACAACAACAAACTTTCGAACAATTAGTCCGAAATGTTTTAGAAAATGTCAAATTGGCCAGGAAAATAGAGGGAAATGTCCACTGTAGTCGGAATTTCCTTTGTCATTTTACCCGCGACATTTGAAAAATTTCTTCCCATGACATTTTGAACAAAACAAAACAAATCAAAAATTAAGGGAAATAACGTCTGGGCGCAATTCTCAGGGCTACGGAGTGTAAGATCTTACAGAAATCTCGATAAAAAGCTTCAAAATTACGGTAGCCACCTGCCAATACCATTTTTTGGCTGCGTTTCAATGAAAAATTGGTGAAAATCGCTGTACGATCGAATTTTGCGTCAAAAAAAATAGGAAAAAGGGGAATACGGTAATCCATGGTCATTAATGATCCAACTGATGTTTACGACCTCTCAAAATGGTCAAATTCACCTTGTTTGCCCTCTAATTTCTTCCTCGAATTTCCCCTTTCATTTTACTTTCCGCCCCGGTGCTTTTCTATAATTTCTGTCCAATTTAAATGTAAATAAATCGTCAGAATCTTCTGTGGAAAGCGGGTTTTAATCGGATTAATTTCTGTACTAGGATGCCTGCTCTTTATAGAACAAGAGTTCACTTCCTTTTCCGATAAAATGATATCAAAATAAGGGATAATTATAAAAAACTATCGGCGGGAAACCGGTCAATGGTACAATAATTCAAATAATCTGATACTTTTATTACAAGCAGTGGGAAATCAATAAAATCCCGGATTACTGTAATAATTCAGCTCATTTCTTCGAGGCATTTCTGCTGGTCGATGACAATTGTGTGACGGTTATCGTGTTATTTTTTCGTTTAATGAGTCGTCGAATTGCCCACCACATCAGTATCCCTCCAGCAATTGGAAGTATGTTTTCCCATAATGCCGAAACCTGTAAATGGGACCATTAAGTGGCCAAATAGTTACCCGCCTTTTCAAGAACACGGTTGATATCAAGGAAAACTCGAAAATATTCGCGAATTTCATCACCAATTTTTTGTTTTGTTGCGTAATCTGTCGCTGTTAGCATTTTTATCTTAATTTCAGCATAATACGATGAATTTAATAGATAAAAGTTTAAAAAATAAGAAATAAGCTCGAAAATTGTTGTGATTAAAACGAAAAGAAGCTGAAAATGGAGAATTTTCCCGAAATTTCGGAACAAACCTGGATAAAAAGTGCTGTTGCCAGTTTTTTCTGCCCTTTCATGGTAACCTCGCTAAATGCCGAGACGTCCATTTTCATTACCAGAAAAAATGAGACAAAACTTATTGCCAACAGGAGAAAATTAGCCACGGCTGAGGAAATATTCAATGTTAGGTTGAATTCGTCCTAAATTTGATGTTTTTCCAGTAAATTCGTGGCTTTTACTGAAATTGTTGTTGTGAGAAAATAACCGTAGGCAATTATTTTGACAATAAGCGCAAGCATTGCAATCGTGGAACCAAAGTAGAAAAATAAATCCAAGGCTCGTTGACTGAAAGTTGGAAAATAACTTTTAACAGTGGACGAAAAAATCTACTGGACATTAAATTTGCTTATCTAGAGGTCCGCCAATTGTTTACAGTACTCCAGATCCTTCTGAGACTTCGAAAGCCCCAGGAAAGCAGCGTTTTATCACAATTCAACTCAAATATTGCAAAAATCAAGCGGAAAATGCGCCATTTTGATGCCATCCTATTTTTTTGGTCCGAAATAGGGCTGTTGGAGTTGGGCCGACTCGACTCGAAAATCACCGGGTCGGGTTTGAGCCGTCTCGTGCTCGCTCGATTTTCCTGGCCATTGACCCGACTCGGCCCGATTTCGGGAGGAGATCTCCAATTCGTCCGGAATCTGACCCGAAATTCAAGAAAATTTCCCGATTTTCTGGGCAGATCGCCTGATAATCGAGGAAATTTGGCGTTATCTGACAAAACCCAACCCGAAAATGGCCGTGTCGAGTCGGATTGAGCCCAGTCTGACCCGATTTCGTGACCTCTAATCGTACCCGAGGCCCGCCCGAAACATTTTTCAAGGTAGCCAACCCGGCCCGAACCCGCGCGACCCGAAAACCCCTGCTCGAGCAGCCCTGATGCCAAACTTACGGTCTAACTGTTTTCTTCCAAAAAATCATTAAAACAACGCTGAGTATTATTCGAATCAGTCTCGTTGGACTCGTTGTATGATCAAAAATATGATAACCTAACACAGGGCAGGCCTAAATTAGAATAAAAGCTACAGAAGGTTCTCAATTCTACCGAAACAAGAATAACGGCTGTTGTCGCTTTTATAGTTTCGTTAATACTTTGGACTATTATGAGAATATGATAAATTCGTTTTTTAGTAATCCTGGCCAGTAAATTGTAGACAATAAAAAGATGTAGAGGGACGGTGAACACACAACAAATGTAGACGGGAATTTGATGACTCCACAAATCCAATGGATTACATGATTTGGCTACTGTACTATTATTCATTTGCTGAAACATTTAAAGGATTCCAGTGATTTTCGTGGTAGGATCTTGAGAAAATCGGCAATGAGATTACAGAGAGCGGAATGGCTGCTAAAAGGTCAAATTATGCTCAGGAATGACGTCCGGACTCGTTTTTCGTTAATGAAACTTCCTCTGACACATCAGCAGACGAGATTTTAGACAGGGAAAAAAGTTGCAGAGAAATGGAATGAAAAGTAAGGGCTGAATTAATTTTTAAATCCAGTGGGCTTTCTGAAGTTCAAAGGGGTCCTAGAGCGAAAAGAAAACATCGAAAAACCACGAAAATTTACGTTAAAAAGCCCCGCCAAGAAGTAGCGGGATCTCAGCTTTTGAATAATAACAAAATTTCGAATAATTAGCACACAGTTTTTAGAAAATGTGAAATTGGTAAGAACAATAGCGAATATTCCCACTGTAGTCGGAATTTCCTTTGTCATTTTACCAGCGACATTTGAAAAATTTCTTCCCATGACATTTTAAACAAATCAAAACAAATAAAAAATTAGCGGAAAATATTGTCTGGGGAAAATTCTCAGGGCTACGGAGTGTAAAATCTTACAGAAATCTCAATAAAAAGCTTCAAAATTACGGTAGCCACCTGCCAATACCATTTTTTGGCTGCGTTTCAATGAAAAATTGGTGAAAATCGCTGTACGATCGAATTTTGCGCCAAAAATTAAAAGGAAAAAGGGGGAATACGGTAATCCATGGTCATTAATGATCCAACTGATGTTTACGACCTCTCAAAATGGTCAAATTCACCTTGTTTGCTCTCTAATTTCTTCCTCGAATTTCTCCTTTCATTTTACTTTCCGCCTCGGTGCTTTTCTATAATTTCTGTCCAATTTAAATGTAAATAAATCGTCAGAATCTTTTTTAAAACGGTGATTTTAATCCTATTTCGAATTTAGAACAAGAGTTCACTTCCTCTTTTTGAATGATCAGTGATGTCAAGCGGGGAAGCCCAGCTGACGAATATTTTCGAAATGACGCAAAACGCGGAAAAAGTGGGCGATGTTTTTCGAAATATAACGAATTTTCCAGCTGTTTCTCTGTTTTTCTCCTAATTTTTGTAATTCTTCCGTTTTATGAAAACTTTTTAAAGAAAAATTATTGAAAGCAGCAGTACAAGAAAGTTTTTTTACAGTAGTTCCAGCGAAAAATGTCAAAAATAGCCTGAAGTTGAGTATAAAATTAGAGTTTTCTGGGGTTTTTTTAGCGAAAACTGTAGGTTTTTCCTTTAGTATAAGTTCTCGACCAATTTATGGGCGCGATTCCATGATTTTGTTGAAACTTCTGCCTTCTGATCCATTTTCGATGCAGAAATTCCCATTTTTCTGGTTCACATGATCTTTATAAGCCCAATTATTGAAAATTAGGTGATGGCCCGAGAGTTTCTGACTCAAATAATCAAAATAGAATTTGAAGTTGGACGAGGAAGGTTTCTATTTTCTAAAGTTTTTACGTCTTCATCCAACGAAACTGATCCAGAAGCGTTTTGCAATAATAATTCCGCTCTTTATTGGATCCCTAAAACATTTCTGATTATTTTTACAGTAAATATGAGCTAAAAATGCGCAAAAACCCTAGGTCTAGAGGAAATTTCATGGATTTGAGGGAAAAAGGGGAAGGTATGAAAGGTTTTGATGAAATTTTATTTGGAAATTGTTGTCTTTCCTCTAATAGAATTGTAGGAGTAAAAAACAACAAAAGAGACCCAGAAAAAGTAAAAATTTAAAAGGGCCCTCACCCAGTAGAAAACAAAGATTGAATAGATCCGCAGACGCTAACTTTCCCTGATTTTCAGGATAAAAGATTTTGCTAGCAATCAAATTGCATGCTTTTTCTCGAATTTCCAATTATTTTTTTCCGTAAATTTTTAGTGCAAAATAATCTACAGAAGACGGGGAATTTTTTAAAGGTAACCTTACAAAAATCGGTGCAATATTAAGCTCAAAAAATAGAAAAAGAAGATCAATGCGACAAAATCTTTCAACCTGAAAATCAGGCAAAGTTAGCGTAGGGACCGCAAAGTGAAAGTTAGATTTCACCGTAGCGCATTGATTTTGGTACCATTCGACAGATCTCATCGAAATAAGCAACTTTTGTTTTTAGAGTAAGGAAATTGCCCCACACAATCACGAGATATCCCCGTTTTTTAGGAGCCGCATCGGAGCTTTTTTTCCAATGAAATTTTGGTTGCGCTCTCTAGACCCAAGCCGCTTGGTCGCTTGGGCGACTAGGGTTCGAGCGACTAGGGTTCGATCCCCGTCGGTGTCAAAAATTTTTGCTTTTTTGACTTTATATACCAAAATGCTCCCCATGAAGAGACTAGGCGAATGCTGTAAAAATTATAAAGATTGAGTTACGCATTTTCGAGAAAATCGCATAAAATGAATTATAATTAGCGACGGCGCGCGCTTACTTCAACAATTTGTTGCTTTTTCACTGGTTGTGACTTTATAATATACATTTACAACGTTAAACGACGAAGAATTTGTGTAATTTTTTAAATAAAAACTCGGAACATAATAAACAACAATATGCACAAAATAACTATAGTGTACAGAGGTTTTATAGACCGAAAAAAAGCAAGAAGTGCTCTTTGATAAATTGGTCATTTTCCAAAATTCATTTACACTCCCAATGTGCACTGTCGTTCTATATTTTTTGTTGTTCCTTATACAATAAGACCTGAATAAAATTATGGAATCAATAATAAAATGTAATATCTGAAAAAAAATATTTTTTAAAGCCATTGGAAATTTACTTACTTGAAGCACCATATAATTATTAGACGACGACCGATTGTTTTGTTTTTTTTACAGTATATGCTACTGCAAATATGCTATTTATTCAGCTATTAAATAGATATGTACAAGCTTTCGTTTAGGAGATATAGACGTCCATATTTTCAACAGTATAATTTATAGCATAAAACGCTATATTCGTAAAAATTGAACATCAAAATTCGATTCACCGTCAATTTTTAACTCTATGGTAATGTTTTCAAACTATATTGACCCTTAATAAAGGCGTAGTCAAGCCTTTTTTATTCATCGCTGCCTCTGACCAAAATTTCTTATCAAAAATGGTTGCCACCTTTTGGCGCGCGTTTGCGGTCCCTAAGTTAGCGTCATTGGATCTATCATTTCAATCTTTTTTTTCCAGTGGGTGAGGGTCCCATTAAAAAAACCTGCTTGGTTTTTTGAGCGGTTCTTATTGGATGGCTGCGATCAAAAATTATGCTAAAATTTACTGAAATTCCAATATTTTCCCTAGTGAAAAAAGTGAAATTTATGTGGAATTATCGATCTCACCTTCTTTTCCCTCGTATTTATCCAATCTTTGAAGCCATTCTCCTCTCAACAAAATAGGCACCGTTCGACTCCTCTCAGTGTGAGGAAGCCGATTACGGTGATAGTTTTCCGTTTAAATGAGACTGAGTATCAAATGTGCCATTT
This sequence comes from Oscheius sp. DF5033, assembly GCA_964036215.1. NCBI lineage: Eukaryota > Metazoa > Nematoda > Chromadorea > Rhabditida > Rhabditidae > Oscheius > Oscheius sp. DF5033. The sequence goes on along the minus strand of CAXIWN010000009.1, from coordinate 5,568,306 downwards.
GGCTGCGTATTTCTTATTTTTCATCCTTCTGCAGTGAAATTAGCATCATTCGAATGCTCTCAATGTGGAGAAGATGAATTTCACACTGCCAGCTTATGAAAGCGGGGCTGAGTTTCAAAAAAGCATAGATTTGGCAGCGTGTATCATGTTCGGATCCTCAGTATTGTCGCAGTACTTGGTTTTATCTAATTCCTTTTTCTTTTGATCGCGTCATACGAAGCAATTGAGAAGAAGAGAACCATATGGAGAGGGAGCGAGGTCCGGCACGAGCCGAAGGCGAGTGACGGGCCGAGCGGACTACAGTCCGGCGTAGCCGGACAGATATCCGGAGCCTCGGACTTCCTAGCCCGCGAAGCGGGCGTCCAGCCGAAGACCCCCCGCAGGGGGGTCGAAACGGCTGGTGACGTAATAAAATGCTAAATTTGAATTTTATCCAACGCCCAGCTGTAAATTACGCCTGATCCCTGTTTACGCGCTACAGCTGCCCGGAAACGGCTAAAATCGCCAATTTTTAACGTAAAAACATTTTCAGATAAAAATTCCTGCTGACAGCTATGCGATAGCGGAAATATTACAAGGAACACAGCCGGATCAATGGTATAAATTCGACAATTCGCTGGGATACTCATTTTTGTATATAGCACACCAATTCCCGGGCAAAAATTTGAATTTACAGGAGTCCTGAAGCATCGATGCCATGGGAAACTGTTGAAATTTATGGTTTGCCTCCCCCGGAAGCTGAATTCTTCCTTTTTATGCCGCCAAAATTTCTACCATTTTCGGATCAAACAGCCTTGAAAGTTTTCAATGTTACCAGGAGAAAATGTGAGCTCTTTTTCAGGCGAAACATAAAAAAGTGGTTGGATATCAAAAAGGGGGAGTTTCAATAGCCAAATCGAAAAAATTATTCGGTTTTATGGATTATAACAAAAATCCAATTTTACAAGCAATATTTTGAAAACTGGTCGTCCCGGGTCGTGGCGTGCTGGCGAGCGTACTGTTGAATGCTGGCGTTGGGCAACTTCGATGACCTGTTTCTCGTAAACCAAGCGCTTTCAAACAAACTAGAACATCATGATCAGCAAAAAATTCTCTGAATTCTTGGTCGACAAACTCCCTGACTGTTCCTTCAATGTTTTACCAGAAATATAAATGGGAAAATTTTATATTGATCACTCAAACGGTCGCTCCTGTGGAATATAAACGACAAACAGTTCTGATAAGAATTTTTTGGTTTTCTATCCGAATTTTATAAGAAAATGGGAACTTCTTCCGCCTTTAGTTAGTCCCATTTTCAGTGAATTTCACGAAAATCCAAGACTACAACCTGACCCAAAATGCCCTCCATTCTCGATTTGATGAAATTTTCAAGCAGGACGCTCCTCTCCGCCTTTTAGCCAAAAATAAGGTAAATTTCTTCATTTTCCTGATAAAAAATGCCAAATTTTAAGGTCTGGCTGAGGACAACTTGTAATTCCAGTAATTCTGCCCCCTATGGAATAGAAAATGGACCAAAATATTGGAGCGCAGCTGCTCAAAATATCTTCATTTTCAGGGAAAATGGCACAAATCGGATTTTTATTGACACGTGGGCCCTTTTTCCTAGGAAAATTATCATTTTTAGGCTCCATTCTCTCTATTTTAATACAAAAGCCTACCAAAGTCCAGTTGTGTTCTATCCAGCGGTAGTCACAAATAATTCTCCATGTTCAATTCTGGCTATGGATCAAGAAAATGACGAGAAATTTGAGGATTTTTCGCTGTAAAACGTATGCGAAATGAAAACCCTGTTTCTGATAGTTTTGTCAATTTATTGTCCGATCTGGCAACTCAAGTAACTTCGGGGGCGGTTAGTATCAGCGCTTAAACTCGGGTCTCAGTGGGAAATCCTTTTTACCCAATAAAAACTTCTGGTATACCCAGGATTTCCGGTATTTCTATTAATTTACGGCGCATTCAGCAGCAAAACCGTCTCTCAATGGTCGATTCATGAAAAAATCCGAAAAAAAAACCCATAACTGACTGAAAAATGAGCAATAATGCAAATATAATGGCAGAACTTCTTATATTTCCTTTTATACTGGCCTCAAAACCGAAAAAATGCGGCGAACATTCAAGTTCACCCTCATCCTCACCTGGTGATATCAACCAATCTTGGGTGAGGGTGAACTTGAACATTCCACTTTTCGATTGAGTTTTCGGGAAAGTTCACCCAATCTAGAAAATTGCTATTTTCATAACTTCGCGAGTATGTTAGTCTCATTAATTTTTATACTATTAATATTTTTAGTAGTTTTTGCTATTTTCTTACTCAGAATTTGATAAGGAATCTAATGATGTAAATTACATTTCATAAATCGAAATGCTATAGAGCTATTTGAGAGAGAAAATGTAGAGATCATCCTGATTTGATGCCAACCAGTTCGACTCAGTTCTGGTTTTATTTTGTCCGGGTCGAACTCGTCTATGCTCGTAGCTGTCATAGTGGAACCCTGTCCGAGTTCAAAAATAGCCGGTGACAGCGTCTTTCTTCGGTACGGTATCGACAACTGGGTTTTGTTCGCGAATCCGGGAGCTCCGAAAATGGAGAGAAAGCTGTGCAGTCTACCTTGTCAATTTCTTGCGCAAAAATACAGGCAATATTAGGTCGCGTCAAAAGAACCCGGAAAAAGGGGATAGTTCCTCTATTTTTCACGCTACGGGAACGTTTTTGGGCTCAAAAAATAGCCTGCAGTTTGCTCTACAAGCTGGTGTAGCTCCCATTTTTCGAAAGTGTAGCCAGCGGTTACACGACGGCGCGGAAGTTTTAGAAAAAACACATTTTTAGACATAACTTTTGAGGATCAAGGGATTTTGAAAAACGGTAAACGCAGAAAAAATCTCCGTCCCGAGACGCATATGCTAAGCCAAAAAAATGTCGAAAACCCTGTCAACGCCGGGCGTAGGCCCAGATTGTTAAAAACGTGCCAAGTGGCCGAGTGGTTTTCTGAAATTACGGCCAAAACGACCAGGGTTCGATCCCGGCCGGTGAGAAAATGGTGACAAAGCTTTTTTCATTTTTTGCTTTAAGTTCTATGTACTTCTACGGCTAAATTATGCCATATTCTGAACTTTCTGGACGAAATTACCGTTATTTCACCGCGTAATCAGTATTTGAGGATTTTGCTATGAAAAAATGTAGGGTGAATCATAAAACTCATTCTTTTGGAACCTTGGATACGAAACATTCCGCGAGTACTACTCCTATAGGGCAAAAGAAAGGTATATGACCGTGGTACGAGGTGTTTCTGCCCGAGAAAGAAATATTTTAGCCTCACTCACCCTCACCCTCATCAGGACCAAAACCGTGAATGACCTTTTGAAGGTAAGAAAATGTTTTGCTATCATAAAATATCACATTGGTACGGTTTCTAGGTGATTTGATAATGAAATTAGGTAAAAACGGTGTGCTGCATGGGTTTTATCCGATTTTTTCATAGCAAAATCCTCAAATACTGATTACGCGGTGAAATAACGGTAATTTCGTCCAGAAAGTTCAGAATATGGCATAATTTAGCCGTAGAAGTACATAGAACTTAAAGCAAAAAATGAAAAAAGCTTTGTCACCATTTTCTCACCGGCCGGGATCGAACCCTGGTCGTTTTGGCCGTAATTTCAGAAAACCACTCGGCCACTTGGCACGTTTTTAACAATCTGGGCCTACGCCCGGCGTTGACAGGGTTTTCGACATTTTTTTGGCTTAGCATATGCGTCTCGGGACGGAGATTTTTTCTGCGTTTACCGTTTTTCAAAATCCCTTGATCCTCAAAAGTTATGTCTAAAAATGTGTTTTTTCTAAAACTTCCGCGCCGTCGTGTAACCGCTGGCTACACTTTCGAAAAATGGGAGCTACACCAGCTTGTAGAGCAAACTGCAGGCTATTTTTTGAGCCCAAAAACGTTCCCGTAGCGTGAAAAATAGAGGAACTATCCCCTTTTTCCGGGTTCTTTTGACGCGACCTAATATCCAATTTAGCCGAAGGAAAGCGACGTTGACCGGTCATCATTTCAATTTTCTGATTTGAAACGGAGCGGTCGTTGTTTCTATTAGAAAAATGAGGAATTTTGATCGTAGCCAGCAAAATTTTGCGGCTAATTAGCAGAAAAATATTCGAAATTCATGGCGAGGCCGTGGTCGTCGATATTTCGACCAGATTAACGGCAAAAATTCAAAATACGCAGAGATAGCGGCAAAAATAGCTCGACTCAAAAGAAATTCGCCGGTTCCAGTGACTAACGATTTTTAACTTCGAAAGCGACCGTACAGCTTTCTCTCTCATTTTCAATTGGTAGAAATTGACTGAAATTTAAAAATATTAGAAAAAAATATCGACCTCATAGTCATAGTCGATCTTCGGTTGCCCTTCGACCCGTCGTCGACGTCCGCCAGAGGTCCAGGGTCAAAGATCCGTCAGCTCACCTGAAAATAAGCACGACAGCAAAAACAATCAAAGAAAAGTACAAAAATCTGGTAATAATTTAAATTTGGGATCAAGAATAGCGCTTGGGAGTCGAGAACTTCCGGATCTCCTTGGGTACCTATTGGGTCCGTCTGCCCTATTCCAGTCCTCCGCAAATGGACACGGTGTCTCCTGAGAGAGCGTGACCAATGGGAGCAGCGGATACCCAGGTACCGGGAAAACCAGGCAGGACTCTGGCCAAAGCCATCTGCCACGAGAGGCGGAGGATCTCCACGTGGCGCGTCCTTTCTGCCGTCTCGACCCCATTTTTGAGCCAAAAAAATAACTTTGCAGAAATTTTGAAGCAAAAAGTAAAAATTGGCTTGAAAAAATAAAATACGCGCAAAAAAACCAAAAATTAGCAAGATAACCTCTGTTTGAAGAAGCCGACCAGCCAGCGCCACCGCAGAGAGAAGACTGACTGACGGGAAGCGATGTCCGAATTGACAAAATTTGACCAGTTGGCGCGTCGGTTTCCTGTCAACTTGACAAAAATTGCACAAATGGTTTAAATATCGCTTTTATTGGGTAAAAAGGATTTCTGATGATTTCTAGGGCGGCAGTAAGCGTAAACGGGCTGTCGGAACCATGTCAAGACTTGTCGACGTCCGTCGAAGAATCAATGAACTGCGAACTGCAATATATTACAGACAATTTCGGAGAGTACAGGAGAAGCGACGAGCCGGCGCCCATTCGAAAGAGGGATGGACATCGCCAGTGTGATTGACCACCGCCGGTAAATGCACTATTCACTCGTTCTTTATTGTATGTGTTGATTTTCATATACATAATGGTAAGCCTTCTGTTTTACAGTCGATGTCAAGGAAATTTCCCGCTGAGACCCGAGTTTAAGCGCTGATACTAACCGCCCCCGAAGTTACTTGAGTTGCCAGATCGGACAATAAAATGGACAAAACTATCAGATATAAGGTAAAAATTCATTTCGCATACGTTTTACAGCGAAAAATCCTCAAATTTCTCGTCATTTTCTTGATCCTTAGCCAGAATTGAACATGGAGAATTATTTATGATCACTGTTGGATAAAGAAAAACTGGACTTCCGTAGATTTTTGTATTAAAATAGAGAGAATGGAGCCTGAAAATGGTAATTTTCCTAGGAATCCTAATAGCAATTTTTCTTCTATTTCCATTTATATCGACCAGAAAACCTAGTAGAAAATAGTTTGATAAGCGTGTTTCCCGGATTTTTGCGCCTATACCAAAATGTCCGTGCGTACATTCGAATTCCGACAAATTTTGCAGTTTTTAAATGTTTTTCTCGTTCTTTTCATATTTTCCGGTGGAAATACGATCAGTCAACAATCACAAGTCGGTAAAAGGACAATTTCAATGAAAATAAGCTGTAAAAATAGCGGAAATTTGAGATTTTATCAGAAAAATCCACCGCTGGGCCCTTTTTCGACGTCATTTCTCTCTTGTTTGCTCTCTTATCACCTCTGTTTTCCTTTTCTTTGCAACTTTTCGCCATGTTTCGTAGTTTCCCGCCTCTATTCCCGCTGTTTTTCCTCAAAATTACCCTAAAAATCCCGTTTTCAGTAGGAAAAACTATGAAAATAAATATAATCGGAACTGGCGGGAGCGGAAAAAGCACCTTGGCCGAAAAATTGGCAGAAGAGTTCAATGTTCCCCATATTCAACTGGATCAATTATTTTGGAAAGCAAATTGGCAGGGATCAACGGATCAAGAAGTGGGAAGCAGATTGAAGGAGAAAATGGAAGAATCCCCAGATGGATGGGTGATTGATGGCAATTATTTCCGGCAATGCCCATTTAAATGGGAGGTTAGTTCAGCTTTTCGAGGGGAAATAAGGTCTTTCTGCTGCAATTCTTCTATTTTTGGAGTAGTTTTCTATGAAATTTGTCCTGCTCTTTGGGTTACTGTAACTTTTGGAGGAATTTCAATCAACTTTTGAACGAAATTCATAGAGAAGAGCCAAATTTGAAGTTGAAGAAGGAAAATTTTATTGAAAAAGATTTTATTTGATCTTGAGAAAAGTCCATTTTGAGATAAATTTTAATTCACGATGAGAGGGGGCAGCTTATCCATTAAAAGAACTTGCTTAGAGAATAAACACGATATATTTTGAAGTTTACAGCATTTTTATAGGATCAGTATGTAGTGGTCACACTAATTTTGTGGGCCGACGTGCGCTTTATGTTACCAGCGAACCATAAATAAGTGATCAAAAAATTCGAATAGTAATAATTTCCTCGCTACCGAGAAATTCGAGCACAAATGAACAATTGCACCACATTTTCTCCTATTATTTTGCTCCTAAAGGACTGTTCCTATTTTCGTTGCAGGATATCTTCATCAGTATCCTCATTTTTCTACAGTAATCCCATTTTCTAACCAAAAAGTTATCCTCCAGCCCAAAACTCTGGAAAATTCCCATTGAAACTCAAAAAATGTTCCAGGAATTCTATAAGTTGTCTCGATATCTTCACAATTCGATGATTTCTGCGCTGAGTAGCATAGAAATTACATTATAAAGGAAACAAATGTGTTCTAACCGGTTTCAAATTTCGGGTACACGAGTAGCGTCACCCGCGCATTCACAAATTTGAAAATAAAATTAAAGGGAAGATTTCGGATTTGACCGGGTGACGTTACTTGTGCTCCCGAGATTGAGAATCGACTATATTCACTGTGCTCAAAAAAACGTGTCTTCCATTGCCAAAATGTGTTTCAGTTCTTTTATAAAAATCCGATGAAGCCAGAGAAATTTCAATCATATTGGGTCCTAGCGAGAAATTGGCGAAAAACCTTTCAATTTCCGTAAAAATACCGCCAAATTCCCGTTGTTTTGCTTCGTAATTCGGCTTGGCCATCAAAATTTTCCAATTTTCAGGACGTGGACCTAGTAATTTGGTTGGATTACGGCTTTTTCCTCACAATGTACCGGGTAATCTACCGTTCATTATGGAGAGCCTGGTCCCAAGTGGAATTATGGCCAGGAACTGGTAACCGGGAATCTTTTTGGAAGACGCTTTTTACCCGGGAATCGATGATTTATTACACGTATACAACTTATTGGAAAATGAAGGCAAAGTCAGTTTTTTCCGCCAAAATAAAAGACAGAATTGATGAAATTTCCAGGATTGAAGGATTTATGGCTGCTGAAAAATGGGAAAATGTTCGATTTGTACGATTACGATCACCAAAAGAGACAGAAGAATTCGTGGAAAATATTAGGAAGCAGAAATGAAGACTGAGCAGAACGAATTATTGATATTTGTGATAAAATCTATATATTGACCCGGGAAACCACTAGAAATTTCATAAATCTACCCATTTTCTGTCAGAAAGTACGGGACTCCTCACCGGCTTCGGGCCAGTAAGGCGCATTTGCTGGGGAGGCGAGATTCCTTTGCACTTTTTAGGTGCATTGGTCCCAATATACTAATGGGCATGACAAACATTATAGAAAGATCGCACCGAAAAAGCGCAAAGGAACCGCGCCTCCACCGAAAATGCGCCTTACTGGCCCGGATCCGGTGGGGAACCCTAGTACACATCACCACAGTAAGACAGCAGAAAATTTTCCCCATTTTTGAACTGGGTAGAATTGAAAGAAAGGGAACTGGGAAATATTTATAAGAGCGATGGGAAATTGATCATTTTTTGAATAGGGCAATTGGATCGTGTAGGAAAAGTCTCCTAGTCTTTTATTACCTAACTGGATCACAAAAAGCAAGAAATTACTGAACGGTTTTCGCTAATTGGGAGATTTGAACGTAATGTTGGAGAAAAACTCAAAGATCGAGTATCCCAAGAACAACCTGCTCAATAAAAAAGATTGCTGAAAAAAATGAGAAAATTGGGTTGAGCATAATAAAGGGAGCCCATAACAGAAAAACTGTAGTCAATTTCCAATCTCAGAGGATAAGACACTTGAAAATAACAGAATGTCAGAATTTAAATTTTGCCAAATTTTTAACAGAAAATAAGGGAATGGGGCAAAAGGGGTCCACTGATTTTCAACAGTTCTCTTCCCGAGATTGGAAGTCGACTATAGAGAATTTGGTCCAGTGGTTCTTCTTCGTATGTTCTATTTTTTCTATAAATATTACTCACGTGGTATTGAAATCGATACGTTTAGGTAAAAATTTTACCACGATTTTGGGTTCATTTTTTGTCCAAATTTTCGAAATTTGGCGCCGAAAGTCAGTATTTCAAAATTCGCGCCAGCAGTCATCCCACCAGGCCAAGTTTGCTGATTAGAAAATCGCCTCGTCCTTGAAAGGAAATGAGAATATTAGGAATTCTTCAAGATAGGAAAAGCAACAATGGTCAATTTCCTAGCTCTTATTACAGGACCAAAACCAAAGAACTCCAGTAATGGCGCGTATAAATACAAAATTTGAAAAATGTTCAACCCTTTCTATATAAATTTATCAGAAAAGTACCATTCGATATGGAAATGGCGTGTAATTCGAATAATTTATTGATATCCTTTACAAATTCCCCATCAATTCAATCCCTTCCTGGCCAGATCTTTCATATTTTGTTCCAATTGATAGCTGAGATGCATGGCTTCTCCCACGAGGATCATTAAAAATGTTACAAAAATTACAATAAGGGAGAACATTATCAGCAGGAGACGATCCAATACCGTAGCCAAATATTCCCATTCCAAGGCGTAGCTGGAATTATAGAAAATTAGGGTTTTTTTTTTGTTTTGGAGAGGGGATATTAGGGCGATTTGAAATGCAAATTTAATGGGTCTTCGAGAATTCGAAAAAATTGCGCCTAACGCACAGTAAGCAAAGGAGCCCCCACCCGTAAATTCTCGGACCCGGTTAGGGGATAACCTACAAGTTTGAAATCTCTTGAGGTTCGTTATTTTCCTGACCCATCGAAAGATGAGGGCGTAATAATTTTTTGGAAAGTCTTCCCGTTGGGGGAAAGGCAGTAAATTGACGAAAAAGTGAAAATGAGTCACTTTTTATATTTATTTTTGGATTATTAGCGTAAAAACAGAAGTAGTTCGAACAAATTATCACGTTCAAAAACTTGGGGAATTTCTGCCATTTTTCACCGGAGTTCCAAGCACTTATTTTATATTAAAACGATCGCGAAGAGTCTCCCTCAAAATCAGGAAAGTTGGAATTTCAAAATTTCCTAATTCTGGGCAGAAAAAAACTGGGAAAAGCGGGTTCGCCAATTTTCATGCGTCTTCTCCCCAAAATTAGCAATGGATTTTACTATATTTTACTAATCTTATAAAAACTTCATTAAAAAATTCATCTATTTAATCGCATAAATTTTCGCACGAAAAAATTCAAATTTTTGGGAATTCCGCTACAAAATGTCGGAGAGGTCGCCTGAAATTCAGGGAATACGAAATCTAACAATTTCCTAATTTAAAAAAGCCGAGTTGAAAAAAGGCGCTTAAGCGGGTTCCCTGATTTTTACGCGTCATTTTCTCAATCTTAAAAAGGCGTGAAATTCTCATGTTTTCCTAATCTTATAAAAGAATTTCATTTAAAACTTTTCTATTGTACAGTCCTTCAATATGGCAACTCACCGCCTCTTCAATTTACTCTCCAATAAAGTATTTTCAGTGGCAGACATTGCCGAAACACAATGCATCAGGGGTCCAGCTTCAATTGGCGATCCTATAGGCGATGGGCCACTTGGCGGATACAAATCCGTCGCAGTAGACGGCGGTCCTGAAGGGAATTTTTAAACTTTGGGTTTTTTTTACGGAGGGATGGTGGTCGACCATTGGGAGTGGTGCTTTTTTCTCTTTCCTGGAAGATAACTGCACGAATTAGTCGACGCCAATTGTCGCGGGCCCGGGATTCTCGCTCTGATCTGAAAAATTCAAAATTTCTTACCACGTTTCAGTAACAAAAAATTTAAGAAATCCTTTTATCAAGCTGGCAAAACGCAAGAAGATTAAAGAAAACCTGGCCGTCATCCTGGATGTCGGTGTCATTCCCCGTTTAGAAATTGAGGTCGGTTGCATGAGAATCTCGGATCGACTCTGCTGATTCAGGAGACGAGGCGTTTTCTGAAGAAATTACAGTTTGCCCATTGATTGAAAGAATAAAATCAGCGGTTTTTAGGAATATTCGAATTTTTAGTGAAGCATAACAACGCCCAATTCCTCGCCATTGTTTTCAAATAGTCAAACGGTGTAAAATGGGTCATTGAAAAGTTATTTTTACTGTAAATCCAGTTCTAATTAGGTTGGACCAATAGTCACAGGAAAAATGATAGCAAATTTATAGGATTTGTTGTCTGATTACGGTATTCATTTCCATACATATGACAAAATTAATAGGAATTCCTGCGCTTCGGCGAGGTATAGTCGGTTTCCCACGCTGTGACAGTAATTGGGATTTGGGGATTTTCAATACATTTATACCAAAGTTGAAGCTATTTTTGTGATAAAAATCCATTAGAAATTGGAAAAGTGTCCTCCTAGACTATCAAAAATATCTCAGGACAGGTTTTATTTACCGAAATTTGCTAAATTTTGCGTGCTCATTCAGGTCTAGAAATATTACCGCCGATTTCCTTCCAAAAATAAATATTCCCCTAGAAACATTCCCCCTTTCCTCCGCTCTTACCGCTCCAATTGGTCGTTTTTTCCTTCCTTTTCCATTTGGTTGCTCATAAAATACTCCAGTTTCCTCCCAGAGTTCGATTAATTGCGTTGGAGCCCGCATTTTCAACCATCTTCCTATCTGAAAATCCCACTTTTTTAAACTAAAAATTAGGAGAACCGACCTTTGCAAAGAAAACATATGAAATCAGTGGGGAAACGGGCTTGGAATACATTTTTTGGAGGTGAACATTGAGAATAAAGGCAGTAAACAGGGTTCCAAGGAAAATAACGAAGATTATTGTGAGGTAGAAGAGTCCTGAAATGGGGAAATTACCGTGTTTCGGAGCAAATTTGGGTCGAAATTGACTTCATGGGATCTCGAAGTTTGATAATAAACAAATTTATAGAATTTCCCGGCTTTTATCAGTTGTTCAAAACATAAAAGTTAGAAAAACATTACTGCGTGCAGATTATTTACAGGTTACCGCAAAATTTTCGACAGTTTTAGGTTTCTAATGGATATTTTCTTATTTTTAGGAAGCGCGCGCTTTTGGGTAAATAATACCGATCATAAAAAATTGGAAAAGAGTTTCTTGAAAGTGAAAATATGGTCGGTTTTCAATTTTGCAAAATGTAAGACTCCGACAGTACAAGGAATAGAATTTATAAAATTTCCTGGGTTTTAACGTTCCTTTAAACCCTAAATAAAGAGAAAAATGCTGGTTCACTCAATTTTTCGCCATGAGCTCTTCACAATTTCTGGTCCTATTTTAGGTTTCCATCGGGAATTCTATTATTTTTAGGACGCCACGGCTTTTGCAACGGAATATCCTCATCAAAATTGCAATTTTATTACAGTAGCCCAATTTTGGGTAGCAAAAAGCTGACGTGAGCATCAAAATTGGGGGGAATATGCGCTGGGAAATGGGACTACACTAATGGATTACTGGGGCTTTCCTGATTTTTAGGCTTTACGTTGCCTACATAACAAATTTCTGATTTACTGGGACATTCGATAGAGCGGTGGCCGTAGAAAACTTGATGGTCAATTCCTAATGTTGCATCCAAAAAGGGTCAAATTTATGAAATTTCCTTGGGTTTTATAGTGTCTTCAAAGCCAAAAATCATTGATTCCCACACTTTTTTTTTTCTTCAACAGATGTTATTCGGATTACGGTATTTATTTTAATTTTTCTGAAAATGGGAGTAAAAAACCCACCGAATAATGGCACATAATCGCTGGTGGTTGGCATTTGCTCAGAGACCATCATCATCAAAATTGACATCGCCAGGAGGGAATCAATTCCCAGTGAGAGCTTTTCTCTTCTGAAAAAATTGAGCGTTTTCCCAGGTTTTATGCCAAAAATATAAGAATAAAGATTCTCGTGAAATTTAGTTTGATTTCATCTTGTAGAAAATTTCAAATGTTTTCCCCATCCAATTTAGAAACTTTGGAAAATGGAGCACTGATACTTTGTCAATCAAAGGAGAAAACATCAAAATTACCTTTCAGAACTAGTAGAAGCCGCTGTAAAGAAGCCCGTGACAGCAACCAAAGTGATGACAGACGTGGGAATTACCAAATTTACGATGTAATACAGGGGTTTTCTCCTGAAATTCGGGGATTTCTGTGTTTTTTTGGCAAATGTAGTGAATAAGTGCGTCTAGCAATTAATTTTTGAATTTTTTTTACCCACAAAACATTTGAGGACCGAAATAACGAGAAATATTACCAGAATTGATAGAAAAACAGATTTTTTTCCAGGAAATAAAATGTGTTTACTGCTCAAATCAGCCAATTTTCTGATATATTAGCTCTACAAAACGTGGGTAACACAAAAAATGCCTACCGATTACACAGTTAGCCATCTGTGCCCTTTTATAGTACTCAAAAAACAGCAGAAAATCGTGAAATTTCAATTACAAATTTTGATAGTGCTCCCAAGCAGTTGTTGATCAAGATTTTCGAAAAATGCGAATTAAATAATGAAAATGTCAAAAACGATTTCGCTACGGGACCATCCGGCGTCCTCAGACCTTTGAAGGGGCGGCGTTCGCGAGCTGTGAAGTAGGATACTTCGCGACTGTATTATGAGCGTTCTAAACGTAGAATCCGAAATGTGCAACCATTGAAAACAAAATTTCCCTTTAATTTTGTAGTACCCATAAAACCAGACAACTACAAATTTTTCCAATACGGATTAGAATTGCAGCTGGGTTTTTTCTTTGTCTATCTCCAAAAACATCGGAAAATTGAATTAATTTTATCGCAAAAATGTATACACTTGTGGATCATTCCCCTAAACCTAATAAAAACACAAAGAATGAACTCACTGGGATTTATAAGAAGACGGCGCCATTTTCCTGTTAATTAGCAATTCCAAACATACTTTCCCAAAAAAAGCCGTGGATTACAAAACTGGGCTCCCATTTTTTTGTAGTACCCGTAAAGCCGCAGAATTTCGGTCCGAAATCTGTGAGCGTTCAGCTGTAGGATTAGAATGTTCGGTTGGTTTTTATTTGTACAATCTTGGAAGCGCTCAAAAATATGACATTATTCCTTCAGTTTACCAAAAAATGTGGTAGAAGTTTATAAAAATGAACGGCTGAGACTATGAAGAAGCTGTTATTGGATAAATTAACCATTTTTTTAGCTTTTTGGCTATAACACAAAACTTCGAAGCACTAGGCTGCATTGTTTGACAAAATTCAGTTTTCCTTCTATAGTTCCCATAAAACAGACTGTAATTTTTCCTACTAAACTGGAAATGCTTCGATTTTTCCTTCCAAATCAGTTATTTTACTCAAAATTAGTTCTTCTTCTGATGTAAAAATAATTCTACCTGACGACAAGATTAGCTTCCAGTAGGACCCATGGCTCTGGACAACAGACGAATTTCTCTTCGATTCGTTCTATGTGAAAACTGACGACGACCCATTCCTCATTTGTTATGAAATTATCCAAATTCACAGCGTCAAATTCTGGATTATAATCGATGTCACTTTTGGACGAGGTCCAGGAGGAAATTGTCAGTTTACATGTCTGCTGGTCGTAGGGGAAATATCTGGAAAAAATACAATTATTTTTTTAAAATGAAAAACTTTCGTGGTGTTCACTGCTGTAAACCTAGAGAGTCCCCTATAAAGTGGCCATGAAACATTGAAAAACCGCTAATTTGAACAAAGAATTTCGAATTTATACCGTAGAAAAGGGGATTTTATTTTCTAAAGCTGAATTACTGAAAACTAAATATCCCCGAAACGATTCCAACAAACCCTGAATGGATGACAAAAATTTTCTGCAATTTGTATCGTCAGTAAAACCTTTTGAGAAGTCCCAGAAATGGCTGGAAAATATGTCCTCCCATACCGAAGCCAACCGTTGATTACGTAAAGTTTTAGTGGAAAGATAAAATAAGCTCCGGGAAACTTTTTCGTTAATGGATCCTTCACTTTTTGGGTAAAATAATCCAAAATTACTGTATTTTCTTTCTTCATCTTTTCAAAAATTTGCTCTTATTTCTTGAAATCGAGAGAAACGCGCTAATTTTTTTAAATATTATGGTCTTCCGCTAAAAGCTTAGGGCAAAAACTGTCGTCAGTGCCGCATGCGTGGTGAAAAAAGTGGAATTTTAGAAAACTTCCAATTGCTTTTCAGACGTCAAACCTCTTGTGAACGTTGCTTTCCAATTTACTCCTATATGTTTCAGTCCCAAAGCATATTTGAGTAACCTACCGTATATCCAGTAGACAACTGGTCCTGTACAGCGCTGGGTACATAAATTTGATCTCAGCTCCTCTCTCTCCTTTCCAGAAATTTGTCGTTACCACAACGTTGATATATCGCTCGGATTCTTCTCTGTTCATTACGACACTGGAAATATAAATTGGAGGGAAGAACTACCAAAATTTGGAGCAGGAATTTATAAGGGATCCCCGAAATATAGCCATTTTTATGATCTACCAGCAATTTTTTGGACTGTAAAATCAGATTTTGAATAGAATTATCAAACTTTTAGGTTGATTCCTTACAATCGATCCAAAAAAAAACACGGAAACCTGGAAAAATGCGGAAACTTGTTGCCATTTTGGATTTTTCTCAAGCACCTGACTTCAAGTGACGGTTAGCACGCTTTTTACAGCTCCTGGACATCTACCGGAAGACGGTTTCACAAAATGGCTATTTTTTAATTAATTTTTGTCATCACGAAACTAAACGATCAATTTAAAAAATTCTGGCGGCCTTTATAAATTTTCAATGAAACCAACCTGTTATAAATATAAGTATCCGGCAGCCAGATGGCATCAAATGGCAGAATTGTCGTATTTATCATCCCATAATCGTGTGGATTCCAACCGAGAAAATCGTCCTTCCATTTTTGTATTACCCACACGTTTAGATCCACATTTTGTTGCTTTTCATTCTGAAATTTGGAGAATTTCATGGGAAAATGGAGAGTAGGTCGATGGAAATTCTCGGTGCCACCTGATATTTATATAGTTTTTTTTCTGACAAAAAGTACTGCGCCCCTGACAATTACAGAGGCATTTTCTATCCAATTTACTGATCAGCTCCTTTAGATCGAATCATTGAAAATAGGATATAACTACGGTAATCACAATAAAAATTTGTTCTCTTGAGGAAAATAAGCTTATAATCACGTAAAATCAGGTGATAGCTCAAATATACTGGAAAATATCAACAAATTCCGCATTTTTCTGTATACAGAGGTCCATATAAATCTGTCGTGAGGAATATTATCCAATCCAAGTAAAGCTACCAACTGGTTCCGAGTCAGTAATGCGCATTTTCGGGGGACCCGCTGTTCCTGTGCGCTTTTTCGGTGCGACATGTCTATAATGTCCGCCATACTCAAATTAGTATATTGGAACCATTGCACAGAAAAAGCGCAAGCAAACCGCGCTTCCCCCGAAAATGCGCCTTACTGACCCGGAACCGGTTGGTAGCCCTAATCCAAGGACTTTCAAATGCACTTGTAAACCACTAAAAAACCTTCCATTATCGAAAATGGAGGCGTAAATTGAATTTTTCAGGTAGCCCGCAATATTCAAAAACTAGTTTCCATTCAAAAAATGGGTAAGAAATTGTTGAAAAATGTCTTACAATAGCCAAAATTTGATAGAGGCTCATGCTGAAGGAGACGCTGGTTGGCCGGGAATGATTGACCACTGGACGGACCCTGTTATCGTACCTAAAGCTGAAAACTTCCTCCTTTTAGTCTATTCTAAACACGAGACGAGAAGGGAAAAAACTACTGAAATCTATAGGGGAAAATGTAAGAAAATTGGAAAAAAATGGGGGGAAACGAACCTCCGCTGGTCCATGAGATCTTTTGCCAGTCGAATGTGAGGAAGGAATTCGCCTTGGTCATCTACCAGGGCGTCTTCTGGAAGTTTTTATTTCATTTTTGAGGATTTTTGGTGGTTTACTCGAACTCTTTAATACAATTTTTGAGTATTCCGACGTTCCTCGCAGCTTGTAAAAATATAATTAACCAACTAATAATTTTCTTCTGTAGAAAGAGCAAGAGTTTGATTACTTTTTGAGTAATTTTAGCTGTTTTCCTTTATTTTGCAGAATTTTGTACAAAAAAATTTATGGGCGGGACGATCGCCGCCTTTGCCTCTGGGAAATAATCCAAAAGTACCAAAATTCTGCTATTAACAGCTAATTTTAGGACTTCCCACGGGATCCGGGCCAGTAAGGTGCATTTTCGGGGGAGCTGCAGTTCCTTTGCACTTTTTCGGTGCAATGGGTCCAAAATACTAATTTGGGGATGGTGAGCATTCTAGATCGCACCGAAAAAGCGCAAGAAAACCGCGCCTCCCCCAGAAAATGCGCCTTACTGACCCGGAACCGGTGGGGAGCCCTAGCTAATTTGGGCTTCGTATTTCCTTTAAAAATCGGCAAATCGATCAGAAATCTATTCACGATATGTCTCTTTCCGCAGCCTGGAAATTTCAAAATAAACTGACTTGCAGCCTGAAGAATTCCTATCCACGCCGTTCCAATGATGAGGCAGTTCAATAACATTTCCTGCAAATCAATATCAGATCAGATCAAAATCAACGAAAGTTCTTATAAATTCCCTCCAAAACATGAGGAAAAATAAGGGAACAGCGATCATTCCAAGTGAGCAACAATGAATTGGAGCAGGGGGAGGTGCAATCGTGTGAAATGGCCCTTCCTGCCCCGCCGGCCCTTTTAGACTGGATGGCAGCAATCAGACTGAAAGGTGAGGGCCACAAGCAGTTGTGTGACAATTCACAGCGTTCAACTGGAAAGAAAATTGGCGGGGGAGGGGCGGATCGTCATAGAGAAAAAAAAGATGTGTTTAGCTGTCTAATTGTGGCTCTTCTGGGTAAAACTGGGTAGGTTCTATTGGATTTAGGTCAAAATAGGGAATTTTTGGCAGTTTACGACCAATTTTTCAGCCTTTTTTTCTTTCCAGGACCAATTAGGATACTGTAATTAGTAAATTTGGAAAAGGATGTAAAAGGGGAAATTTGACTGTCTAATTGTGGCGCGTTTTCCTAATAATTGGATATTTTTCAGGATTTGGGTCAAATTGGGGAATTAGAGGTTTACAGTCCAATTTTTCAGCTTTTTTTCTTTCCAGGACCATTTAGAACACTGTAATAATAATAATAAGCAAATAAGCAAAACCTTTGAATGCCCAAAAAAGCGGTGGGATACGGTAATTTCCTTGATTTCTGTAAACAAGGCTCATTTTTTGTGTATAATTTCTTGCGCTTTTCCGGTCCAATAAATTTCCCATATTTATTTGATAAGCGGTTGGTTGCACTAACTTCCATAATTTAAAAAAAATTAGGTTAAAAAATTGCGGTAACGCACTGAATTCGCGCCAACCATTCGCATTCTCGTGATACTTTAGTGCTTTTTTTTCTGAGTACTGGCCCGCGTACCGGCTACCGTATCCCAAATTTATGAATCTACTGTGGAGAAAGATCGAAAAAATGTGCGACGATGTAAAAAATGCCGTACCCAAGTACATTTTTGAAAAAGCTTCGAGTTGCAAATAAACTGTACCAATTTTTGAAAGTATAATGCGACCTTCACTGTTATCTTTCAGCTCAAAATTCTCCCCTTTCGCGGCTTGGTTCCTGGCCGATTCATTTAATTTGACGCTGAATTAATTAAACCATTTGGAACAACAGGAGAGGAGCAAAGATTAGCTACAATTCAGTGAACTAGTACTATTTTTTAGGCAATTCAGTGAACTAGTACTATTTTTTAGGCTTTTGGGCGCTTCTTATAAGGGAAAGAAGTGGAAAAATATATGCTCAAGTGTCTACTTATCCAATGCTCGCGCTTCTGCAGTTTTCCTCAAAAAATAATAGTATTTTCTTAGTCCGAGACGATTACAGCATCAATCAACTCAATTCGACCCGTTATAAATAGAAAAAATGAATAAAATAATAGTAAAAGAAGGGCCCAGGTGAACACAAAAAGAGCGGGAAGTGTTCCTCTCTGGAACCCCTGGTTCCCCTTTATTTTGTTCAACCCAATCCAAAAGAACCAGTCGAGGGTGAAAAATGTAGCAGAGCGAACGTTTTTAGTTGAAAAAAAAAGTGGGGAAAGTAGGAAAATTGAATTGGCTGCGGAAAATGGGGGAAAAAATAAAGAGAGTGATAGCGGCTTTAGCTATGTTTTGAGGAACTTATATAATATGGGAAACCGATATTTTTACAATTCTCCGCGAACTTTCCAAAAAACCGACAGATTTTCGTTAGAAAAACCATAAAATAACTGAATTTTAGTTTTTTTTTCAGGTCGTTTTAAAGGAAAATGACTGCCGAGGAGTCACAAAAATCAAAAAAGTAGCTAAATCTTCATTTTCCGAGTATTTCCACAGCCCTTTTTTGATTTCCGTAGGCCACTAGGGCCTCCCGGATCATTATCCGCCCTTATATCAAAAATTTTTGTCCAATCTGGCACCTCAAAATTTTCCGGGTTAGTGGCGGGGCTTTCAATCGGGTCTCACGGCGAAATGTTCCACTAAAATTCCCCGGGTTTTCGGTGTTTTCTACTAATTTCAGTACGACGAATCCAGCGGTTTAAATCGTTTTTCATTCGGAGCACTGATTCCGGAGATATGGGTACGAAATTACCACATTTTATAGAAAATAGAAGGAAATTGGAGAATTTTGATGGGAAAATGGGGATTTTATAAAGTATTGTATAAACCTCGACCACTAAAATATTTTTCATTGCCGCTATTTATAATACAATTGAAAGAATTTTTTAATTCTGCGTTCACTTCGTATTCAATAAATGAACTAATCAAAGATCTCCCCTAAATTACCCAGCAACCGGAAGAAACAAAGAGAGAAGGTGGAGGGGCCAGTGGCCCCTCCTTTAATGAGAGCGGTTTCCTGAATTAGCTCCCAGGAGGATGAGTACGCTATTTAGACGAGTTAAAGTCGCCACGGGGTCAACATATTGCACTAAAAGAGCCGGGCAGGAAGTAAAATATCAATTTTGTAGTCGGGGGAGGGAACCGGGCAAAAACGAGAAATGGACCATTTAAAATGCATAAAACGTTTAGTGACCTGGCACAAGGGGCAACCGCACCTGGGGACAGATTGAGACCCGCTCGGAGATCGGGTGCACCACCTTAGGGACAAAGGGAGGACAAAAAAAATTGAGGAGGAAAGGGGCAGGAGGAAATTTTGGAGATTTTGTGGTGGAAACCTCATTTTCTGTTCTGAAAGAAACAAAGCGGTTACAGTCGATCACTAGTCATTTTGTATCTTGCCCGAAGCATAAGATTGCCAATTTTGTGATGAAAATCTTCCCAAAAAATGGCCAAAAAATAACTGAAAAAGGCGATTCAGGATATAACGATAGGATCAGAAATTTGTATTATTCATAGGAAAACTGAAACAAAAAATCCTTTCCCTTGACTAAATTGGCGCCCAGAATAGAAAATGCTCCAATTTTCTGGTAAATAATCTTTGGAAAGTCCTAAGGTGTTACGAATACTGGATGCGGCGTAAAAATTCGACTAAAAATGGTTGTAGGTAAGTAAAAAATGTGTGTGTTTTGACTAGAATCCGAACTAGCCATCAACAATGGGCAAAGCATAAAAAATTCGAGGGTGGGAACAGGAGCCAGGAAGAGGGGGAGAATTCGAATCAATTGAACAAAATCCAACCGCCAAACGAAGTGTCAATATTTATCAGCCGGTAATTTATGATATTTTCTGAACATTCCGTCCGTCTTCATTTGGGAGAATTTTCAATAATCTTGATGCGTATATTCAACACAAATTGTTGTTTCCTAGTTCTTTTACAATTTATGAAACGGATTCCACAAAATTTTGTTATTTTTTCTTGCTATAAAGGAATCCGAGCAAATTCATAATGAAATTTACCCATTTCACAAGAATTTCTACCGTTACTAAAATTTTATTATTAACCCATTTTTGGCCATCAATAGCCTGATTTTGTCATGGATTACGGTAGAAATTACCTGGAGAGACGGTCAGATTGTACTATTTGCTGGGAGTACACATGGAGCTAAAATTAAAAATGTGAAATTTTCTTTTATTTATGCCAATCTTGAAATAATTCCAACTTCCATTTGCACAGGGGTTGCTCGTATTTTTAATATTTTACAAGGATTATAAAACATTTCGTTTTTCGTACAGTCCATAGTGATCATGTAATTGCAATTGAAAAAAAAGTCAAAAATTACTGCATTTCGTAATAGAAAAATTATTAATTTTTTTCAGGCCCCTTGCACTGTAACATGGATGCAGTTTGACATTTATTCTGTGGCTGAAAAATGGACTGGCAGCGTAATTTTCATTACAAATGTGGGATTTTTGAGTATAATTCGGTGATTTTTGAGGGCTACTGTAATTTTTTTTTTGACAGTGCATATACCAATCGCTCAGTTCTCCTTTCCTCTAATAAATAATTTTACCTCTACACTGAAACGATAAGAAAATTGGTGTATAGAATTTCTCCGATAGCCTGCATCAGTTTTTCCAATCGTGGAATCGTGGAATCAATACACCAAGAAGGCTGTTGAACTTTTATTCCGGAGCTGAAACGGGCTAATAATAGAAATTTTGATATTTATTTGGGAGCGTTAGGTATCATTTGCAATTATCTAAAGATTTTTTGACATTTTCTCTGCAAGAAAAGGAGGACCACCGTGATTCTAATTGCATAATTCTAATGAATTTATCTGGCATATAAAGCATCTTATTTAGGCTCTGGAACATTTGAGGACGACCTTTCAGATTCGAAATATAGTCCATTTCCAACGGCCATTTCCCGCGCTCGGGGTCCTTTAGGCTCAGTCCTTTAATTTTTACAATCAAAAGTTTACCGTGGATTTCAATTTTCGCTAGTTTTGGTGATATTTTTGGCTCTTTCTAATGGAGAAATCGCATTATAGAATGCGTAAGAATTATTCTAAAAGTTGGAATCCGCCAAAAGTTGATCATTTATCTCGAAAAAATTAAAGAACTGTGCCTAAAGATCCCGGAGCGTAGGGAACGGTCCTTGGAAATGACTATAGCTTCCGTACTTTTGAAGAGACAATAAATACAGCAGCTATCCTGTCTGCTTTTTATTCTGTGATTGATACAAAAGCTGATAGCAAAAATTCAATCACAGAAGGGAAGCTCCCAAAATATTTAAATTTTTTGATATTTTTCCACGCCGAGAACTCAAGTAGCAAAATTTCAAAAGGCTACAATTTCTTATAGAGGAATTGCAACATCAAATTTCAATATAAATCAAGATTGCGGTACCCTGGCCAGTTTTTAGAGCAGAATTCCTGGTTTTCAAGGAGATCTTGTGGTTTTCTGTCGCACACACGCTGCTGTTTTCAAATTATTTCCGCCTTTTTATCATAAAACTTTATTCCTATTCCTTCTAACAATAAAAAGTCTCCTGAAGATGAAATCATTTTCTTTATTCTCCTTTTCATCTTGGCCAGTATTGCTGTGGTGAGAAGGACTCCTCCTCATACATGTCGTCTGCTAAAAATTAGCCATTTCAATAGAAAGAAACAGTGCCTACGAGTGACTGTTGGAATACAGGTACGTAGCAGGGATGAGCGGGTCCGGCTTTTTTCAACCCGGGTCGGTTCCGGGTCGGGTCCGACCTCCCAAAAAAAAGTCGGGTCGGATCCGGTCCGGATCCCAAGGTAGGATCCGAAAACCGGTTCCGGTCCGGGTAGACCCGGACCGGAACCGGCCGTTTTTCGGTCCGGTTCCGGGTCCAAAAATCCCCAATTATCAACTCGAATAAAAAATCATTTCATGACGTAAGAAAACAAATTTATTATGAAAAAAAATAACAAGTAGAACAAGTATAACAAGTAGAACTAAATCAGATGTTGTTATTTTTTTCCTTGAATTTTTTGTTGACCTTCAAATATAACATTTTTTCCAAGGTTTCCGGATTCATCTTTTTTCTATAATCGCTGAGAACCATACGAGCAGCACTGAACAGTCTTTCCGATTCTGATGATGTCGATGGAGCAGATAAGTATTTGCGAGCTAATAGAGCCAAGATAGGGAACTTTGCCTTGTTATCCTGCCAATACTTAAAACAATCAATATTTGAATCAGCTCGCTCGGATAAATAGTACTGGACCTCCTATAATAAAAAAAGAAAGAATTACACAAATAGTAAAAACATACTCGTGCAGCGGCTTGTTTCAGTTCAGCTTCAGGTAAATCTGGAGAAGGAACCACTCGTTGGCCATGTTTGAGACGGAATCTTTCAAGTAAATCCGACTCTTGCTCAATTGTTCGTAATTCCTGGGATGTAAGTAGCGTTGGCTCCTCCTCCCTATCCTTCTTCATCTCTTCATACACTAGTGCTTCTAATTTTGCCTAGAAATTTATACACATTGTAAAAATGAATCATACCTGCACTGATATTACATCTTTGTCCAGTAAATAGTCCAGTTTAAATCTGGGATCAACAGCAGAGCCAATTTGTAGAATTTCGTCGTTTAAATAGTGCTTGAGGCGATAGACTAGGTGATCATACAATTTTGAGCTAGAAATAACTGTTGAACTGATAGAAGACGTACCTATATTCGCAATCTTCTCTGTCTTCGTATGCCATCAACAGTAAACGAACATATGGGATTACAACAGAACATTGAGAAGCGGTAGCATGTTGGACAATTTTGGTGACGTCATTTAGTGGCTTGAGCACATCCCTCACTACTTTAATTTGCTGCCACATGGCTTCTGTGAGGGGCTTCTTCTTCCTGTCTTTGAGAAGCTTTTGAACAGCAATCCTAGCATGGAGGAATCTTTCACACAAGAGGTACATCGATCCCCATCTAACTTCAGTTGTCTGAATGATAATAGTTGTAGCTATAAAAATATCTTGTACCTTTGTAAGATATCGAATTTCCAGATCGTTAACCTCTAAACAGGCTACATATTCTTCGCGGCTGATGGCAGATCTGTGAAGGTGACTTGATATTTTTCCCATGGTTGCATACGTAGGCTTCCAATCGGTTAATGAGTCCAGAAAATCGTTAACAGCCTAAAAATTAAAGTAAAACTGTGAGATAGTCATACCAGCTGCATATTGTGGCTGAAACAGTGGAGGTTTTTGATAGACATGTTACGCGAAAGACATGTCATTGTAGCGGCGCCATCGGTAACAAGCATATGTATTCGTTTCTTGTCTATTTTCATTTCTTCCATTGCTTGGCTCAATAGATCTTCATAATTTAAAGCCGTATGTGGTCCTTTTACAGGCGCAACAGCAACAGCAGAGCCTTTTAATTTGAAATCAGAAGTTATCCAATGACCTGCAATAAACAGTCTAAGAAAAACAAATCAAACAGTTGCCTACATGTAACACCAAGTAAAGAATGGGTAGCATCCTTCGAACTCCATCCATCCGCTGTTAATGAAATATATGGCTGATCTTTTAAAGCATTAGAAACTTCTTTTTTCATTTTATCCATTGCTTCAGGAATAGCGACCCGTGAGAAAAAATCTCTACCTCTGAGACTAAAATAATTTCAACAATAAAAGTTAGAATGGAGATACTTGTATTTTCCTTTTGTTGTCAGATTCAGCAGAGCCCTAAATGCCTCATTCTCAATAGTACTAATTGGCAGTGATGCTGAGACTAAAAAATCTACGATTGCTTCATCAATAGCCACAGAATGCTCAGACTCGTTTGGCCATTTTATACCCATCTGGTCTAATTTTGCCTGCAAAAAATAGTTACATTATCCATAGAAATACCTGTTTCAATACCGGCTCATGAAATCCAAAAGATAATGACTCCTTCTTTCTTATTTTTTCCTGTTTAGCTTTAGCAGCTTCTTCCTCCGCGAGAAACTATTCTCTATAAGGAGATTGTAATTTACAAGCAAACCTCTTTATATTCTTTCTCATGTTGATTGCGAAGATGCTTGAGGAAATTACTTGTTGAACCATCTTTAGCTTTTTTTAGATATTTACTTGTCTTGCACAGTGTGCATTTGTACAGGTTGGGGTCATCCTCGCTTTTTTCAAAATACTTCTTGTATTTCATGCTGAAAAATTGCAAAATGTTATAAGAAACACGCAGAAAAAGAGAGAGTATAATAAATAAGTATAAAAACATCTAAAAATAGAAGCAGTAAGCATTACAACGAGGGTTACGTAACAACTAAGAATAAAAAAAACGAAAAAAGCGTCACCTTAAATAACGCGCGAAAAGCCCGCGGACCCGGAATGGACCCGGCCAAAAAAGTGCCGGTTCCGGGTCGGGTCCGGGTCTTCGAAAAATCACGACTGCCGGTTCCGGTCCGGATCCGGTTCTGCAAATTTTAACCCGGTTCGGTTCCGGTTCGGGTAGACCCGGACCGGAACCGGTCGATTTTCGGTCCGGATCCGGGTACCCGCTCATCCCTGGTACGTAGCAGTGTCCGTTACTTGGATAAAGGGCTACGTAATTTCATTCAAATAGTCGTCATCTGCTGAAGATTGTTTTGTTATAAAAAGAGAGAAATAACTTACGTGTTACCGTGGCTAAACAGCCTATTGCACAGGGAATGGCGTTATGTTCCATAACTCATCCTCGTCTGCTAAAAAAAATCAATTTTAATGGGGGAAAAATGGAACTTACGCCTGGTTTCCCGGTGAAAATACAGGAGAACTGTAGGAATTTCAAGAATATTGAAGAAAATATAGAAAATATTAACTAGAAATAGAAATTCGCAGTGAAATATGCACCGCTAGGGGGTCCAGGAGACCGGGAGAAGTCGGGGAGGCTGTAACCCAGTCGCCTGGCGAAAATGATCCGATTTCTGCGGGGAAGAATTGGCCTAATTTGCCAAATTTAATGGATTTCTTCCGCTCATTGACCCCTGCCCTTATCACAAAACAAACTCTCGAAATATCGGGTGGTTTCGGGCGAAATTGACAAATTAGGTCATCTTCCTTCTCCCAGAAATCGGATCATTTTAGCCAGGCGACGGGGCAGAAGCCTCCCCAAACTTCTCCTGGTCGCCTGGATCCCCTAGCGGTGCATATTTCACTGCGAATTTCTATTTCATTTAATATTTTCTGGATATTTTGGTTTTTTCCCTAAAAAAGGGATGCAGGGCCCCGAAAGCCCCCGACAGTGTCACGTAAGCTCATTTTTATGCCATTTTTAATGGAAAATTTAGCTGAGGACGACGACTTAGTAATTCCATTCATTGCGTCGAGTAAGTTTTCCTTTAAAATTCTATTTATCGAAAATTTTAAGAATCCTTCACTGTCCTCCTCCTCGAGGACTCCAGAATGTGATTTTCCATGTATTCATACACAGGATCGTGGGTTTTTGTGGTTTTCTAGGCTTTCCTTATGGAATTATACGGGAAACGTTTGATAAAATTCTGAAAATGACTGAAAAACGGCACGAGAGCATGTTTTCAGTCATTTATATTCGAAATTTGGTTGTTTTCCGATTAAAATCGTGTAAAAATTCAAATATTCCCGCTTAAATTTTCCATTAATTTTTTAAATTTCATTTTTTAGCGGACTAATGGTTGGACGAATTGAATAGTCAAATCATTTTGGTGAGAAACTTGCCCAACCACAAATTTCGAGTAAGATTAGCCAGTTTCCCTTGAAAATCTCAAAATTTCAGTGTTATTTGCCCGATCCTGGTAACAATTTCTGATCTGGCGTGAATTCCTACTGAAACACGTAAGCTTTCCGCTTTAATTTTTGAATTATAGGAAAATTTCAGCAGATTACATGTACGACGACGAAGAAATTTACCAATATGGTGGACAATTCAAAGTATTCACATAATGCAGAACAGAAAAATTTCATTGTTGGACTGTAAAATCGATTTAAAAAATAAACTTCTTATCATGGTTCTTATACCGAAAAATAGCCCAAGATCTCTTCTAGAAAATGTGCTACCTCCCAGAATGTTTTTCTGAAAAATAGAGAAACTATGAATTTTTTAGAATTTGGGCAAAGTTGGGGAGATTTTAAAAATTGCCCGCCATGGGCGAATTTTTGAAAATCCTGGCGTCCAAAGTCCCGTTTATGGCGATTTTTAAAAATTGCGGCATCCTGGAAAACAATCTTTGAAGGGCTAATTTTATAGAAAAATGGGCTAATTTTTGGGGAAATTGATGGATAACGAAGAGTCATGCAAGAATTGTTCGTTTTATTTTACGGAAGCTTTTATTTTCTCAATAAAACAATAATTTCTTCTTTTGCAGATAAATTCATTATCAATCAAAGTCTGCGGCACCCTGTCCTCCTTCAGTTTACTCCTCATTATACATATCGGCTGAAAAATGGCCATTTAGCGGTGTAAAAAATAAAAGAAACTTACGATCTACCGTAGGGATGCAACCCGCTCTGTTTTGCACATAAAAAACTGGTGGCTAGCTGAAATTGCAAATTGTCTTGGGAAAACGGGGAATTTTATTACCATGGCGGTATTGTGGCCGGATCTCGTGCCCTCATCATGAATCCAGAAGTGAGCCTCTCATAAAGACAGAGCACTAAAAATTTCGTTTAAAAAAGAAAAAAAAGCCGCAAATTTTGAAAATGGCGGGATTTTGAATCGAAAAGGGGGAAATTTGTGCGAGAATCTTAGAAAACTCGCGGAAATCGAGCTTTTCGAGCAATTTTAAAAATCCCGGGTGCTTTATGAAGCTTTTAGGGTCCCGCCACGAATGAATTCCATAAAAGAGAAGAAATTCGGGCTCTCATGTAGATTAGCGGTCCATTCAACTTTTGGTGGTCCATTCAACTTTTAGTGGTCCAATCGAATTTTTCACTGTTTTCCTCTTTTCTTTCGGATTTTTTTGAATTTTTATTGACTTTTCGGGTTTTTTTGTGTTGTTTATTATAGAATTCTGTGGTCTATAGTAGGGTTTCTGTTGTCAATGTTGTCAATGTATCCCTTCCAACAGTCCGCGATTTTCTTCCCCGTCAATTCTTCATATCCGTCGCACAATTCCCGTAATAAAGATCCCTGTAGAAACTCTTCAATGGCATGCCAAGGGTGTATTTGATAGACGGCGTCACCAAACGAAGCCCTTAAGCGGAACTAAAATGAAAAACACCTAGAACTTACCATTTTTCGGCAGATGTGGAGCATACGTCATCGTCGAGGACGCACGTGAGCACTCGGGGGGCTACTGAATACACAGTATCTTTGACACTGCTTTTCCCGGTAAGAAAATTTTTGAAAGCTTTTAGCGCTGCTGGAATCTTCTTTAGCAATCGGCATTCCCCATTGTTGGGGACAAAGAGGAGCAAGAGCAATAGAAATAAGAGGGGGTAGAGCTTCATTACCAGAGACAAAAAATGAGATGTTCACTGCCTTTTTATGCCCTTGTTCCAGGTCATTGTGTCATTGTCGCCGGACGCCGACCCAAAAAAACGCCTGCACTTTGACTTTCACTATCATGGACTTCAAAAAACTAGGAGAAACACAAAAAAACCCGAAAAGTCAACAAAAATTCAAAAAAATCCGAAAGAAAAGAGGAAAACAGTGAAAAAAATTGATTGGACAACTAAAAGTTGAATGGACCACTAAAAGTTGAATGGACCGCTAATCTACATGAGAGCCGTGAGCCTCTCATAAAGACAGAGCACTAAAAATTTTGTTTAAAAAAAGAAAAAAGGGCGCAATTTTCAAAAATGGCGGGATTTTGAATCGAAAAGGAGGGAAATTTCAGTGAGGATCCTAAAAAACTCGTGGAAATCGAGCTTTTCGAGCAATTTTAAAATTCCCGGGCGCTTAGGGAACTTTTAGGGTCCCGCCACGAATGAATTCCATAAAAAAAGAGAAGAAATTCGGAGTTTCAAGAGAAAAACCTACATTTACAATTCGAATGCATTGGAAATTCTACGCAGTTCGTTCCTCATCGTACATATCGTCTGCTAAAAAGTTCATTTAAATGGAAAAACGTGGAACTTACGCGTCACCGTTGGTATGCATCCCCGTACACATCGTCGGCTAAAAAATTCCTCAATTTTAAATCAGATAAATCAAAGACTTACGGGTTACTGTAGAATTCATTCCGTTGTATATCGTAGCACCCTTTTTAGGGTAAAAATACCAAAATATCCAGAAAATATTAAATGAAATAGAAATTCGCAGTGAAATATGCACCGCTAGGGGATCCAGGCGACCGGGAGAAGTTTGGGGAGACTTCTACCCCGTCGCCTGGCTAAAATGATCCGATTTCTGGTGGTAGGAAACTGACCTAATTTGTCAATTTCGCCCGAAATCGCCCGATATTTCGAGAATTTGTTTTGTGATAAGGACAGGGGTCAAATTTGGCAAATTAGGCCAATTTTGCGGGTTGATATCGGATCATTTTAGCCAGGCGACGGGGTAGAAGCCTCCCCAAACTTCTCTCGGTCGCCTGGATCCCCTAGCGGTGCATATTTCACTGCTATCTTCTGTTTCTATTTAATAATTTGTATCTTCTTCAATATTCTTGAAATTCCTACAGTTCTCCTGTATTTCCCCCGGGAAACCAGGCGTAAGTAGCATTTTTCCCCCATTTAAATGGATTTTTTTAGCAGACGAGGATGAGTTATGGAACATAATGACATACCATGTGCAATAGGCTGTTTAGTTAATATTATTGAAATTCCTGCAGTTTTCCTGTATTTGCAATTTGGACTTACAACTTGTTAGGAAAAATGCGAAAAGATGCAAGTGTCATTTTTTCCCAATTTAAAAGAAAATTTTTAAGCAAATCAAGATGAGCGGTGGATTGTATTGAGCCGATGTATTCCCACTGTTAACCGTAGGTTTATTCTTTTTTAAATAAAGCACCAAGTTTCAGCAGACGGAATGAAAGAAATTAGCATTTAGGAAATACGACGGATGCCCACAGGACCGTAATAATTCCCCCAATTTTCTTAATTTTCCCTGTTTTAGACTGGCACAACAATGATTACACCGACATCTAGTTGCATCCCAACCGTCAACCGTAAGAATCCTCTAGTTTTCCCCTTTAAATGACGAAATTTTAGCGGACGACAAGAGTGGCTGAAGGAGGACGAGAAAATTAAAAATTGGCACCCAACATCCAAAATATCTCTGATGGTCCTAATGGAAAGAAAAACCAAAACCGAAGAAAAAATAGATTAGCAATAAATTTATTTATCCAATTTTCTATCAATTGTCATGGGAAATTGTGGTTGGCCGACGTGGGGGAGGTTTGGGGGGAGTCTTCCACCTGCTCGCCGATGTTTGATAGGAAGAGTTGGCCTAAATTTAATGGATGTCTTCCGATCATTGACCGCCGCCCTTATCACAAAACAAATTCCAGGAATATTGGGCGATTTCGGGCGAAATTGACAAATTAGGACAGGCTCCTTCTCCCAGAAATCGGATCATTTTAGACCAGCGACGGAGTAGAAGCTTCCCCAAACTTCTCCCGGTCGCCTGGATCCCCTAGCGGTGCATATTTCACTGCTATCTTCCATTTCTATTTAATATTTTCTGATTATTGTGGTATTTTTTTCTAAAATGAGGCTACAGAACCCTGAAAGCCCCTCCAGTTCTCCTGGCCTTCCACCCGAAAACTAGTCGTAAGTATACTTGGGCACGAGTCGAAAAAATCGAGTTCGAGTCGAGTCGAGTCGAGTCGAATTTTGAAAATTTCGAGTCGAGTCGAGTCGAGTCGAGTCAGAAAATCGAACTTTCGAGTTCGAGTCGAGTCGAGTCGAGTCGAAAATTCGGAAATCGAGTTCGAGTCGAGTCGAGTCGACCGAAAACGAGTCGAGTCGAGTCAGGTGATCAGAATTTTTCAATTTTTGCGGGTATGCATGGGATTTGGCCAAAATTTTATTATTTTTTTTTGGTTTTTCTGATTTTTTTGGATTTTGTGTGTTTTATCTCTGTTTTCAGTCGGTATTCTACTTTTTCATACAAGTTAATTGCAGACATGTAATCGGGTACGTCCCTCACGGCCCGACAATAGCTGACGAAAAAAGCGGCGAAATATTTTTCGGTGAGCCTGGCAACGAGGAACGACTCGATCTTTACTTCCAGAGAAAAACGTGAGTATTCCACGTTTCCTATATGTCTTCTTTTAGTGGCCAACCGACTAACCCCAGAGGTCTCGCGGTCTGGTTATCACAAGAAGTAGCCGTCCCGTCGCAGCATCTTATTGTATCACTCGATGACAACGACTTCAAACGGCTCCAGCGAAAATAGCGTAATTCTTTTACTATGAGAAACTAATAAAGTTAGAACAGGTTTACTCTGTAAAAACTAGGCATTCAAATGAGATAAAAATAAGCCAAAAAAAATCAGAAAAACCTAAAAAACTAGTAAAAATGGTCAAAAGTGGAAAAAAAATGAAAAAATCTCTGAAAAATCCCAAAATCCCGAATTTTGAGCTTGGGACGGATAAAAAGTGATGGGACGGATAAAAGGTGATGGGACGGATAATTCCGACCAGAGCCAAAAAACCAATCAAAATAGCAACTCGAACAATGAAAAAAGAAAACAAAGGAAATTTAGGCCACATTTAGAGGGGAAAATTCAAAAGAATGCGCCAATGCCTCCTAACGAGCGCGTGTTTTAATCTGGCTCGGAAAAAAACGAGTTCGAGTCGAGTCGAGTCAGAAAAATAGACTTTCGAGTTCGAGTCGAGTCGAGTCGAGTCGAATTTTGGAAACTTCGAGTCGAGTCGAGTCGAGTCAGAAAATCGAACTTTCGAGTTCGAGTCGAGTCGAGTCAGGATTTCGATTCATTTCGAGTCGAGTTGACTCGAATTGACTCGACTCGTGCCCAAGTATAGTCGTAAGTAGTATTTTTTCCCTCTTTAAATGAAATTTTTAGCCGACGAAGATGAGTTTTGGACCTAATTGATTGTGTTGCCACATCAACCTGATGCATTCCAACAGTGGACCGTAGGTTTTTACTGAAACAAGTGTTTTCGCTGCGGGACGCTTCCCCGAAACACGGAGATTACTGGAATATGGTAATAGAGCGTGTTTACGGTCATTTAGCACAAAATTCTGGCGTTTTTTTTGGTAAAATTCCCAGTTTTCTTCTATTTTCAGGGGTTTATCGCATTTTTTAGTTAAAATTTTTCAGCAGACGAGATGTAAATTGGGACGAAACATCCAATTAGTAGGAATTTTTATGGTAAGGCGTTTTTTTATTGAAACTTTCCCTGTTTCAGGATCTTTACTCCATCTGTACGAGGCCTTGCATACCGACCGTCGACCGTAAGAATCCTTCATTTTTCGTAATTTAAATGATAAATTTAGCGGACGAGATGACCAAGAATGGCTGGAGGAGGACAAAAAACTATGTTCCAGCACAATCGCTGTAAAAGATATGGAAAACTGCGAAAAATGAAAATGTGTGAATAAATTTATTTATCCAAATTTTTTTGTGTGATGAATTTGGTTTATAATTTAATTTTTATATAAAAACGTACTGGTAGAAATACTCCATATGGATCACAAAACGCCAGGCGCGCCAATTTTAGCCAATTCCTCCATTTTTCCGCTAATTTTCCGCCGATTCCGTCAATTTTTGTATTCTGTTTACAAGCGTACTATGCCATTTTTTGACGTGCCAACGTTTTGTAAACCACGGGCCCAAGATTTGTGAGACTAAATGCTTCAATAATTTGTTTTATAACTGGAATTTATAGCCTGATGATAGAGATGCCATGTTCTCTTTGAAAATCTCAAAAATCGACAAAGAATGGAAAAAATTCCCCGTTTCCCGGACTGAAAACGGCTAATTTTCCATTCTTTTGAACGGTTTTAGTAGAGTTCAATTATTTTTGGTTTTAGAAGTCTTATAATATTCTTTAGGGTTTTTGAGTCAATTCTCGTACTGCATGATGCCCGCTGTTTACAATCGTCCCTGCACCAATTGGATAGCCGCCAATTTTTCGGCGTCCTGATTGTGAATTCTACTTCTTTTCTTCTTTTCAAATTTTGGCATTTTCTGAGCACCATGACGAAATATTGAAAAAGAAAATTGTCCTCCAAATTTATTATAGGTAAGTCTTAAAATATTCAAAAGTTATAAAATTCTCCGAAAGATTTAGAGAACCCATGAATAGTGGCGATGGCTGCAGTTTACATTCGTTTGAAAGGCGTTTTTCACTAATCTCAGTTTTCCGTATCAAAATTGTCTAAATTTCGCCTGACTACGCTCAACAATACAAATTCTGAGCCGGGCAGCTCATCGTATCCTCATTGAAGCATGTTTTACAAAGCAAAATTGTTGTTTTTCCCAGTTTTCTACTCTTCTACTCTGAAATTAGTTTATTTTCTCCAAGGCAACCCGAAAACTAAGCAAATTGACCTCTTTTCCATGATTAATAAGGACAATTGAAGTAAATTTCCCTATTTTTCCTAAGGTTCATCCATTTCTTTTACGTACCGAGAAGTTTCTCATTTGATTTACTGCATTAGGAGATGAGAAAATTGCAATTTGTCCAAAAAATCTGGTTGAAAGCTGGCTGGCTTTTCGTATTTCTCACTCTCTTCCATTTTTTACAGCCAATATAAAGGAACTTCCGTCGACCGACCGTCGTTACTTCCAATTTGTCCCTTTTTTCACCAACAAAAAAAAGCTTCCTTTGATCATTTTTTTGAGCCAAATGCCAGTTTTTTTGTTTTATGACTTTTATAAAAAAAGTTTGCGCATTTCTAATTTCAATGATGTTGCGGTGGTCAATTCCATAAAATAAATTCGCAAATCACTCTATATTCTCCTTTTTTGCATGTTTTACAGCCTCTTATGTATAAAGAAATTTCATCAAAGTTAGCATCAGTTCGACGAAGTGCTGAGTTGAACATTTTTCCACCTGATATTGTCTCCTTTTCCCAAAATTTCGTCATTTTATCGGTTTTATCCCCTCTTTAAAGGATTTTATACGGTTTTTCGATATTGTTTTAGTTTCTCGGACTAGAAAAATCCCATTTTAGACCACAAAACCGCCAGCCATGACGAAAACGACGCTATTGGCTGTGAGTAGCGATAATTCCGGGCTAAATCCTATGTCATTTTCCGATCCTTACAGTGCCGTCGGTGAGTTTTTTCCGTTTTTCCCTTTAAAAATCCTCCATTTTAGTGCTAGAAAGGTTACGGTACCAAAGGGAAACCGGGAGATTTTGCGACGTGGCGATCCAAGTCAAAAATACCTTTTTTGCCGCTCATCGGAACGTTTTAGCCTCTTGCAGTCCTTATTTTGACTCAATCCTGCAATCCAGCAAGGTTACCAAAGAAAAAGTGGGTTTTCTGGGCTATTTTCTTTAAATTTTCGAATATTTCTAGGTAATTGTCAGTTGCCAATCCCCGGAAGCCTTTGGTCTGCTGATAAATTATATCTACAGTGGTTGCGTCGTTGTCGATCGGTCAAATGTTTCGGATCTCCTTCATTTAGCCAATAATTTCCTGGTGAGGATTTTTTTTTATTATTTTTATTAGCATAAATCGGCAAAATGCCCTCATTTTTGATGGAAATGTGGATTTTTTGGCTTTTTGGTCCTGTATAAAAAGTGGAGGTATAAAGATTTTTTACTTCAGCAACGAGACGATTTCCAACAACTTTCCCACGAAATTTGTGGAATTTTGAGTTGAAAATCATAAAAACACGCGTAAAACGTAAATATGAATGGTTTTTCTAATGTTTTTCGGCGCCAATATTAGCAAAAACTTTACAATATCGGCGATAAATTATATACGGTGATAGGAATTTTGTATTTTCCCCCATGTAGAGCAAATTTTTTGTAGGTTTTGGGGTCTCTATAAAAAGAAAATTTAGAAGCGGCAGTATTTGGTGAAAATTGATCTTTTCATATCCGAATATCTCAAAATAAAGGCGAATAGGGAACTTCACCATCACCAAGTTCACCATTGCCCTGAAACCACCTTCAAAATCATCTTTTCTATATTTTTTTCTACCGTAAGCATGTTTAGACTTTGTTGTGTCTATTTCAATCGTTTAAATTAAATTGGCAAGTCAACCCGGGAAGCTACATGGCGACGAAGTTCAGGCTCATTTGGTGAATTTCCCCACACTTGCGCCCCAAAAACCTTTCCAAAAAAATTTTTCTCTCATTTCTTTTCTGTCAAAAAGTGGGCTTAGGCTTAGTAGAGTTTATTTAACTATTCCCGAAAGTTTTACTGCTTGAAAGCTGACCTACACGCCGCGGCACGCAAAAATAGTCTTTGGTGAACTTCCCTGTTGGCCAAAATAAATTGGTGAATAAATTTATGGAGACGATTCAAACTCCTCATCCATGAAAAAATAAGTTTCCCTTCACTTTCTTTAAGGGAAAATCAGTGGCAAGAATACTTTCAAAATCAAAAATTAGCCGGAGACTCAAATATAGTCGGTTTCCAACTCTGGGGGGAAACGGGCGCTACAGGACCTCAAGACGCGCGCTTTTGAATCCAATGAAAATTCAGAAAATTTGCCTGATTTTCAAACGGTCCTGCAATGCCCGTTTCCCCCAGAGTTGGAAACCGACTGTAAAATCCATTAGATTTCCTAAAAATCCTATGAATTTTTTTTACATTTTGGGTGAAAAAATTTGAAGAACGTGACGATTGTGTAAAAAAAGAGACCATCCTATAAATTCTACGGTAAAAACAATAAAAACTATGGAATTTTTATCCCAATCGCCTCATTTACTGGACTTATTTCTGTTTTTACTATCAAAATACCTCATAAAACTCCGTAAAATCTGCTTTCCTCCATGAATTTTCAGAATATCAGGTGATACGATCAGCAAAAAAATATTAGCGCCTATTTATTTTTATAATCCATTCAAAACCTTTAAAAATCTCATATTTTTCAGGTAACCAAGTTGAAAAATTACTGTGCAGAATATTTGAATAGATATTTGGACGCGGCTAATTGTCTTTCAGTCAAGGCGCTGGCCAAGCGATACAATCTTCCGTCTCTTTATAAGGTAAGTATCGAAATAGCCAAGGCAATAACCATTTTTACTGGAAAATGAAAAAAATGCGAATAAAACACCCCAAAACTGGATTTTGAACCGAATTTTTGTCCAAATTCCCCTTTTCAGGCTTCTTGTGAATATTTCGACATAAATATCAACCGTTGTTTGATAGATTCCGTGGATATTTTGCGATATCCAATGAGCCAGTTGGTAAAAATCATCACAGATCCAAAATATCAAGAAGTTATCAGCCCTGACGTCCATTTAAAGTGGGTTTTATTCTGTTTTCAAGCGGCTTTTTAGGTGGAAACTAAGGGGAATTCCTAATTCTTTTGGCAAATATTTTTCAGGCTAATAGTCCGCTGGGTTGGCGACGATATTCAAGCCCGGGAAGTTTGTTTCAAGCAGTTGCTGGAAGGCGTCACCCTGACGCAGGTAAAAAGCCGCGAAATTTAAAAATTTTCTTCAGGTAAATGAATCCACCCTGGAATTTGTGTTGGATTACTCCCCGCTCCTGACAAAAAGCCAATCATCGAGATATATTTTACTCAAATTGATGTGAGTATTTCCTTCCGGACAATCTACTGTAAATAATTTGAAAAATTTCAATATAAATGAGGAGTAAAACGGAGGAAATAGTAAATTGCCCGCTGTTTAGCATTTTGAGAAAATTGTAAAAAATAAACGCGCCGATGGATTCAACCCCACCGGGAAATTTTCTAATAAAGGAGCGACGAAACCTTGCGTATTTTTTGAATCTATTGAAAGAGGATACGAGCCGGTTGAAGTAATAGAAAGGAATTCCGGAATTTCTAATAAAAAAACAGACAAAATCAATTGAATTTTGTGAGATTTTTGAGTGATTTTATCCAATTTTGGGATATCTGACCACACCTAAGCGACTTATATGGCCGTCCCACAAATATAAACAAGATCTGAAAAAAATCAGCAACTTTTTTTTCGGGTTACTGTGGAAACTTTCTTTTTAGCAGCCAAGACTGAGAAATCTTCCTTATATCTGCATTCTGGAACATTTTTAGAATTTTTTTAACTATTTTCTTGGTTCGGTAATAGAAAAATAGGAAAAAGAGAGCCAGAACAATGTGGCAAACGACGAATTACCGAAATTTACTCATTTCTTGGTGGGAAATTCTTTTTCATTCACAAAAACTTCATTGACATAAATAAATAAATGCCAAAAAAGTTATCTGGCCAGTTTATATACAGCTGCCGAAACATACGATTCTATTTATTGTAGGTCGCGGCGGATTTAGTAGGAGATCTTGACAAGGAGAATTATTGGAATACGGTGATTTACTGCAATTTTACCGTAATTTTATCCAGTTCACAATGCTTTTGTTCGACAATTTGGACGAAAGTTTGATCTACACAGCGAAAAACCTTATTTCCTTCTTTTTTTATTCGTTTTGTTGAGCAATTTGTGGAATTTTCAGGATTTTCCAGAATTTCGTAGATGAAACGAGATACTGAAAGCTAATCCTGACTCTTTTGATGTAGAAATATCGTAATTTTCCTAATTTATTGAGTAAGAATGCGTTTTCTTCGCAGCAGCACACTTCATACAAACATTTCCCAACAGTTCTGCTTATTTATAACGCCAAATGGAAACAATTTAGCGCCATTTTTTTTCTAATTCTTAGCGTTTCTTATAAGAAATTGCTGACCTTCCTGGTCGATAGATTGGAAGACAGCTCCAGAGCTCCACAATTCCTGGAAATCTCCTCTTTTTCAGGCAGGATACCGGCCTTTGTATGGAAAAATACCAGCCACAGTTAACCAGTTTGGCTCAACAAATTAGTGGAGAAGATTTAGAAGGCGGTTATTATGAAGAAGAAGACGACGATGAGGGGTAGAATTCGATTTTTGAGCTCTTTAAATGAAAATTTTAGCGAATATGATGAGGAAGAAGAAATGGAAAATAGCCCAGTGGAGGGACATTTGAGTTCAAGACAAGTTGTGAGTTTTTTTTATGTTTTGTAAGGGGGATATTTATGGCGGAACGGGGAGAAAATCTGGTGTCTCTATCGAAAAAAATTTGGGAATTTTTAGATGGATATGGATTATGATGATGGAGGCATGGATAAACCGCGAATTCGATTGAAAATTAGCATTGGAAAGTGAGTTTTATACTGACCTTCTCCAAATAACCCAGAAAATTATGGGAGCTCCTTTAGAACAGGCAATAAATCACTAAAAAAAATATAATCGGCTTCCAACTCTTGAGGGAACGAGCGTTGCAGGACCGCTTGAAAGTCAGGCAAACTTTCCGAATTTTCATTGGATTCAAATGCGCGCGTCTTGAGGTCCCGCAGCGCCCGTTTCCCCGCGAGTTGAAAACCGACTATACGGTTTTTATGGAAATTTAAAGGGAAAAGAGGGGAATTTTATGCTTTAGCGCCGCTTTATAATGAAATTTACTGGTTTCCTACATTAGCAACCGGTTTTACAAGTAAAAAATTTGAATTTATTAGAAGCTCGGGGTGATTTAGAGGATTTTTGGAGAGGATATGATGAAATTGTAGCAAAACTAGGATTCCGTTCAACGTATAAACTTCCGCCGAAATTTTTTAAAGGAACAGTCCAGGCTAGGGGGACGCTCACGTGTGCACATGAACCGCGAAAATGCGTTCGAATTTGAAAAATTCAAAATTATTTTTAGCATTTTCTTTGATTTTCTACACTATTTACTCTAGTTTTTTTGCTGTTTCTACTTATAATATTATGGCGATTATTTTGCAAGTAAAAAAATGAGAAACAATGCAAAAATTACATAATTCCAAAAATGCACGCTGTTCTAAACTGCAAAAAAAAGTAATTTGCGTACGACGTACTCTGCGTACGGATGCTCTTCCTACCGTAAGCCCGGACTGTTCCTTTAATAAAATTTTATGCTTTACGGCCACTTAATATTTTGGTTACTTTTAGACATTCGCTTATGCGCTCTTCCAGTGGAGATATAGTATTTTTTTTCGCAAATTTCCAATAATTTTTGTCTAATTATCAAAAGTAACCAAAATACAAAGTGGCCGTAAAACCTAAAATTCCCTATGTTTTATTAAAAAATTTAGTGGTATGTCAATGGATCAACTTTAGCAAGAACCTCTGGAAAACTTATAAAGATAACGTGAAAATTATTGAAATCGACTACTACCATAGTGAAACCGATCCTTCCTTCTTATTGACATCGCATAGCCGGAAAAATTGGAGTCCCTCATCTTCAGGCCAGAAAATTCATCAGCTTTTCTTTAGAATCTGCGGGAAAACAAAAGTTTACGAACGGCGAAAACTGGCAATTTATCTCGCAATAATTGTGAGCACATTGGATCAGACTTTCCGACTTCCCATAATGTATCATCTGTAAATCATAAATAAATCCGAAGCTTTTTTAAATAATAAAAAATTCGTTAGTAATTTTGCGAGAAAAATTGGCGATTTCATGAATTTCTAACAGTTTTATGGGCATTTTATCGACAATTTTTTGAGAATAAGTAATGGGAACGTTGAAACGTGGGTTTTCTAAAAAATAGATCAAAATTTGGGCAAATTTCCATCTACCGAGGATATCTACTGCCATTATTGGGCTCTGGTCGGAATTGCCCGGCCAATCATTTTTTACCCGGCCAATCATTTTTCACCCGGCCAATCACTTTTCACCCGGCCAATCACTTTTTACCCGGCCAAAGGCTAATTTTTCGCGATTTCAATGTTTCCATCATGGATTTTTCAAATTTTCTCAATTTTAGCCATTTTTACTGGTTTTTCAGTATTTTTCCGATTTTTTTCTAATTTCTTTTGATATGATATGAATGTTTATTATATTACTATGTTTAATGTTTAGAGAGTAAACGTGTTCGAATATTTTCTTGACAGCCGATCCATGTCCTGCTTGTCCAAAGCGATTTGCAAGTGCTCAGCGGGGATCGACACGCCCGGGGACACGTCAATGACCATTCCTCTTCTGCTTGTATTCAAA
Source organism: Oscheius sp. DF5033 (assembly GCA_964036215.1). NCBI lineage: Eukaryota > Metazoa > Nematoda > Chromadorea > Rhabditida > Rhabditidae > Oscheius > Oscheius sp. DF5033. The sequence goes on along the minus strand of CAXIWN010000009.1, from coordinate 5,528,775 downwards.
CTATAGACTTATCACTGCTCGAAATAAATATTTCATAGAATATGCCATGTTTTATCTGGCCCCCGATTCGAATGAAAACCTAGAACATCCACCGAAAAGAGAGAGAAAACACCAAAAATTCAAAAGAAATTAGAAAAAAAAATCGGAAAAATACTGAAAAACCAGTAAAAATGGCTAAAATTGAGAAAATTTGAAAAATCCATGATGGAAACATTGAAATCGCGAAAAAATTAGCCTTTGGCCGGGTAAAAAGTGATTGGCCGGGTGAAACGTGATTGACCGGGTCAAAGGTGATTGGCCGGGTAAAAAATGATTGGCCGGGTAAAAGGTGATTGGCCGGGCAATTCCGACCAGAGCCCATTATTGTATCGTTTCGCCATTTCTACATCCCCCAAAACCTAGAAAACCCCCTGCTTCAGGAAAGAAAAGCGCCTTCAGCGTCGTTCCCTCCAAGGAATGGCCAAGAAACGTGGCCGTCCTCCTAAAGAAATGGCTGAAAGTGATGGTAATTCCTTTATTTTTATCCAAAATACCCAGATTTTTAGTACTTCCAATGCAAGATGACGATGAAATTGATGGGGTTTATGCCACAGGATCCCTAAATCAACATACGATAACTTATACCGACGAAGATTTCCTGGATCCGGAAGAAGTGGAACCAGGAGAGGATAATCCAGTGGGTTTTCTACGGTTTTTTTAGGGAATTAGGGGATTTTTTTATGTTTTTCGAGGGAAAATATTGGTGGAGGTTGCGTACCTTTGCAGTTTTCATAAATTATTTGATTTTTTCTTTCCAAAATCGTCCCATTACAGCCAAATTCGAATTACTGTACCTGGGGAACAACAAAAAAACATGCAATGATCCGTTTTTCTGGTTTTATACAATCTATATAACGATTTCGGTACCAATTTTTCCGGTGAATATCTGTCTTTGAAATTTTATGGATGTTTTGATTGAGAAATAAAAAAAGAAAAGTGGACATTTCGAAATTCAATCAAAGTAGCGAGTTATGCGCCAAAAAAAATTTTTTTCCATTGTAAAATGCCATAAAATCGTAGATTCCCGGCCTTTTCTAAAGATTAGATTACTGTAACCGTTCTGCTAAAAAATGGAGGCCTTTATCTTTGAGTAATTGTCATTTTTCTGGTTTTACCCGAATTTTATAAGGAATCGGTGCAGGTCTGGCTAATCTTTGAGTTGGCAGGAGAGTCGAAATCGATAAATAAATACATTTTTCAGGTCGAAGGAGGCCCATATCAATGTGGATTCTGCCGGTTTGCCAGCACACTGGATGAGGTAAGTAGACGAATCTACTGGGGTAGAATTCCACTACAAGATTGATGACCTGGCATATTACTAAGAAAATAATATGTTAATCCAATTAAATAGTCCACTTGAAACTATGATTTTGGCTAATTTTTGTAGGTCAAGCGGCAAGGAAAATATAATAAGAATTTGGCTCTGGTCGGAATTATCCGTCCCATCACTTTTTATCCGTCCCAAGCTCAAAATTCGGGATTTTGGGATTTTTCAGAGATTTTTTCATTTTTTTCCACTTTTGACCATTTTTACTAGTTTTTTAGGTTTTTCTGATTTTTTTTGGCTTATTTTTATCTCATTTGAATGCCTAGTTTTTACAGAGTAAACCTGTTCTAACTTTATTAGTTTCTCATAGTAAAAGAATTACGCTATTTTCGCTGGAGCCGTTTGAAGTCGTTGTCATCGAGTTACAATAAGATGCTGCGACGGGACGGCTACTTCTTGTGATAACCAGACCGCGAGACCTCTGGGGTTAGTCGGTTGGCCACTAAAAGAAGACATATAGGAAACGTGGAATACTCACGTTTTTCTCTGGAAGTAAAGATCGAGTCGTTCCTCGTTGCCAGGCTCAAACCATAGACTTCTCATACCTCGAAATAAACGTTTCATAGAATATTCCATATCTTATCTGCAATTAACTTTTATGAAAAAGTAGAATACCGACTGAAAACAGAGATAAAACACACAAAATCCAAAAAAATCAGAAAAACCTAAAAAACTAGTAAAAATGGTCAAAAGTGGAAAAAAATGAAAAAATTTCTGAAAAATCCCAAAATCCCGAATTTTGAGCTTGGGACGGATAAAAAGTGATGGGACGGATGAAAAGTGATGGGACGGATAATTCCGACCAGAGCCAAGAATTTTTAGTTCCAAATCCCCTTCGAAAGCATTCGAGTTCAATAAATTTCAATCGTTGACATGAGATTGCAGGGAAAAAGAAAATTTTCAGGACGTCGAGAAGCACCGAGCCCGTGTTCATAATGCCAATACCATTTTTATGTGCCAGTGGTGTGATTTCGAGTGCTGTTGGAGTAAGCAATTATACGAACATTTACGGGAATCTCATGTGGTACGGTTTTCTTTAAATTCCTGGGTATTTTCGGTCCTGTAGCGTCTTGCGTAAACAGCGGACAGGCGTTTTTTGGCTCCTGGCGTTGGAAAGAATTCAAAACTTGGTGTTTTCCGTCGTTTTCAGCTCATTTTTGCTGGTTTTCTGGGGTCTTTTCGTGCTTTCTCGTTATTTTCCCAGTTTCCAGCCAATTTTTCGTATTTAGCGCAAAATTCTAAGCATTTTAACGTCAAAAAACCCCCCTTTAAATGGCCTATTTTCAGCCCCAGCCCCCTTACCAATGTGATCAATGTGGAATGGGCAATTTCGGCCGTCTACCCGACTTCTTAGCCCATCGATTACTCCATAGTTAGTTCAAATTAGCGGAAAATAAAACAAAACCACCTGTTCCAGCTGAAGAAAGATTCTTTAAATGTGCTCATTGTGGATTCCGAGCGCGTAGTCGGACCCAGCTATGGGCACATGAAAAAATGCACAATACGTGAGTCTTTTTCTTATTATTGATCAAGATCCCATTGTGGGACACAGAAATGACGCAATTATATTTTCCAGATTGGATGAACGCCCATTCCATTGCGAAGAATGTGGCCGTGGATTTTCACAGGAGGATATGATCCTGCGACATAAAAATACCCACGATGAACATCGTAATTTTATCTGCGAGGATTGTGGCTTCTCCTCCAACAATCTTGAACATTTGGGAATACATCGACGACAGCACTTCGGGGACATATTTTATTGCCATTTTGGTGAGCTTTTTTTTACTTTGAGGCCAAAATTGTCTTCTGAGCACGAAAAATGCGTCAAAAATGCGGTAAATGCAGAAAATTTGGAGAAAAATCACACAAAAACGGCTGCATTGAATTTTATCCAACGTTGGGAGCCAAAAGGCGGCTGATGTGCATGATGTTTACACACGATACCATAAACAAGGCACTTTTTGGCACCAAAATACTCGAAATTTTGTGCTAATCGTGAATAATTGGGTTAGAAAATTTGGAAACGCCGAAAATGGCGATAAAACTGCATTCTTGAATTTCTTCCAACGTGAAGCTCCAAGTAACGGGATGTTGCACGCTGTTTACGCACGATATTCGTAGATTAGAATTTTTTGGTATCAAAATGTTCAGGATTTCTGCTGATTTGGAATATTTTACGTAAAATTACCATAAACCTGGAAATAGGCGCAGAAACTGCAATTTTAAATTTTATCCAACACTTCCCAAACAAAAAATCAGCTGCTGCACGTTGTTTACAAACCAGAAACTTCCTTAGGACAAAAAATAGCGTAAAATCTAGTTTTACCATGTTTTCTGGAAGGTTTTTAATAAAAAATTCAGCAAATAGTACGATCGTTTCAATATTGATTTGTTTCCAGAAAATTGTGACTATTCTTCCCCCAAAAAGAGCCAGCTAGCTGCTCATCTGCGAACTCACATGGCAGTTCGGGCTCATATGTGCAAGGTATTTCCATAAAATCCGCGAAACTTTCGAATTTTCCAGATTTGTGGTCGTGGTTTTATCGAAAAGTCGCATCTTGTCCGCCACGAACGGATTCATTTAGAGGATAAGCCATTTAAATGCGATATTTGCGACTATGCATCAAGCCGGCGGGATAAATTAAAGGTCAGTCCCTTATTTAAGCAAAAAAATACCGTAAAATTATTTTAGGAACATATCCTAAAACATCATAATGGAAGTACAAATGGAATCAAGAGCGCCAGAAGGAGAAGCTATAAAAGAGCCCGCCAATTGGCCGTTTTGAATGCCCAGGTAAAAATTTATTACCGTAATCCTTTCAATTGGCTGTTGGGAGCATATTATACTGCAAAATTGAATATAAAATCCTTTTTATTGGTGACCTATAGCAGGGAAAATCAATAAAAAGCTATGTTTTCTTATGAAAGATCACATATTCTTGGTGATTTGTCTATTACTCAGAATTTATGGGGTCTGGTGAGTGATTTTGAACGTGAAGCATAATTTGAATGCTTTTTGGATAAAAATAGGGCGAATTCCAATTGGGGATGACCAAATTACTGCAAAACTTAATGTGAAATCTGTCTTATTCATGGTTGAAATCATGGAGAACCTTGAATTTATTTTTCATAGAGAGTTTTTAAATATTTCACTAAGCATGCGATTGGTATCTCGGCTGCTAGGATCTCTTTATCTTATTTTCTAAGAAGAAAAATGAGCAAATCAGGAAAAAAGACCGAAACATAATGGGAAAGTTACTAAAATCCCGCGAAAATCCCATTTTCTGATGCAAATTGAATAAATTACAATGAAAAAAACGAGATTCGTACTGAAATCCGCAATGATCGTATCTATTTAGCAAATCTTCTAAACAAAAGAAAAATCAAAAAAGTAGCCAAAATCCCCTTTATTGCATTTTCTGTATATTTCGGAAAAAGAAACAGGTGTTCAGCGCAATTTCCAACCATTTTCATATGAGAAATTCCAATTTCAGGCAAAAATCTCTGCTCCAGAGGCCATGTTCCGTCCGATTCCCGCCAGCGAGGCTGTTTCCCAATGGGCCGATACTCAAGCAACTTATCAGGTACCGTAGCCGGTTTTTTATTTAGAAACTTACAATATTTTCAGCCATTTTCGCCATCACGACTGCAACCGGGTCCTTCTGATCCATCGACATCCTACCGAGCTTATTCCGTGACACATCCACCGGCTCAACATGGCGGAATGTCACCGGGATCAATGTCCCTGATGAATTTGCCACTAGGAATGGGATCAGAACAGATGAATCCACAACATTTGCAGGATACAATACAAACACCGCAGCTGATAACACCGCAGCCAAGGTAAATTCGGGAAAAACATGAGAATTCGGGGAAATTTTCTCAAAAAAGTTGGGAAATTACCAAAAACTTCCAGATCTCCTCAATCACACCACGATCTGTACGTGGATATGAGCACCGGAATGCAAATGCAACTACAAGATCCTCATCGGCCAATGAGCCTACCGAATTACGGGCAACAGCAGCAGCAATCACAAGGAGACCAAAGCCAACAAGCACAGCATCAAATGCAACAACCTTGGGGATGGTAGAAATATTATCTTTATTTTAATTTACTGTAAATTATTTTATAAAAAACCATTATGAACCTATTCCTGACGAGAAGTCGCTAAATAAACCTTCCGTGAAACTTTGGAAAAACTCTTGGACTTTTATAAAAAGAACATTTATAAGGAAAATCCGCCGCCAAGACAGGCCCAAAAAATGTGGACTTATGAAAAAGATATTTATACCATTGGAATCGTCTCGTTGAGACGAGCAAGAAGGTATATTTGGTTCTTCGATAGCTCCACGCCAGTCCATTGAGTCTCGCTGAGAAGTTCCCGAACAAAAAGTTTGAAAAAAAATGTTGGGAATCCTAGGTTTCCGACCTATTTTGGGCCATAGAATCCTAAAACAGGCTCTCTTATGGGCTTTTTTGAACTAGTCACACACAACTTTTGATGCTGATCACGATGGTATGCTTGGTTTCCCAAAACAAGTGCCGGAAGTATGCTCACCAGGGTGGGGGGTATCCAAAATGAGAAGATTTAGATGAAATCATCGGCAAGGAAGGTATTTGGGAGGCTAGGTCCAGAAAAAGTGGACATCTGGAAAAGTTATTCATACCATTGGAATCGTCTCGTCGAGAGGAGCAAGATGGTATATACGGTTTTTCGATAGCTCCACGCCAGTCCATTGAGTCACACTCAGAAATTCCCAAACAAAAAGTTTGGAAAAAAAACTTGGAAATCCTAGGTTCGGTGGCTATTTTGGGCAATAGAATCCTAAAATTATGCACTTTTCTGGATATTTTCGAACTGGTCACACACATTCACATCACGGTGATATGCGTGGTTTAGCAGGAGAAGGCCTGGAAATAGCCCAACCCGTACCCAACTATCCCAAAATGGCAAGATTTCGGTCAAATCCTCTACCAAACGGCTATTTTGGTCCATAGAATCCTAAAACAGGCTCTTTTAAGGATTTGAAGGTATTGGTCACACACATTTTTGGATGCTGATCACGGTGATATGCGTGGTTTAGCAGGAGAAGGCCTGGAAATAGCCCAACCCGTACACAGGTATCCCAAAATGGCAAAAATTCGGTCAAATCCTCTACCAAACGGCTATTTTGGTCCATAGAATCCTAAAAACAGGCTCTTTTAAGGATTTGAAGGCATTGGTCACACACATTTTTGGATGCTGATCACGATGGTATGCTTGGTTTCCCAAAAAAAGGGCCGGAAGTATGCTCACCAGGGTGGGGGTTTCCGATCATGGGAAGATTTCGGTCAAGGCTTCGGCCAACTGGGCGTTTGGGAGGATTTTGTCAATCGTAACAGTATGGTATTATTCCAGTTTTATTTTTCTTAATCCGAATACTGTTCTCAGTATCTGTCGGACACAAATTATCACAGATAAAAGCACAGTTATACAAACTACAGCAGCTACAGCTACCACATCTATGAAATAATACTCTATTATTGATAGATGCCGGCCGTGTGGATCCAAGTTAGGGAGGCTTCCAAATCTTGAAATCATGTTAATTACCCAATGAGGCGTTTTCATCTACCTGGCAACAAATTCTGAATGGGATATAACAAGTTCTTTGGCCGAAATAGGACGTAATTTCAGTACATTTGCTAGTTTTTCAGCATTCTCAGCGTAGCTCTTATCGTTAAGCACAGTTAAGATGTGATTTTTAAACTTCTCAGGATTGGTGATGTCTTTCTTATCCATAAACAATGCTCCTCCATGTCTGGTTAACATTCTGGAGTTTCGCTGCTGTTCTCCAAACAGCGGAACCTATGATAAAGATTAATGGGATCCTCACCCAGTAGAAAAAAAAGTTTGAAAGAATAAATCCGCCAACGCTAACTTTCCCTGATTTTCAGGATAAAGGAATTTTGTTAGCAATCAAATTACATGCTTTTTCTCGCATTTCCCATTACTTTTTCCGTAAATTTGATCTACAGTCGACGGGGAATTTTTTAAAGGAAACCTTACAAAAACTGATGCAAAATAAAGCTCAAAAAATGCAAAAGAAGGTCAAAATACGAAAATTTTATCCTGAAAATCAGGGAAAGTTAGCGTCGGCGGATCTATCCTTTCAATCTTTCTTTTTCTACTGGGTAAGGTTCCCTTTAATCCACCTAAGGTGGACAAACAAACCATAATAGAGGCTTTCCCGAAGTGTGCCACTTCTGTTGTTGAGCCGAGACCGCCGTGAGTGATAAAGAGAGATAACCGCTTGTCTGCTGAAAGCACAAAATACAAAATTTGGAAAAATGATAAATACCGAGAAGACCGTTCTGCGGAAGCCATGGAGCCAGATAAAGGTTGGGAATATCATCAGCCATAGAAGTTTTCTCTTCATATTTCCAGATGAAAGTTATATTTGGCAGCTGTTTGCATATCGACAAGATAGAGTTTCTGCAAAATATTTAAAGGAATCCTCACCCAGTAAAAAAAAAGATTAAAAGGATAGATCCACCGACGCTAACTTTCCCTGATTTTCAGGGTAAAACTTTTCATCATTTGAACTTCTTTTGTATTTTTTGAGCTTCATATTGCATCAATTTTTGTAAGGTTTCCTTTAAAAAAATTCCCCGTCGTCTGTAGATTATTTTGCACTAAAAATTTACAGAAAAAAATAATTGAAAATTAGAGAAAAACCAATGAATGATTGCTAACAAAATTGTTTATCCTGAAAATCAGGGAAAGTTAGCGTCGGCGGATTTATTCTTTCAATCTTTTTTTTCCACTGGGTGAATGTCCCTTTAATATACTGAGGAGACGAAAAATGCTGACTTAAATTCAATGGGCATGTCCTTGCTCTTAGCAACAGAACCAAAGGAGATAAAAACAGATTGCTTCCTCTCGTCCAGGATATCACTCCATTTCTTTAAATGGAAACTTTAGTCCATTTTCAAATAGCCGTTCCCCGCGCTCCAGAACCTTTAGGCACAGTCCTTTAATTTTTACAATCAAATGTTTACCGTGGATTTTCGTTTTCGCTAGTTTTGATGATATTTTTCGCTCTTTCTATTGGAGGAATCGCAGCGACCATCATAGCATGCGCAATGAATATTCTAAATGTTGGAATCAGCCAAAAATCGATCATTTACCTCGAAAAATTTAAAGAACTGTGCCTAAAGGCTCCGGAGCGTGGGAACGGCCGTTGGAAATGGACTATAACATTGGGAGTATCGTTACCTTTTCAAGTTTCACTACATTTTTCGTGTTCACTGATATTCCACCAATTTCTACTGTTTTATGAATAAGAGGACGTGGAAAATTTAAATAAGGCTGAGAATTGACAAACATGTAAGACGTTTTTGCTAATAATTCCTGGAATTCAAAGGTCTTTGAGTCATCTTGTTCACAAACAGCTGGAGAAGTGAAATTATTTCCAAACTTATTCCTGAGGACTTGCGCCTCTCCTTCATACATTTGAGAGAGGAAGCTAAATCCCATCATGGTTTCAAATAGATTTTGGGCTCTTTGAAGAAAGCTCAGTTTTTCGTCTGCATTCGACATAAGAGTGGGCACATAGCTGGGTGCTAAGGGTTCCCCGATGTGATAAGAGACCACATCGGCTTGAACAGTTGATATGGCACCAATTGTTCCTTGTATTCCAAGATATTCGAAAAGTGCTAAAAAGACTTGTAATTATTTGCTTTAAAGGAAGCCATAGGGAGCTTCGAAAGTCGTTCATGAGTCCCGCAACGACTGAGCGCGTTCTTGCGCGTTCTTTTGCTCTGGCGCGCGTTTGAATTTGAATTTTCGGCCGCGCTTTTTGGCCTGCACTCATTATTTTAGCTGTTTATGATTATTTTACTGTCTACAGTAAGATTCGAGGCTCCCTGTGGCGTGCTTTAAAGGGACCCTCACCCAGTAGAAAAAGAATTTGAAAGTTGAGATCCGCCGACGCTAACTTTCCCTGATCTTAGAGTAAAAGATTTTGTTAGCAATCATATTTCATGCTTTTTCTCGAATTTGCAATTACTTTTTCCGTAAATTTTTAATGCAAAATAATCTACACACGGCGGAGAATTTTTTAAAGCTAACCTTACAAAAATTGATGCAATATAAAGCTCAAAAAATACAAAAGAAGATCAAGATGACAAAATCTTTTACCCTGAAAATCAGGGAAAGTTAGCGTCGGCGGATCTATCCTTTCAAACTTTTTTTCTACTGGGTGAGAATTCCTTTAAACCTACCAAATCCACAGATTGACAAAGGCTCAGCAATTGCTGCATCGAAATTCCTTTCCCTGAGTTCATCCAAAACGGTTTTATGCTTGAAAATATCTGAAGTTGATTGATTTCCGTACAATGTCTATATATAGTCCATTTCCAAAGGCCGTTTCCCGCGCTCCGGGACCTTTAGGCACAGCCCTTTAATTTTTTTTTGAGACAAATGTTCGTTTTTTGGGCTGATTCCAACTTTTGAAATATTTATTGCGCATATTATGATGGTCGCTGCGATTTCTCCAATAAAAAGAGCGAAAAATATCATCAAAACTAGTGAAAATGAAAATCCACTGCAATAATTTGATTGTAAAAATTAAAGGACTGTGCCTAAAGGTCCCGGAGCACGGGGACCAGTCATTTGGAAATGGACTATACCATCACAGGTGAGTTTCCAAGCTACGGAAAAGTTTTTGGCCCAGGACATCATTGCTAATGGATCAGAAGACATTTCCCAAACGGAGGCGTACATTGCATTTCTCATAAATGTGTATAGTTTTTTCATTTCTTCGGTTGATTGCAATGTGATGATATCTTTTGTTAAAGAGACCGTCTTCTTTCCGACAAGCTCATCGTCCATTATTGGAACAAAAAACGTCTATGATTATTGGGCGATCCATGAGAGAAAAAAGTAATTACCACATGATGACCAGCAGCTGTTAAAGTATCAGCAATCTGAGCAAGAAACGTTGCATGAGAATGGCCAAACAGGGGACTATGAACCAAAAACTTATAGCTGATTGTTGTCTGGATGAATAGAAACAGCAGTTCTGTCCTCATTTAAACGTATTTTTATTCTAAAACAGCTGTGTTGATAGAGAACAAAGCAATATAAAGAACACAATTGAGAAAAATGCTATCCATATCACTAGACCGACTTATCTTGGAGCTTTCACCTGATAAGAAGACCACATAGACTTTATGGGGACAAAAATCATTACATCTAGAGAAAGACACAAGAGACGGTGTTATAGCGGCGTTGGCGTAGAAATCAAATATTAAGAGCACAATCCAAAGAAAGATTTTCTCACTTATTGAAATTCTCAGGGATCCGCCTATAACTAAACTAGATCGCATTTTCTAGTAGATGAATTGCATCAGCATTGGAAAAGGTGATGTTAAAGGCAATGAAAAAAAGTCACCTTATCTAATCTGGTAAGATTGAGGTCAAATCATCGCCTGAGCGGTGTTTGGGAAGCTAGACCCAAGAAAAAGTAGACTTATGGCAAAGTTATTGATACCATTGGAATCCTCTCGTCGAGAGGAGCAAGACGGTATATTCGGTTTTTCGATAGCTCCACGCCAGTTCATTGAGTCACACTGAGAAATTCCCAAACAATAAGTTTGGAAGAAATCATTGGAATCCTAGGTTTCGGACCTATTTTGAGCCATAGGCCCCTAAAATCGCCATTTTTGGAAATTCTTAAGAACTGTTCACCGAGATCTCGAGCTGCTGATCACGGTGGTATGTTTAATTCCCCGAAAAGATGGCCGGAAGTATGCTCACCAGGTTACCACTTTTCAAAATCCCAAGATTGAGATAAAATCATCGGCCAAACGGCTATTTTGGTCCATCGAATCCTAAAAACAGGATCTTTTAATGATTTTAAGGTATTGGTCACACACATTTTTGGATGCTGATCACGGTGATATGCGTGGTTTTCCATGAGGAGGCCTGGAAATAGCCCCACCCGTACACGGCTATCCCGAAATGAGAAGATTGAGGTCAAATCCTCGCCTGAGCGGTGTTTGGGTGTTTGGATAAGCCGAAAAAAAGTGGACTTCTGGAAATGTTATTTATACCATTGGAATCAGCTCGTCGAGAGGAACAAGATGGTCTACTCAGTTTTATACAATACCCGTTCAGTTTTCAAAAAAGTATGCAAATAAAATTTATTTAGAATGCTAATTGGGTAAATTCGTAAATAATAGCAGAATTCTTTCGAGATTATGTGTGTTTATGGGCAAGATCATCGTGTTTTTTCTTATCACAAAGTGACCCGTCTACATCAGCAGCTCTTTTCGCTCTGTGGTCTTCACATCGAAATCATTGTCCTCCAGGAGAGAATCCAATTTTCCTGGCTGAACAACTGAAGACAGAACCAGCCCATCGCTGTGAAGCAAGCGGAGGAAGATACCAATATTGATGATGAGGAACAATCCGCCACCGCCTAGGGCAATGTACATGTAGTATCTGAAAATGGAGAATAAATCGAACATAAATTTGATCCGAATCTTCCCGCATTTTTTATATTTTTAAAAAAAATTTTGCTGCGCTGTTTAACTGTCTCTCAGCATTTTTAAGAATTTTTTAACTCACGTATGCATATTATTCCTGTTGACCCAAGCCCATCCAGTCAAGAAGAACTGAACACCAAAGCGGAAAACGATAAAAGTAGCCAGATTACAGTAGCAGACAATATTTGTGACGGCGATCATTGAGGTAGTTGATAGCTTTGACTGATGAAGGATTGAACGAGCGTGAAGGAAAATGGAATTGACCTGAAAATTAGGGGAATTTTTTATTTAATTTTTTTGGGCAAGGTTAGACTTCACAGACGGTCGTGGGCCAGCAATTCAGGCGAATAACCACCGTTCTGGAGCAAAAAATACGCCAAAAAGATAAGAAACTGCCGAGATTATACGGGTACATTGGAAAACAACCGAATATTGGGGAAATATTCGGTTTTTATTAGGTTTTTGAAGCCATTTTTAGGATTTTTTAGGTCTCAGGGGACGAATAAAAGAAATAGCCGGTTGTTATCCTCATTTCAGGCACTTTGAAGACTGTAATCATAAAAAAGACAACATACCTCCATAAGCAAGGCCCAGAAAGCGTAAAGTAGGAATTTCTTCGAGGCAATTGCCGTAAAAAGGACGAAAATTGAGGCAGTATGATGAACCAGCAAAACACCCGTAACAATTGAAATTCTGAAAAATTGGCGTGTTTTTCTAAAAATTAGAGTATACTCACTTGTCATTGACCAGCATATCGTACCCGTCGTAGATGAAATATCCGATAGAGAGGAGAATTACTTGGGAATTTATGTAATCATAATAATGGAGAGGAGAGTCGAACATCAGCCGCGTGTTCCGGCAGAAGAATGTCAGCAGGAAAATTGAAGAAACCTGAAAATTTTGAGCATTTTTGAAGGTTTATGGGGGAAATAGGAGCGAAATCTTTATTTTGGAAGGGTTGGGGACCACCAAAAGCGAATTCACACTGAAAATTTGTAGAAAATTGTGGAAAACTTGGTAATTTTAATTGCGACATCGAAAATTTGGACCTTTTCGTAAGGGAAATGACCCCAATACGGAAAAGAATTACGGTAATCAAATATTATTTTAGATTCGATAATAATTTTCCGGAAAAGTTTCCCAAAACCAAAAGAAAGCTTTTATATTTCGGATAAAACTTATAAATCCCCACTATCTGGTAAGCCTATTCAATAAATCACGTGTATTGTCTGTCTGCGCCCACGATTGAAAAAAATTGGTTTTACGGGAAAAATAAAGGAAGCTATTCTCGTTTTTCATAGTTCTCAGGTCTCGTGCTATTATTCGCAATGAAGGATTTCAATTTTGGCCGAGAAAATTGTTTTATTTTTTAAATATTTTGCTGTAAATCGCCCTAAAATGGAGAGAACATCGACTAACAGCCTTCTTTATTGTAATAGCCAGCATATTTGAAGAAAAGAACCGCAAGCCACTAAAAATTGGTGGTTTTCCGGTTTTATGAAGACAATAAAGGCAGAGGGGACGAAAGGCTGTTTTATGAACCAAAATTTATGGAATTAGGAAATGAAGAAAGCTCACATTCCCTATTCGTTTGGAATGTGAATTATCTCTATTACCTAATCGCATGAAATTTATATCATGAGAATGGTCAGGGTCTCCTCTTTAACCTCAACTTTGATTTATTCAGAAAAGTGAAGCTACGACCGAGATATCCACCTAACAAGATGACGAAATTGCCATTTTAGCTTTACATAACGCGCAATTCGTAGAATTTTTTTGTTACGTAATTTGGACGTCAATTTTTTGACATTCGTGCCAAGTATGTTGTCCTTTGCATCTCGAAGTCTTTTTTTTATAACTTTACCACCAAATTGGAAAAAAGTGGCAGTAAACTGGAAGATTACACGTTTTTTTAGGTTTTACAATGAGAATATAAAGCCAGCGGCAGAGTTCTAGCAATATATGCTGACTATTTGTTCCACTTCCCCTTAATAAATTATCAAAATAATAGTATTCCCTAGGGCTGCCAACCAGTTCCGGGTCAGTAAGGCGCATTTGCGGGGGAGGCGCGGTTCCTTTGCGCTTTTTCGGTGCGACATGTCTATAATGTTCGAAATACTCAAATTAGTTTATTGGAACTTTTGCACCGCAATGCGCAAGGGGATTGCTCCTCTTCCGAAATTGCGCCTTACTGGCCCGGAACCGGTTGGCAGCTATAATATTCCCAGCTGGATTTTTATGCAGAAGCAGAATATCAAGGTTTTTCAGTTCAAAAGTGTCAAAATAGAGAGCTGGATGGATGTTAGAGTTGTTCATTTATTGAAAAACGAAGCAATCATCAACTGTTCCGGGATTTCTTATGTTTTGGATAAAGTCTATAAATCGGGTTTCATGAGAGATTTCAGTAAACGCAATGGATTGGCGGTTGTGGATTTTCATTAGGTGCACAGAACGAAAGAGCAGAGGTTTACCATTTATAGTTGAAGTGAAGATTTATAGTTTTTTTTCCATTTATAGTTGAAGTGAAGACTGTGGCCCTCATTTCTACTAATTTTTGGCTTTAGGCGTAGTATTTATGGAAAGAAAAATAGAATTTTTCAATGCGGTCCGTTTATATTATCAAATTTTTGTAAAAGTTCCTAAATGTTGGTGGGATTTCGCTGAAAATCAATATTCTGTTGACTACGGAAGTCCCTTTTCCCATACAATTTTCCCCACAGTTTTATTGACATTTCCCCTTTACGATTTCAACCGCGGGCTCTCGTCCGTTCTCCTAATCCCGGCAAAAAACACGTCAACGGAAAAAGAGCCACCTGTGCAAACTTTACAATTTCCAATTCGTCCATAGCTCATAGATTACCCAAAAAAAGGCCAAAACTCACAGTAGAATGAATAAGAGAAGTCGTCAAGTTGACGAGCCTCTTTCGTCGAATTCCTTCCTGCCATGTTGTCCAGCAATGAGCTGTGACGGCCATGTTGATCGAATACCAAAGGAGAATATAAGTGACGAGGGGAGCAGCAACATCCAGCGACAGTAAATACCACCAATTTGGGTAATGCCACTCAGCTCCGTCTGAAAAAGACAAAGTTTTCGAATTTCTGGCGCTGGTTACCACAAAATTACCACAACAAAGAAATAAAACAGTAAATTGTCCATTTTTTGAAAAAATTGACTGGCAACCTATGTGGCGTTGAGGCAATCGCCATTTTTTTCAAATTTTTATTGGCTGATCTTCCACCACTTCTTTGGTGCATATCTCGGTTCTACCATTGTCTATTTGAATAATTCAATGGCCCTCTGATAGAGGAGACCCTCAGTTTTCAAAAAAAACAGAGTTTTCCTTATTTATCAAGTAAGGGCAGTTGGCAGCAATGATTTTTAGTGATTTTCGAGTACTTTTTCGGCTATTCGCAAGGACTGCAAGCCCCAGTTACACGCTATTTTCACGAAATTTTGCTTATATAAGAGCCTAGCGTCTCCTCTTCCTCCTCCACTTTGAATTAGCCGAAAAGGTCCAGATATGGCCAAGATATCCATCAAAGAAGAGCGCAGTGAATGTGCTCGCGAATTGAAAAAAATGGCGTTGGGCCAACTGCTGCCGATAAAACTAACAAAAATTTGACATAGAAGTTTTGTAGAATATTGGGCAGTGCATATTTTTCTAGGCCTTTGTCATTATCTCCAGCTGTTTTTTTTTTCATTTCCAATGTGAATTCTAAAAAATTGCCGGGCTAAAGTAGAAAACTTTGTTTTGAGATCCTTATAAAAACTGATCGAAATTATAAAATATCAATCCTGCTTTCTCACGCCGCCAGCAAACTAACCATTAGTTCCCAGGAGAGTATTGTTATCAACAGAAAACAATACAAAAGGAGGGGAAGAAGTGGTCAGCGATGCTTCCGAGGCCGTTTCCAATACCAACTTCTTGTCCAAATCGAGGTGCATTGTCCTGTAACGTGGGAACAAACATCATTAGATTACAGTTCAAGAAAGAAGATTATAAACTTTGGGTAAAAGAAGAAAGAAAGGGGAAGACACGCCCGATGGAAGGTGTAAAGGGGGCGCTAATAGGCAGTGTTCACATTTCTCGCTACAGTCTATTGAATCGACTACATTTTCCTGTTCTACTGAATGATAAAAAGTGCCTGATTCAGGGAAAAGCATGGAGAATTCGGGAAATTGGGCGGATTTTGTGAATTTGTGCTAGAAATATGGAAATACGTGGTTCGAAAAAGATTTACGACTCAGTAGACCAAGTTTCAGGCTGGGTATAAGAATTTCAAAGAAATTTGTAGCATTAGTCGAAGTTTCAGACTAAGATTTTACGATATTTCCGAAATTTGAGGATTTGAAGGAGAAAAAAGGGAAATATCCGTCAATTTTATGATGAAATCAATCAATTGCAAATATTTTTGGTATGAGGGTAAAAAAAATATGCCAATCTTTAATCTGCCGTTCGAATAACGGGAATAAACACAAAATTACCCAAGATTTAGGAAAATTTGAATTGGAAAACCCTGAAAACTGGCGACCTGGAAAGGTTTTTCGGGGAAAAGGGTTCTTTTTTTGAATTTTTGAATCCCAGTATAAAAAAAAGATTGAAAGGATAGAAACGCCGACGCTAACTTTCCCTGATTTTCAGGGTAAAAGAATTTTGTTAGAAATCATTCATTGGTTTTTCTCTTGAATTTCCAACTATTTTTTTTCTGTAAATTTTTAGTGCAAAATAATCTACAGACGCTGGCGAATTTTTAAAAGGTAACCTTACAAAAATTGATGCAATATGAAGCTCGAAAAATGCAAAAGAAGTTCAAATGACGAAAAATTTTACCCTGAAAATCAAGAAAAGTTAGCGTCGGCGGATCTATCCTTTCAATCTTTTTTTCTACTGGGTGAGGATCCCTTCAAATCAACATAGAAGAATATCCTTGAATTTTATGAGGAGAATAAAAAAAATCATATCTCTGCTCTTGGTTTTATATTCTTCAAGATTTTGAGTATTCATCCAAAATTTATACCAAACGGTGCTTTGAGAATGTGTATAGTCGGTTTCCAACTCTGGGGAAAACGGGCGCTGCGGGACCTCAACACGCGCTCATTTGAATCCAATGAAAATTCGGAAAGTTTGCCTGGTTTTCATTTGGTAATCGACCAAGTAAAATTTTACAATAGGAATAATAAAAGTTAGAAAAATAAGAAAGATCACTAATTACATTTTTGTAAATGGATAAAGAAGATGCAGCTCGTTTCAAAAAAATTTGTTTCCCGGCTAAACAAATTTCTCTGCAGGATTTCCTTTGCAAAATGATCAATTTCGAGCATTTTGATAACTAAATTCCAAAAATGCCCCACTTTTTGTCGAACAAATTAGAAAATAAAATTCATAATTGATTCTCTGCCCATAAAAATGTTTCGAGAGCGAGAAAATAAGCAAGGAAAATGACAAATCGAAGAGAAAATGATACGCGAAACGGGGAAAAAGAAAGCGTAACAGACCAGAAGAAAGCGAACGGGGTGACGCCATTGATTTGGGCGGGCAGTTTTTGTCTTGGGGAGAAGGAAGTCAGATGGAGGAAATATGAGAAAATTGACTAGTTGTACCAAATAAACCAATCGGGAATCTGTCAGAAATATTATTCAGCTACCTTATAAGACGGGATTGAAATCGGCTAATTTAGTTTGCCGCGAAGGTTTGGTGCTAAAAATTTCGATAAAAAACCTAGGAATGAAATCAATAAATTGAATTCGGTCATTTTTTCGATTTACAATCAAATTGACTTCTCCCTGATTGTTGAAATTTAGTTTCACATATTTTATAAATTCCCTGTAAAGCCTAAATTTTTGATGCACGCTGACATCGCAAAAATAAAATACCAAGTAAATGCATCATTTCCGGTGAAAAAATAAGGCGATAAGAGGGGGGGAAGCGTGTCAGGGTGACGCAAATCTGATAAAACGCTTCTTTTACGACTTGAGGGAAGTTTTTTTTTGTGAATTTTATACGCAAAATGACCAGAAACTGACGGGTAATCGAAAAAATTTGTTGCACTCAGTTCATATAAAGCCGCTGAAACCTAGTATTTTTATTAGAAGCGTGCGGGATTTTTTTTTAAATTTATAAAAATGTGTACTCTTTTTTTTTCTTTTCTTGTTTTACTCAAAGACTAAAATGGCACAATGCAACAAAATGTCCAGGAAGAGTAATATAGAGGATTCAAAACGTGGAAAATGGTTTTCTTTCTTGGGGAAAAACTATCCAATTTGACACCATCAAAAAATTGTTCGAATTTCCCTATAAGAAACCATTGTAAGCAGATTAGCTAATCGGAAGCGTGTTTTGATACAAAAAAATGATTGAAAAATGGCACAGTGAGCTTTTTTGAAGAAAACGGTCTCCACTTTCTCTAAAATTTGGATATCAGGCCAGAAATTAGATCATTTCATTCACAAATCTTCTATCCCTCTACCAATAGATAACATCGCTTTTCTACCTTCTTATAAGATTTTAAAAACCATAAATTTTCTATAAAACTGACTTTTGGAGTTCAAAATTGAGGCCAAATACAAGATAAACGGAAGAAAACCCATAAAAAGGGCTCAAAACGTAGAAAACCCCAATTTTGCTGGTATTTTTCAGTTCCACAATCAAAAATCATGGCCTCAATGAAAAATTGTTTCGATTATCTTATGAGAACTTCTTCAAATTATCATTTTTTGGTACCCGGCACAGACACATTAGTGACAAAAAAATTGAGAATCCCTTGAAAACTGGGGATTTCTGCAAGAAAATACGCCAATTTTCTATAAAAACTATCAGAAAATAGAAATAAGTTGATCTAAATGCCTTACTTGTACTGACTGAAATAAAACGTTAATTTGTCTTCAAATAATCTCATTAGAGTCTAATTTTTCCATAAAACGGGTCCAACAAATAAAATATGAGCCATAAATTGTTTTTTTTTCCGAGAAAGGAGTAAAAATTACCAAAATTCCCCGATTTTCAGGTTAAAAATCCAAAATTTTAGCTGATTTCACCGGAAAATTAGCTAAAATCCTGGGGAAAGATGAGTAAGACTTTCAAAATCTGCCCTTGACAAATGTGAAGAAATGCGGAGAGCGGGAATTTGTAAAAATTGCGGGATGGCGCCACATTCCCTGGAAATGACACAGGGGGAAAGCGGAGAGAATGTGGGGTGATCTTTCGTTTGTCGATTGGCCCGGCCGCTCGCTGAGCGATCAGCCCCCGTGGAAAAAAGGCCGGCGAGGGGGGAGGTCGACCTCTGACTGATCGGCGGCGACGGGACACGCAGCCACACGCATTTATTTGCCCCCCGTCAGTCAGTGGGGGCTGAGTCATTGAATTTGTTAGTCTACAGAGGGCTCCGTAATAAAAGGATTGCGAAATTCTTGAGAATTATTGAAGGAAACCTCAAGCAATTCAGGAAGTGCCATTGAATCTGGTAATCACGGGATTATTTCAAGAAAATTTGGAACATCATTACAAAAAAAGGTCGGGATTGTCGAAAATTGAAAACCTGGCCCCATAATTTGATCGTAGTGCACAAATGGCAATGAAGATGGGAACGATATTCCAAAGAGAAGCGTAATTCAAAAAAAATTCCGAAAAATTGGATTGAAAAATGGGAAAATGACTCCAAAACGATCAAATTTTTCTAATTTCTTTCTACGCATTTCTGATTGGAATTTTCGATAAGGTGGAGCTTTGATTTATTGGAACTTAAGACTGGTCCTTTATTTAATGGAAAGCTGATGACAAATTACAAGAAAATTCCGGAAAATGGACTGAATTTACCAAAAAAGGACCAAGGAATGTCTAATGTTTCAAAGTTTTTACACACAATGAGGTGCAATATTCACTAAAATTATAAAGGAGACATTAAATCTGTAAAAATATTAAAGATTTATGAGATAAAAAGAAGCCTAAATGGACTGAAACCTCGAAATTACGGAGAGACTGCTGTAAAACACGAAAAAGGAGTTTTAGGGGTTGTTTTTATGTTAAATTGTTGCAAATTTCGTACTCAGATGAAAGCTTCAAAATAAAAATAGCAAAAATCCAATAAAAAAGGAAAATATTGAATTTTCCCGACGCTCCGTCCGAAAAACGGGATGTCCGCTGTTTATCCACCAATTTTTACGCCTTAAACCATGTTCAAATACTGACAAACCCCAAAATTACGGTAGAAAGAAATATTTTCAGCTAGAAAGAAGCTGTAGTAAAGGAGGAGATGGCTATCGGGTAGCCCGAAAGCTTTCATATCTCCCGCGCTCATCAAATTTTCTAGTGCTTCCAGATTTCTCATTCTTCAGGCGATTTCTTGATTTTTATCTGCAATTTTCCGTAAGTATGGGAGTTTTTTTTATTCTGGAAGGGAAATTGAACAGAAAAAAAAAGAGCTAAAAACTGGGGAAAAAATAATGAAAATTTTTTGAACCAATCACCGAAAAAAAACCCTTCTTCGAATAAATTTCCATCATTTTTATAATTTTTTATTAAAAAGCAGGAATATGGCTATTATGGAGCATCCGCTTGCCGCAGACGGCAATGGCATCAGCAAATCGAAAAAGCCCAGTATCCCGAGGTCTTTCCAGTCCTCTCCTCAATCGTCGTCTCATTATGGCGATCATTTCATTATTTGACAGCATTCCATCCAAATTATCATCGAATACCGTAATTACGACGTCAATCAAGTGGTCAGTCAAATTTACACCAGCTACTTTCAGCGCCACTCTGAAAATTTGCTGTTTTTTATGGAAAAATGGCTTACTTTTTGAGCAAAGGAGCACTGATGGCCTGGCCAGCCATCCGATGAAAATGCAGGGCCATGTCGACATCTTCAATGTGATAGAGGAATTGGAAGAAATCCTTGGTCTAAAAATGCTATGGGAATTCTTTAAAAGAATTGTCATTCGGCTTGTTTTGTTCGCCTTCGCTCGATCGGCACAGAAAAACTAAAATTTTCGTGAAAATCCTGATTAGGATCGAATAAATTGCGGGATTCTCTTTATTTCCAATGAAAAAAAATAAGGTAAATTATAATATAAATTTTTTTGAATTGATTTTCTGCCTAAATGAGTGTACATTTACTTGAAAGAGCAACCAGGAATCAAAATAACTAGCAGAAGTAATATTTTAAACCAATTTTGAAGCTTAGATTCCCTGAATTTCCCTCCAATTTCAGACAAAAAACTCACCTCTTTAAATGAAATTCCTTCACCACTTTTGAACCTCTTCCTAACCCGCTTGATCATAACTTTTTGTCGTTTTTCTGGGATCTAAAGCGATTCCTATGGATGAAAATTTAATAAAAATTACCTGTGCGTGCATGAGAAGCAGACGAGCGAAGCTGTCTTCACTA
The DNA here is from genome assembly GCA_964036215.1 of Oscheius sp. DF5033. Classification (NCBI taxonomy): domain Eukaryota; kingdom Metazoa; phylum Nematoda; class Chromadorea; order Rhabditida; family Rhabditidae; genus Oscheius; species Oscheius sp. DF5033. Next base: position 5,507,494 of record CAXIWN010000009.1, on the reverse strand, counting down.
ATCAAACCATCAACCCCATCCAAGGCATCTCTCCGATTAAATTCCATTTTGAGTATGTCGTTGTGCAAATTATGCTGGAAATTTATTATTTTTATAGGAAAAAGGGCTCTTTACCTGGAATTCAAGGAATTTTTCAGCTGAAAGTTTTTCTTGCCCCGATTTTCCGAAGAAAAATGCTTCCAGGGCAGAATTTGTCTCAACTCGGAAGGAAGAATTGAGAGTATTGTGGTCCCGATGCCGCTGGCCAACAGTAGTTTGGGACATTATCAACTGCTAAAAATAGCAAATGCTTTGGGAAAATTATAAAATCTTTGGATTTATTTTGTGCCTTCACTGTCGCTTTCAATTAAAGGGATCCTCCGGCAGTAGAAAAAAAATTTGACTAGCTGGACGAGCCAAAGTTAGCGTCCTCCCTGATTATAAGGGTAAACGGTTTTTAGTAATCATTTTTCTTGTTTTTTCTCATTTCTGTTTATTTTTGCATCGTTTTTCTTATTGCTCAATATTCTACAGACGATGGCAAATTTTTTAAGCCAAAACTCGTCAAAATTGGTGCAGTATAAGGCTCAAAAAATTCAAAAGTAAGTAAAAATCGCTTGCAAACTCTTAACGTCTACAGTATCCTGGGGTTTTGAAGGGAAAAAATGTGATTTGACGATCTCGACACCAACAATGAAGAATTTTCTTTATTTATGTAGTATTTTTGATACATAACTGATTCTATTTCAGCCGTATCCAATATCACTCCGCCGAACGGTGCTTTCCATAATTACCTGAACTTTTTGAAATTCTTCCTTATCCAGGGCACCGTCTCCATTGATGTCGAAAATTTTAAAGGCCAGTGCGAAATCATTTGGGGAGGCTAAAAGGCTTTTTCTTTTTTTCTAATTACTTTTAAGAATTTTTCTTAAATTTAATTGAAATTATAAAACTTACTGGAAAGCAGCGTCATCAAGAAAAGATAATCGCCAAAACTTATCAGGCCATTTTCTCCCAGTTTAAAGAAAATACTCGTTGGATCGGAGAATTGGTGCTGGTGCTTCTGAAAGAAGCAAAATTAAATGGGAAAATACCGTAATCCATATAAAAACTCGCGGAAAATGGGGGAATAAACGCGCTCCAATGAGAAAATCAGGTTTTTTTACCTATTTTTTTACCATTTTGCTATCAAATCGGGTAGATTTCCCAATTCTTTTTAAATAACCTTCCCAGAACATAAAATAGCTACAGTATACCTCTGGATCATAAACTTTGAAGCTATCCAGGCCCCATTTTCTTGGCTGCATGACTCCCGGCGTCAAAGAACGGAGAAAATCTTCCGGAGTCATGAAAACTTCAAATTTCCCGCTTCCTTCCTTATCCACGACCTGGAAGTCCAAAATTACGGTGATTTCTTTAAAGAAACACGCCTTTAAAGTAGCAAAATAACGGAAAATCTTGTCTGGGGTGGAATACATTCGTAGCCGGTCCTCATATTGGATGATCCGACGCTCACGGAAGCCGAGTTTCTTCTTTTTCGGCTTGGTAGGCTGCGAATCCACCTGAAAATGGAGATTTGTAGGTATTTTGATTGTTTTTCAAGGGCGAAACGACTTTTTGTCGATCATGGCCAATTTATTCGAAATTGGCAAGATTAATTTCACATTTTTCTGTAATTTTTATGGGTCTCAGAGTAAAATTTGAGTTTCCCTCAAGAACAAACAGATTTTTTGTGCTGGAAAAAGAAAATTTTTGGATGAAATTTTGAATAAGAAAATTTTACAGGTAGATTTCTGAACAACCTAGGCCAATTATCATGAAAATTCGAGTTCCTCTTATAAAATCCTTCCAAAATAGGGAAAAATCCAGAAATCAAAACCATCGGAAATTGACCGGCTCAATATAAAAAAATTTTCAGGAATATTCGAAAGCAAGAGAAGAAAAATTAGAAAAATTTACCGGGTAAATTAGTCAGGCAACATGATACATCAGACAACGAATGGATTTCCGACACTTACTTTATGTACCGACATCGAAATAAAAAACGGATAATCGGATTATTTCCAATTGGTCATGTAGAATAAGAACAGTTTACATTTTTTTCGCCAGAAACGGCAATTTTTAGGCATCTAACAGTAAAATTTCCATTTTCTACTGAAAAAAAAAGAATTTTGATCTAGTGAGTGACAGGACTGTTCAAGTAGGGGTTTTCAGGTGAAGCGAATTCGTGTCGGGTTGGCTAAAAATTTTTTGGGGCGGACCTCGGGTTGGAAACCATTAACCCGAAATGGGTTCGGATCGGGCTGAATTGAAAAGGGCAAAGCCGAAATCGGGTTGGGTTCAACTCGCCCAAAATGGCCATTTTTGGGTAAGGTTGGGTCAGATATAATCAATTTTTGTCGATTTTCAGGCGATCTCACCGAAAATCGGGAAATTTTTTTGAATTTCGAGTCGGGTTGGAGAACTCAACCCGAAATCGAGCGGAGTTGGGTCAATGGCCAGGAAAATCGAGTGGATCACCGGCCGGGTCAAACTCGACCTGATTTTCGAGTTTGGGTTGGGTCAGATCGAACAGCAGTGGAAATAACAAAGAAACTACGACTATTTATTGCTATGTAAGTGAAATCTATTCTGTTTTGGTACTAGAAGCATTAGTTAGAATTTTTCATAATCCTTTTCGGCGTACCTCTTGATTTTCTTCCTTTTCCTCATTTTCCCGCTCAATTTCCAAATTTTTCATCTCTTCCTCGGTTAGTTGAGCTGCTTCTGGGTTAAATCCTTTACCCAATTGTTGTAATTTCTCTTGGAGCCTGAAATATTGCCATATTTTCGTTGTAAGACCTTCTTACCATTCAAAATCAACAAAAATGAGGCAGGACATCCCAAAGATTACCATGTAAAAATTAAAATTGAAGAGTTTTCTCATCGGAGGCCAAATTACCGGCCTGTTGTTATAAATTTGCGTGGAATAGTCAGAATATCCGGTGCCGGCTTTTCTTTAAAAGAAATATTAGAAAAAAAAAGAGAAAAACCTGTCAGAATAGTGCCAAATATCAACTTTTGGCTTTCGAATATTGCCGAAAATTGTATATTCTTTGAGCGGATCAATTTCCGGCTGGGTAGATTTCTGAAATTTGTGGGTTTTTGGAGGATTTTATAAGGAAGTTGGGTTTATGTTGCAATTTCAGAAACGAAAAACAGCAAAAACTGGCAAATGTAGAAGGAAAAAGTTTCCCGGCCATTTTTTATTCGTTTTGGGAAATTTTTATAAAGAGAAGTGGAATTTTTGTGTTATTAGTTGGGCGTTGCATACAGCAAAATTTGAATAAAAATCAGAAGCTTTAAACGCCATTTTTCATCGAATTACCCTAAATTTTCGTGATTTCTCGCAGATTTTTCGGATGATAAACTGAATTATGGTAAAAAATAGCAATTTTCGAATGTTTCAGGGGTTTTAGACGGGAAATTTACTGGTAAGTGAGCGGAAAAGAGAAAATTTGGTTCCTGAATTCGAATTTGAAACGCGTTTTTCCTTCGAAATTGAACAAATTGTCAAAATGAAAGATTCCCTAAATTTATAGAAAGTTTGAATCTTTTTTTCATGGGGCAGAAAATTCTTTACGACGCAAAAAAAGAAGGCCAGCGCCAAGATAAAAATGCCATAAATTTATGGAAAAATTGAATCTGTCAAAATTTACCAATTCTCAGATCGGATAATTGAATACTTTCTTGTATTTATTTTCCAATAAAAACATGGGAAAACTGAGAAATGTTCTATCGAGCTCTTTGACAAAATGGTGGGATTATGTTGCCATTATCTGCCTCTTTATATTTTCTAATAAAAACGTGGAAAAATACAAAAAATTTGAAATTGCTGGCAGTTTCCCGCAAAAAAATAACTTCTACACACTGCAGAAGTAACAAGATTACAGAATTTATAAAGTAATTGAATTCGCCGAAGTGTTACGTTGATCGTAGCTTGATTACGTTTCCTGACTATATTCCCTAATAAAAACACGGGAAAAAAGCAAAAATCTATTGAAGAAGAGCTCTACCTGTACATTTGCCGAATCTTTAGCACCAGAAGTGGCTGTTTTCTCGGTAGAATAACATCTGCCCATGTAGATCTGCCGTAATAATTCGACTTGCCGCCTGTTGGTCAATTTTAGAAGCATTTTTAGTCTGAAAATAGCTTATAGATCAATTGTCACATCGATTATCAACATCAATTTTTTATTTTATCTGTCTTGTAAAACATTTTCTGTTTTCCAAAGAAACATTGACCGGTTACCAAAAATTCCTCCGTATTTCTTCCTTTCTTTGCCTAAATCTACGTACAACGCGGAAAATCAATAATAAAACGGATTTTACAAGCAAAAGACGGTTTTTTTGGAGAAGTTTTATATGAGGAAATTGCCCGAATTATATGATTTCACCCTAAAGAAAAAAGATAAAAAATATGAAATTCCCCACCTTTAGCCGCTTTTTCCTCTCAACGTCTGGTAGAAATGGTCGTAAAATCGAGCTCTATTACTTTAGTAAAGCGAACACAGCTCGCCAACCGAGGACGGGAAGGCAGAGACGCAGAGATAGCAGCGGGGGTCTGATGGACCTCCCGGTCAACCCGCGGCCCCCGCTCCCTGCCATATACTCCAATTTTTATGTAGCCGATTTTATTTTCTCCTTTTTACTCCAATTTTATTGTATTTTCTAGTTCTTTTATCATTTTATCAGAAAGTGAGAGTTTATGCGGGAAATTTGGGTTTTTGAACGATTGGACGCCCAAAATGGGGAGAAATTCAAACTTTTGAGTAAAAATCGACCATTTTCTAATGTAAAACGGCGGTTTTTGATATTTTTAAGTTTCCTAGGGCAAATTTAAAGAGGAATTCTAAGAATTCCTAGTGTATTCAGCCAAAGGGCGGGGAAAATCCAAGTTTTTAGCATATTTTATGCTGAATTCATTAATAAACATCAGTTTTGGATTATAATCTATCCAGGATGACTGTGGTTGAGCCCAGATTAAAACAGTTTTGATTTGCTGCAGAGTTTACTAGTTTTCTTTGGGTTCCACCATAATTTTCGAATCTTTTTATCATTTCTTCTGTATTTCACACCATTTGCATCAAATATTCCCTAAATTTTTGATCTAACGTCCAATTTTTCAATTGATGATTGTGAATCCACTGAAAAATGTCGATTTTTTTATATCCCAAAGCGAAAACACAAGCAGTGAAATAATTCACGGTAATCCAATGACAGGAGCGAAAAATATGCCCATATCATCTGTTTGATCAGTAAATGTTGTAGAAAATTTTTAAAAAGCTTTGGAATTAGTGGGAAACCAATACTTTCAAATATTCAGATAGTTTTACTCATCCAGCCACGATCTCAAAATGGAACAACAATCCCAAGCTGGGGCCCCAAATCCAGCACAATTACATATGCAGCAGCAAATCCAACGTGAGTATTTTCCAATATTTTTCTGTGTTTTACAGGAAATTTTATGAATATATGAAAATTTTATTGGCCACAGTAGAAAGAATCCATTGGGTTGTATAAAACGAAATAAAAGAAAGAAATCAACATTTTCGTTGGGGGATTTAACGTTTGTCGAATTGAAAAAGCTGAACTTCTATGGCAAATTTTTACTGAAATTATTGGGGAATTTAGAAGCCAGAAAATAATTGTTGGATTGTTGTTTTGTAAGGTTACCTTTAAAAAAATTCCCCCTCGTCTTTAGATTATTCTGCATTAAAAATTTACGGAAAAAGTAATGGGAAATGCGAGAAAAACCATGCAATTTGATTGCTAACAAAATCTTTTACCCTGAAAATCAGGGAAAGTTAGCGTCGGCAACTTTTTCAACCTTTTTTTTTCTATTGCGGTGTCCCTTTGATTTTTAAAAAAAAACTTTCAATAAAAGCACATAAATCGGTCAAAATGTGGGCAATAATACGGTCTTCATTTACTATCAAACCTCTAATAAAATCCCCCTTCATGGATCACATTGCCCTTCCATTTTCTCGATCATACATCAATATTTTTTGATGTTCTTTTTTTTTAATAATTCACTTTTTGTCTGTAGTTAGTACTCCTCCAGGACTCATTTGTACTCCTCAACGTATTACCGAGAAAAATCACTCGACGTCGAGTGACCTAAGGGCTTTATTAGAGGTTTTACGGTAATCGAAATGTTCTCGGATCTCCCTCGTTTTTTTATGTGAAAAGGCCCAATTTTGGTTTAAAAAAATAACATTTGACGTGCTTTAATTGGACTTCGAGGTAATTACACCGAAAATCTGGGCTACTGGCTCCTTTTCCAACTAAAAATCCTACCGTAGCCCATTTTCACGTATTTTTTTTAAAGAAATTACTGGTTTTGCGCTCTTCAGTACTGGAAAAAAATCATAGACACGAATTTTTTGGAGTTATAAAGATCACATAAAACTTGAAAAAAAATAAAATAGTCATTGCTACGACCGATTTTTCGAGTTTTTTCAATAAAAGTACATAAATAACTAGAAACAGCAACAGTTACCCTTCATAATTGGCAGCTATAAAAATAAAGAAAGCCCTTTTCAGGACCCGATGGCCTAGGAAGTCCAGCAGTTGGTAGCCAGCCGATGACCCCACAGCAGCAGGCCCACTTGATGCAGCAGCAACAATTTCAAGGAGGAGTTCCACCCAGTCCTGGTAAGATTTTTCCTTATATTTTCAAGAATTTTTGGGATTTTAGGGGGCCAACAGGGACAGGCGCATCCCCAGGCAGGAAATATGGGAACTGACGGCTCTCCGGGGATGTACGGACGGCAAATGCACCCCGGAATGATGCAACAACCTGGACATCCAGCACAATATCCAGGATACGCAGCTGCACAACAACAACAAGCACAGGCACAGCAGGCAGCAGCAGCGCAACAGCAACAACAATGGGTACATCAGCAGCAACAGGTAGGAAAATATCCAGAAATCTGGGGAAAAACAGAAAAAAACAGGCGAAAATAGAATTTTTACCGGATTTCTGTAAATAACGGGGTTTTTGTAAACATCGTACAGCTGTTTTCTGTCTAGACGTTGGAAAAAATTCAAAACCATCGCATTTAAAATCTATTTTCTTATATTTTTCGAGGTTTTCGGAGTTTTTAACATGGCTATACGTATTCAGCACAAAATTCTGAGTATTTTGATATTAAAAAATTGGCTTTATAGGTTATCGTGCGTAAACATCATGCAGTAAACCGTTGTTTGGAGCAGATTGTTGGAAAAAATTCAAACCAACGCATTTCCCTCCATTTTTTTCGGTTTTCAGTGTTTTTTAAATTTTTAATATGGTTACCCGTCTTAAACACAAAATTCTGAGTATTTTGGCACCATGAAGTTAGATTCCCACGGTACCGTTTGTAAACATCATGCAGTTGACCGTTGTTTGGAGCCGAGAGTTGAAAGAAACTCGAATTCTATGATCTTTTCGCTGTTTTTCGCGCCTTTTTGTGGCATTTCCTATTTTCTACGCCGTTTTTTGTATCCAACACAAAATTCTGAATATTTTGATCCAAAAAATGCCCAAATGCCGTGAAAACTTGGATTAAATTTTAATAAAGTTTTGGGGGAAGCTCTTATAGGCGAGAATATCAAAAAATTTCGGTGGAGATGACTGGAGAAGAAGAATTTTACTGTATTTTTTAGTTAGCCCAGCAACAAGCCCATTATGCTCGACAGCCGCAGATGATGGGAGCCCAGCCTGGACAGCAGGTTATGATTCGACGGGTGCCGTATCCTCAAGGTACAGGTTGGTTTTTAAACAAAAAAACTTGCGCATTACAGTTCTCGGTCCATTTTTATAAATAGGGATTATAGAAGAGGAACGATATCCGAATTTTTATGAATCTGATAAATTGCCAACAAAACATGACCCGAAATTTCATATTCGAGTACAAAATTGATAATTTTTGGCTTTGGGGAGCCTTCAAATTCAGCAGGTTTTCTATTTTTAATTCCATACGTGTTCAATCAGTTTTGTAGAATAGTGCAATTTTTTATTTTCTATAATTTCTGACAATTTTTAGCTTCTAGAGCACTCTTTCTTATAAAAAGCGCGTAATATTGAATATATGAGCTGGAAGACATTTTGAAGTGTTGAAATGTATCAATTCCTCCATAAAAACTAAAGAAATGCCGTTGTTTTGCTTCTGAATCATCTGTTGCTTCCCAAATTCATGACTTTTTACTTCAAAAAAGGCTTTTTTCATGGCTGTGAAAAGTTGGAGTCAATGGAAGATTCCTCATTGAAAGGTTCGCTCGTATTTTACCATCTTTATACTTTTTGAACACCGGATCTGTTAATTTTTCCTAATTTTCTGTTAAAAAGACCAGAAAGAACTTGTTTTACCAGATATTTATAAGAAAATTTTAGTAACTTCTGGATATTCTCATTTTTTCGTCTCTAATCAATTTATTCTGAATTGGCTCTATTTCCCAGCTTCCCCCCTGTTTTTTTTCCACAAAAACATTGAAAAAGCACCGACTGTCCCCAGGTCACATAGTCATCCTCGCCTTTTTTTTCTGTTGTCCTCTTTCTCCCCGGTCGCTTTTGCTATTCTTCCCATTATGGTATGACCTCGAACACGCCGAGAAAAAACATCTTGACATGGGCCTCCCACTGTTTGCTTTTACTGTCTTCTTCCTGCCTATTTCCTTTGAATTTTTCATGTTACAAGCTGAAAAATGCCTAAAAAGTGGCTTAAAAATATCGCCGATTCGATTTATTACAGTATTTTTCTTTTCATTTGTAGGAATCTATAATTTTTAATCTGAAAAATGCGAATAAGTGAATAAATGACAGAAAATCTCTACTCTTGGAGATTGTGAATTACTGTCATGCGAAAATTTTGTGAAATTTGTATCGTAAGAAAGCTAAGGATCTCCTCTTTCTTCTACACTTTGAATTATTCGAAAAGATCAAGAAATAGCCGAGATATCGACATAAATAGTCGGGTCGAGCTCAAAGTTGACCGTTACGTAACGCAGGCTGGCGTCGGCGGGTCCGACTTTTCAAACTTTTTCGTCTACTGCGGTAGGCTCCCTTTAAAGGGTTGCGGGCAAATTAAGGGGAAGCTAATTTATTTTATGAGAATTGTTCAAACTTTTGAGACAACGAGTAGAATTTTCTACAATTTTTTTTATAAATACTATGGTAAAAATATGAAAAAGTCAAGAAAAGCCATTTTTTCCTCCAAAATAGGAACTTACGATTGTAAACATCGTGCAACGCAGATTGGAAAAGTTTCCCATTGATGCATTGCAGAAAAATTTTGCCGGAATGGACGTTTTCCATTTTGCGCTTTCCCGGCTTGGTTTTTTTCGGGTTCAAGTCGTTCCCTATTTGTTTTTCGACGTTCAAAGTCATTCCCTTTTTGGTTTTTGTCGATGCGTATCCACTCCTCCCTTTAAACGCGCGTGTTGAGGTCTCATCGAGCTCCCGTAGTACCCGTTTCTCCCAGAATTGAAGATCGACTATATTGTGGTGAAAAACATGCCTTCAAAATAATAAAATACTGATCTTCAATAGTTTATCCAGCTTTTGAAACATTTCAAGTCCCATAAAATTGGCAAGATTTTCCGGGTTCACGGATATTTTTACCAAGCGGAAAGAACTAATACAGTAAATTTCTCATATACAGCTTATTTTATCTTCTCCTTGAAAAAAATTAAAATGTATCCTATTCCGTTCAGTACGTGTCCAATTTATTCTAAAAAAAGTTTTCTACCAGACTATAAATTCGTGGTAGAATTTTTAAAAAAATTGAATAAACTAAGTTTTTCTGATGAAATGAACTCCCGAAATAGTAAAAAAAGCGGTGTATTTGGTACAGTTACTTCTGATTAGTTGCCGGAAGTACAAGAAATCCGCTATTCTGATATTTATACCACCATTGGAACAATTCAAACCGAATAAAAATGTGAACTACCCAATATTCCCCCTTCATCTGGTAATTTTTTTTGCGGATTCTGTAAAATTCAAACTATTTTTTATAGCGCAAAATGAGATAACAGCTCAAACTGGATTTTTCCACTGAGCTTTATTTTATGTTCACCATGAACCACAAAAAAATTGAAATTCGTGGTCATTTTCACATAATGTCGAATTAGCACAAAGAATATTTCATCGTACTAATATAATGGCCGTAAAACATTGAAACACATTGCGTGCTTGAAAAGTTTTCCGTCAATAATTTAGATAATTCTGTTTCTATCATCGGTTTCCAACTCTGAAGAAACGGGCGTTGCAGGACCGCTTGAAAATCAGGCAAATTTTCCGAATTTTTATTGGATTCAAACGCGCTCGTTTTGAGGTCCCGCAGCGCCCGTTTCACTCACAGTTGGAAACCTAGGGCTACCAACTGGTTCCGGGACAGTAAGGTGCATTTTCGGGGAGCCGCGGTTCCTGTGCGCTTTTTCGGTGCGACAAGACTTTTATTGAAGGCATAGAGCGTAAAAAAACTGATATAGTCGGTTTTCAACTCTGGTGGAAACGGGCGTTGTAGGTAGAGGGCTACCAACCGGTTCCGGATCAGTAAGGCGCATTTGTGGGGTAGGCGCAGTTCCTTTGCGCTTTTTCGGTGCGACATGCCTATAATGTTCGCCATACTCAAAATAGGATATTGGAACCATTGCACCGAAAAAGCGCAAGCAAACCGCGCCTCCCCGAAAATGCGCCTTACTGGCCCGTAACCGATTGGTAGCCCTAGAAAACCGACAATACCGATGAAATGAACCCGCAAAAGAGTGAAAAATGCCGTATTTTGTACGGTTTCACCGTGGATTGGAGAATTTTGTTCAAAAGGAGTCGTAAGTGATGAAACATTGAAGATAAAAATACAGTACATCCCCAATTCTTATATTTATCCGGTCATTGGAACAATTCAAACAAGTAAAACTACGAATTATCCACCATTTTTTGCTATTAGTGGACCTTTTTTCTAAAATACATACAAAATTTTATCGTATTGTAAGGGCACACATATTAGATTTTTCAAATGCTGCTGGTTTTATGTTTGCTCTGAAAAATGAAAAAAAATTTCCTATTATTAGCACAAAACGATCTTTTTGCAGCTTTTATCCGGTGGCTGAAATATTTTAGAGACCAAAAATAGTGAAAATATTCAAAATTTCGCACATTTTTACTGAAATTTCGCGTTTACCGATTGATCAACTTTTCTGACCATTTGTGCCCATCGAGAAGCAATAAAAACTTGAGGAACTTTTGCACAGCTCTTTTTTTCCCACTGATCAGCTGCGGCCAATTCTCCTCGCGTGTTCCTGCGCGAACAGACAGGCACAAAAGCACACAAACCGGTTAGAAAAAAAAGAAGAGAGGCCGAGTGAGAGAGGCAAAAGAGATGTTACCCGACAGTTCACTCCTTCACTTTTCTTTACTTTCTCTTGCTTTGAGTTTGTTACAGGAAAAAAAGCCAAATTTTATTGCTTGCCAAATCGCCAAACGTAAAATGTTTTTTGGTATTTACTAGCCGACGAACGATGAATTTGGCCAGTGCCTCCTATAAACAGGGAAGCCAAATCATCGGTAATTTTCCGTTTTTCCTACCGATTTCATTGATCTCTCGTAAACTTTCCCAAATTTATAGGCTTTTTAGAACAAATAAAAATAACAAATGTGACATTTTTTCTAGGCCATTGAAGAAAATATTTCAAAAAGAAAAAAAGAAAATTTATAGAATAACTAAAACATACATTTTTCGGATTTTTTGAATTTACCAGGATTCTAGAGCAAAAAAAATGTTTTACTTGAACTATTTCATAGAATCTTCCTTTAGTTTTTCGGTTCAGTCACCACCATTCGCGTCTGAATTATATAATTTCCTTTAAAAGTTGCCTATTTTCAGGTTACCCAGCCGGTATGCAGCCTGGCCAACCGGGACAACAGCCACCAGGTGCTGGATTTCCCGCCCGTCCTGGTGGTCAGCCACCCCAAGGCATGCAACGACCTCAATATCCGGCAGGAACTACCCAACCACCGGCACAATACCCGGGATACCCCCCTGGACAGCAGGGATATCCACCGGGGGCTTATCAACAGGGAGCGGGAATGTATCCCAGAGGACAGGTACGGTAGAAGTTTATTTTTAAAAAAATATCTCTTTTACTCTAATTTCTAGCCATTTTTTTGCTTCCTGAAGTAAAACCATTTGAAATTAGCGCGCAATCTCTTGGATAATTGAAAGGTGCCCATTTTCAACCAAAAAACACTGGAAAACTATTGAAAAATCCAAAAAAAATTTGAATTTTTAACAGGTTTTTTTAGGAAAACGGGCGCATTTTTTGAAAAGTTATGAGATGATCGTGTCTTGGCAAAATCGTTTAGGATTATTCTCAATCAAATTATAGTTTTTAATGAAAGTAGCCTCTAAACATGAAATATTACCAAAAATTGGGTTTACCCATGTTTTTCAGGGGAAATAAAGCTGCCACCGGCTTTATTTGAGTAATTTTTGCCACTTTCAATTCCAATATTTTCTGAATTGGTGGTCGTCTCGCGGTGGCATCTGTGTTTGGCCACAGCAGCTCAATTATTGAGATGAGACGCGATAGGGCCACCCTCGGCTGCATCTCCTCCGCATTTCCTCCTTTTTTCTAAGGGGGGCATTTTGGCAATGTTGGCTTTCTTTTGCGGGTTCCTAAATTTTGTGGGTTTTTGACATGGAAAAATATGAATTTCGGAGACAATTTATCGGTTATTTCGGCCTTTTTTTAATAAAAATTTGTTTCTATGACCAGAAATCTTTTTCTAAATCTTTAATGTTTTTCTGATCCTACATTATAGGAAATTGATCGGTTCTGGAATTATTTGCTGAAAGACGAAGATTTCAAAATTATTTTATTTTTCACAGTAGGAATATAAGACTTTTCTTCAAATGAGAGCACTTTATTGTTTTAGGTCGAAAATAAAATAAAAAAAAATATTGCCATAAATTACGGTAGAAAAAAATATGAACAGACTAAAAGTAAAAAGTTTGGTAAATTCATCTATTTTATATTTTAAAGGGTCCCTCACCCAGTAGAGAAAAAAAGATTGAATGGATAGATCCGCCGACGCTAACTTTCCCTGATTTCCAGTTTCGTCATTTTGACCTTCTTTTTGCATTTTTTTGTGCTTTATATTGCATCAATTTTTGTAAGATTTCTTTAAAAAATTCCCCGTCGACTGTAGATTATTTTGCACTAAAAATTTACAGAAAAAAAATAATTGGAAACTCGAGAAAAAGCATGTAGTTTGATTGCTACCAATATCGCTTGCCCTGAAAATCAGGGGAAATTGGCGTTGGCAGGTCCAACTTTTCAAACTTTTTTCTACGAGGGAAGGGTCTCTTTAATGCCTTCTGAAATATAAAGTTCTTTGCATAGTTGCAATAAAAACTAAGACGTTCCGGTAAATATAAAGGAAATATTGCTGATGAGGCCAGCATAGCCATATTTTCTGGTAATTTTTCGAATTGTTTTCCGGGTTACAGTATACTTTTGAGTAAATTTCTTACGATCATGATTTTCAACGGCATTGCAATCAGTTTTAGGAAAATTTCGAGACAAATTAATGTTCAAATTTTTTTTTCTACTTCAATCCCCTTTCAAATAGACAAAACTGTTCCCATGGGTAATAAAGCTGTATCTTTCAGAGAAAATAGGAAAAATTTTGAGTGAAATTAGGTTTCTGGGGCCAAATTCCGACCGTTTTCCAGTAATTTTTATTCACTTTCCCTAAATTTCTGCTCTATTTCTACTTTTTACCGTGAATTTCTAATTTTCTCTGCTAATTTTACTCCATATCGCGATCTTCTTACGCTTACCTATGGAAAAATTGGAACAGGATCCATGGAAAATCAACTTTTCTATCCGAATTTCTATATTTCAACAATTGGACACAAAAAAAGAATTAGCCGGGCGAACGATCTCTATGTCAAAAATTTATCTAATTTTTTCATATTCAGGTCGGTCAGCCAATGAGACAACCCTACATCTCCCCACAAGGAGGAATGGTAGCACCGCAAGGTGGGTCATTTTAGCACAAAAAAAGAGGGAAAATCTGGGTAATTTGTGGAGGGAAAACTCGTCGTGTTCAAAAACTTGGTCAAACTCGATAAAAAATTATCTAACGCTGTCATATCGTCTTCCTCAATAATTGCAAGTTTATATGCTTTGGTTGAAATATTAAAAATCTGTTGGAAAGAGACTTATTGATCTTATGTTTCTAATTACAATAGGATTTATTGGTTCTAATCAGGGCTATTCGAGCTGACCCGACATGACCAGAAAATCACCGGGCGTTTTTTTCGGTTTTCCAGGCTGTTCCCTCGAGTCGGCTCGATTTCGGGCTGTGGTCTCCAAAGGGAATTTTGGGAAAAAAAGAAGGTAGAACTTTTATGGGAGACAGCTTCTGTTCCAGGCAACCTACTAAATAGAATGGGAACATTATTCTCCAATCAAATTAAGAGATCCAAATTGAAAAAAATAATGAATTTTCCCTGAAAATTACCTCAAAAACTGTAAAAATGGGTAGAATCTTCCCTGATTTGCAACTTCTGGACTCATTTTTCGGTAAAAATTTATAAAATGTGATATTTTTGGGATACGGGAAAACAACGAACAATTCCCAAAAATTCATCGGACATTTATCACAATTCGGAAACATTCTCACAGCTCGCCGGTGTAGGCACCTTAAAGGTCTAAAAATGCATGCCATGCTCCAATGCTAATAGCGTTTTTAAGCATTTTTGTGATTTTTTATTGTATTCTCGTGTTTTACTAGGCCCGAATTACTATAATACAGAAGGAGAAAGTAGCAAAACACAGCAAATAGACGAGAAAAATGCTATAGGGCCATTTCAACGGTAAAGACTCAAAAATAACTTTTTGTCATGAAAAGTGTTCATGCTTATACTTAAAATGATCCTCTCAACGAGACTAAGACAATGCATTAAAAATCATAAGCTCTGGAAGCCGCATTTTCGAGAATTAAATTTTTAGAAATTATCATAAATTTCGCAAAATTTTCTCGTTGGAAGAAATACGCGTAAACATCGAGCAAACTGAGTTTTTACTTGGGAACATATGGTCGGCCACTTTGTCGAGATCGGCACTTACTAACCGCTGCAGCATTTTTGACGTTCTTGGGCTTAAAAGATGCAGAATTCAATGAAGACCCGAGAGTAATTTTGTCATGATGCGCCGTCCAGTTTTTCATGGAAAAAAATGCGAAAAACTCCATATCTTTTTAATGGGTGAGTTATATGAACCCAAAAAATTACTTCCGGGTGCTGAATCGAATGCAATTTACAGAAAAAGCTAAAAATTTGTCGTTTTTGCTCCCCAATCTCGACAAGTTTGTTGGAATTTTAATTGAAAATTTGAACTGAATTTTGCGCGGCGCCGATGTTTCAATCAAACCGGCGAGCTGTGTTCTGTAGTCCATTCCCAATCTCAGGGGAAATGACGCTTGAAAATCAGGGATGCCGGTCTTTTAAATTGAGTTTTTTCTAAAGGAAAATCAGGGAATTTGAAAGCCCGCATTCCCTGATTGTCAAGCGTCCCTCTTCCGAGATTGGAAATGGACTATATCTATAAATCTTCCGTATTCCGGGATTTCTATTTATTTTCATTTTATTTTGAAGCCAACGGATTTTCTTTTTCCCACCTGCTCATTTTATTATATTTTTAGTTTCACGCGAGCTATTTAAATTTTGCGTATTTGACTTCCATTTTCATTCAGAAAAGTTCGAAAAATAGCGCTTTTTTATCAAAAAATGCCCCAATAAGCAGAAAATGGTCGAAAAGTGTAAATTTTACCCGTCTTCTTGTAGAAAACCCCAAAATATGCTGTTTTTTTGAAGCCCGACATTATCTTTCAACGATTTCTCAAAATTCAGCAGCTTATTTATCGTAAATCCAAAGCAAAAAATATTTCTATTCTCAATTTTTTGATGTATAGGGATTTCTATCTATTTTCTCTTTTTTTGTGCCTTTAGTTCGGTGCCTGCTTCGCCATCCAGTCTTCTCCAATCCCCTTCCCTGAACAAATCCCCAGCAGGTGCAGCTGGTGCTGCCGTTTATCCGCCTATCCATCCGGCCGTCTACAATCAGACACCGCTCATTACCGGCGGGGAGGGGAGGATGGTTGTGGGTGGCCGAAGAGAAGGAAAAGGACACGAGAGCTGGCTAATCCTCCCCTGCTGCCTATCCACCTCGGCTCGGCTGATTTTCCCCTCGGTCACACCTGGCCAAAAGAGATAACGAGAGCCCCCAAGGGGGCTGTGAGACCTCTAATTACTCGCCTGTTTGTCATTGCCACCCACACTTCTCATCCTCTTTTCTAAAATGACAGGCTTATGGCTTCAAAATGCGTTTAAAACCGTTCGAATAATTAGAAAAGTGCTGTGTTCTCTTTTTAAAGGGAAATAAAATAAGGAAAACCCCCAGAAATTTGAAAATTCCGCTTAAAACCACCAATAAACAGCCAAGATTTTGAAAATTCCTGTTTCTTTTCAGTTTTATCAAAAAATTTCTCCTGTTCACAGAAAACTAAGCGGGAAATTTGAAAATTCCACCATATTTGAAAGAAATTCCATAAAATATGAAAATTTTTCGAAATTCTTCGAGCGAAAACCCCAAAAAAATGAAAATCTCCCAAAAATCACTGGAAATATCAGTCGCTATTTTAAAAATTCCACGTTTTATGACTTTTTCTTTCAATTTTATCCAAAAAATTTCTCCTGTTCACGGAAAATTACGCGGCAATTTGAAAACTTCCCAAAATTTGAAAGAAATCCCATAAAATATCAAAAATTTTGAAGTTCATCCAACGAAAACTCTCAAAGAACGGCTAAATTCTGTTTACGGTGATAACATATTTCCCTGTATTGCCCTCCATTTCCTAAAGAAGATTTATATTTATGTTAAAACGTCAAAGGAGATAAACGACGTGAGCTGAGAGGGGGGGATTATACGAGAGAGAGGAAGCCTCTCCCCATTCCCATCCTCGTATTATTGCAATCAGCGAGAGACACCCGGTAGTGGATGAGCAGAATATTCATGCTGATTCCCTCTTTTTCCTCCTATTTTGAATATTTTTAAAAATTATTCCAATTCTAAACTCTAGACTGGAGTGATTTTTAATAGGAGCTTTTATTTTACTGGGAAAACATAGGAAAAACCAAGGATTTCTTGAGATAATTGCCGTTTTTCCTGTATGTCCCTCTGTTTTCGACGAAAATTGGTGTTTTTGAACTAAAATTTCGGATGTATCCTCCTTGAGATAAAAGAACACGACGTAACTATGCGCCAATGAGTCGCATTTTGTATTTTTGCTCCAAATCGTCGTAAACTTCAATTTGGCCGGGTTTTCCCGCATTTTCACAATGACTAGCACAATTTTTGTACGCAAAATAAGATTACTGTAGGAATTCACAATGGATATCTTTTAACAATACGTACCGGACCTTTAGCTCGTGAAATAATTGGGGAAAACTTACTGGTTTTGTATAATTAGTAGTTATCACAAAAGCTGGATGCACTGATTGCAAAAATAAACGAGCATTTCTTAAAGGGACAGTCCGGGTATTTTTACAAGTTATTTTTAAAAAATAGAGCTATTTTTTCTGATAATTATCTACTATATCATTTTGCTAGGAGATGCTTGTATAAAAAGATACAGATTTTTAAAGTGGGGAGATATCCTGCGATTTGCAGGATAGGGTAGGAGCGCGCTTACTGCGCACAGCTATTTGGACCACGGCTAACCATTTTTGCTGGCTGTGTTTTTATTCGTTTTTCTTCTATTTCTTATGTGTATTTGCTTTATACTTATTGTTTGTTACTCAATACTCGTAAAAATATAAAATCAACATTATCATGTATCAAAAACACAAGAAACTTAAAGATGATGGCTATTTTTTGAATCTAAAATTGACAAATTGAAAAATGTACAAATTTCATTATATTTTTGCTTTGGTTTTGTACGCTGTTGGTGCTTTGGTATATTTTCTCTATTTCCATACCATGATTTGCAGTAATAACACGTTAGTAATTATGCGTAAATAGAACGAATGGATAAAACGAATCGTCTAAGAGCGAAGACTCGCTATTTTGCTAATATTTCTATACATACACCTCCACAATTCGGTCAATTTTGCTCTCATAAATTTCGCCATGTTCTGTTGTATAGAAAAACAGCAAAGCTGAGAAAATAAAACGTCAAAATCGCGAAATATAGATGAAAAACAAAAAATATACAAAAAATCGAATCTCGGCCA
Source organism: Oscheius sp. DF5033 (assembly GCA_964036215.1). Classification (NCBI taxonomy): domain Eukaryota; kingdom Metazoa; phylum Nematoda; class Chromadorea; order Rhabditida; family Rhabditidae; genus Oscheius; species Oscheius sp. DF5033. Next base: position 5,489,192 of record CAXIWN010000009.1, on the reverse strand, counting down.
AATCGCACTGCGCCCGCACCCGTAAACAATCGGCAGCTGATTCGCCTTACCCCCACCTCACTACAGTAGATAAGAAACGGCCAAATCCGGGTCATTTTTAATCCCGGACTGTCCCTTTAAATAATCTAGTCGGAATACAAAAAAAATGAAGAAGATCCAAGTTTACCGCCTGATTTTTACGATCAATATATATTTCCTGCCTCTGACATTCTGCAATCTTTTTATCATTTTGCAAAACAAAGTTATCACAAAATTTTAGTTCCGCTTTTATTTCCAATTTTATGAATCGTTAGGGTTACTGTAGCATTTATTTAATTTTAAGATAATTTTAAGGCCCTCTTGCGCCTGAAATTGGTAAAAGTGCACTTATTCTCGGCTATAGACAAGGAAAAATCTTATGAAATTAATCATAGACGTAATCCTGCTCAGTGAATTCTAATGGTAATTAGGGGAAGGCTGAATTTTCTTATGTCTCGATGGTTCTATAATTAGGTTTCTAATATATTTTCGTACTAAAGATTGTGCCGATCTTTTTTTCTGGAGTAATCCCGATTTTTCTACGCAAAAATGCGAAATATCACCTGAATTGCCGGGAAAATGCGGAATTTTCCCTTTTTTGAATCAACCACCGTTTCATCCGTCCTTTAAAAAGTTTAGCATACTTTTTCTTTGCTATTGCTGCAGGGATACGCCTTGTCAAATAAATGTAACATTTTTCTACAGTAGTACCTTCTTTTTTATCTTTTCGTTGTAGGCGCCCCACTAATTTAAAGAATTCCACCGCTAATTTCCTATAATTAAGGGAAAAGGCTCAAAAATCGGGAAATATGGCCAATTTTTCATTAAAATTTCGGGGAAAATGCAAGATTTCACGTGTTCTTTATAAATTTGGCGAAAAACGATATTCCAGTTCACTGGGATGCGTAAGCGGGCCCGGGGCCGGCCAGAACTGATTGCGAAATATTCCCGGCCCGCTTCCACGGGCCCGATTGAGCATCACAGCCGGTTCAGCATTGGGATTGCCTTCGAAATTTGTAACCAGCGATTGTTTCAAGTTTTCTATATAAATTCGGCCGAAAATGATATTACATTGATCCTTTTCAACCCACTTTTGAGTATATTTTCCCTCCCATTCTTTTTCTGTCTCCCATCCCCCTCCTTGCCTTCCCAACATACTCATTAGCCATCTCTTCACTTCTAATTTTCACAGCAGTTCAATTATTTTCCCTCAGTCAGGCGGCGAGTATTCTAAGGGGAAAACATCTTTCTTTGGGAGGGGGAAAATCTCCTGAGACTCCCACCAGGTGCTAATAAATATTATTTGAGGAGAGAGACAGCTGCTCCTGTGCCTTTAAAAGCACCTGGAAATTAAATTAGATTATTCCCAGCCGATTCTTGAAGTTTGCACTAGTTTTCTCCTCTTTTTTAGCGGATAGAAAGAATACGTATCACTGCGCCTTGAAAAAAATTTTGGTATATAAACGGGAACTAAAACATTCGATGTTCATGGAATTTTTGGCACTTTTTTTCAGTGATTGTCGATGAATTTGAGTGCCAAATTATAAAAATTTACTTGAAACACCGAAAAATATAGGTGATTTCTAATCTTGGGAGAAATCGGCGCTGAAGGACCGCTTGAAAATCAGGCAAATTTTATGAATTTTCAAAGCCAGATTCAAAAATCGCGCGTTTTGAAGTCCCGCAGCGCCCGTTTCCTTCATTTTCACTGCGAAAGTAAATTACGCCAGGAAATAATGTATTAAATAGTTGAGAATTTATTTAGAGGGAATCCAAGGACTGAGGAAAGAAATATTTTAGCATGATTATGGTACTTTTGCCCTGACTTACTACGGTTGTTTCGCTTTCGCTATAACTAAATCCCAGCCATTTCATAGAAAAATTGCAGAAATATTTCGTATTTCGGTGATTTCTAGCGAGATCTTCCGATATTTTATCTCCGACGCGCATTTTTTGGCTCTCAAAATATGATTTCTGCAGAAAAATTGCAGAATATCCTGCAGGGAAAGCCGCGCAGTCCTTCAAAATTTACGCTAACTAGAATTTTAAAATTATTGAAGTAGATTTAGAAATTTATGGAGCGCTACTAACCATTGAGACCTTTCAGCTAAATAAATCATAATCAATACCTAAAAGTCCCCAAGTTTAAAAGAAAATTTCTGGTCTAGTCAGTTTTCAACTCTGGAGAAAAAAACGGGCGCTGCAGGACCGCTTGAAAATCAAGCCAATTTTTCGGATTTTTAAATTCAAAATCGCGCGTCTTGATCGGGTCCCGCAGCGCCCGTTTTCTCCAAAGCTGGAAACCTCCAGTTGTTTTTAAATTGGGGTAGTAGATTCTTTTTCGGGAAAAAAAACTTCCAGTTAGACTATTTCCAACGGCAATCCCACGCATTTTGGGACCTTTCGACCTTTTCCCAGTGAATTTGCCTGATTTTCAGGTGATTTCAGGCGCATTTCCCTGATTTACCTGTCCGCCCGGTAAAAAATCCTTTGAAATATTAGAAAACCAATCCAAAAGCATTTTTCACTGTAGTGTTTCGCTGCGAAGACTGTAGCCAAGTGGCGGTTTTCATTAATAAATATCATTTGGAACCTCGAAAATCCCTTGGAATTTTTTTTATTTTTGGTTTTTTTTTGGATTCCGAGCGATCTATAAATTTGTTCAAGTGAAATTTACTGCGATTTTGTGGCAGCAAGTCGTGTTTCTAACTGTCATTGGCCAAAATCATCCAATTTCTCCTTTAAAAAACATCAGAAAGCTGTCGAAAGACAAAAAAAGCGGTAAAAATCAGATGATAATTGCCAACCTTTATCACAAATTTCCCTAAGAATTTTATCTGCTTCTCAAAATCTATAAAAACCAGTTTCAAAATTTGTTCCCAATCATCCTCAGATTGGTGAGACTGATTACTGCTCCCTTGCTTTTTCTCCGTCTGTCCTGTTGACTCATCCGCCCCTTTTTTTCTCTGATTCATAGACATTTTTTTGCTGGTTTTTCTTCCCTTTTTTCTTGTCTTCGTCATGTCTGGCAATGTTTATGGCTAGGATGACATTTAGCGGGAAAACCAGCCCTTTTTCTGCCTGTTTTGTGCTGGAAATGCTTCGTCCATCATTTATAACCGAAAAAATATATAAATTCTCAATGTTCGAGTAGTTCTGCCACGATTTTCTGTTAAAAATCGATTATTTCCTGGGCATTTATAATCTTATTTATTTTATGGCACCGCCATTTCTCCCCCAATTTCATCCCAAAACCTAAGAAATTTCCTTCTTCTAACGAGAAATAAAGAGAGTTGCCGGCTGTCCCCACGGCGGGAACAGCATTATAATATCATTTTCGCACGGCCGACGACGAGAGAAAACGGGCCTGCACTCTTACCCGCCTTTTCTCCATTTTAATCAGTGAAAGGGGGAGGAATTGGGCCGTTAGTTCCTTGTTTCTTCCAAAAATTCGGGTATTTTTGCCCTTTGGGGGAAAATCAGCAATTCTTATGATTTTTTTCTGGATAAAGAAGAACTCGCAACCGGATTTTACTCATTTCTCTAACTTCTTCGTTATGAATCCCTTCTCTACCCGACATTCTTTCTGTTTCGGTGCAAATATATCTATCAAAATTTTTTTCGAAAGTCGATTGATGAGGTTTAATGGAAGTTCAATTTTTACCACCAAATTTTTTATTTGCAGCTGATTTTCCTGCTTCTATTGTGGCAAACTAAACCAGAATTTCTCGCTTCGTTTCACTGGCAATTTTTCCTTCTTTTCTAACTTCACAATCAATTTTCGTCCAATTTTAGCTGTCGATGCGATTTTTCGGCTTGACTATCGGTAATTTTTCCCAATTCTCTGCCATATTCGATGGTTTACGTCTCCCTAAAAAGCCTGAAAGTATTTTTTTTTTGATAAGTTGATGGCAACCAGGAAAAATAATATTTTTATCGTAATCCGGGTATGAGAATTGGAATTTTTTGCATTTTTCTGACTAAAATTCGAGCGCTGAATTTTTTGGACCATGTTTCAGTATTCTTATTTTATCAGAACGCCCGTTTTATGCTCGATTTACTTCGAACTGATAGTATTTTCCTGCTTATAATTTTCAGGTTTTTTGTTTATTGTTGTATATCTCTCACTACAGGAGATACTTGAACTGTCTCTATATAAATAAGGACAAGAAAATATTATATAATTAAATTTATTATTTAACTAAAGAGAGACAAATAAAATACGAACTGTACGGTTCACAACAAATCAACAGAACTACGACTCACTGAGCAAAAGGGACGCTGCAGTGAATACGTAAAATGCGGGATACAAATTACGATTCAAACAGAGTTTTGGGATACCCAACATTTATCCTTCAAATTCCCCAGACCTCCTGTTCCCTTTGTGCTCGAAGGAAAAAAAAGATTTTCTAATCAATTTTTTTATAATTTCGCGCCTTGTTAGTCTCCCGAATATAATTAGCCCTAAAAATTTGCCTACTCATCCCTGCCTGAATCCCAATACAAACAAATCTGTTCCAACAGTGTCTAGCCCCGAAAATTGCCGATTTATAGCCTCAGCTCAGCTCCAAATCTCATCAATTTCTATTTTTCCAGCCATTTCCTTCCTTTTATTTCCATGTTCCCATAGCTTTTTTCGACGGATAAGTCGGAGAATTGGCAGCCGGCTCTGGGAAAGGGCAGGTAGTTTCCGCCTCCACATCTCGTCTCCCTCCTTTTTTGAGGCTTTCAAATGGCTGGAAGGTCATTTGTTGGGGGAATCACCGGACTAAATCCAAGATCATTTGATGCCAAAAACCAAGCCAAAAAGAGAAAATTCAAATTCAAACGGGCGCCCGAGGAAAAGAGCGGTCGTTGCCGGACCTGTGAACGGATTGCGAGGCTCCCTGTGGCTTCCTTTATAAAAATTAGATTTACCTTTTTTTGTTATGATTTTTCTATAAAAACTTTGGTAGTCCGTTGCGTTTGTTAGAATTCCGCAACGATAAACTTGCTTCAAGAATTCCTAATCGAATTTTTATTTCTCCTGTAATATTTTCATATTGGTTTTTACATCTTATCCCGATTTGCAGCATTTTGAAGATTTGAAATTCTTTTATAAAGTCTTCCTAAAACCACAATTCATCCATTTTCCCATAATTTCAACTTCTATTGATGTTTTCCAATAATAACCGATTTTCTTAGAAATCTGAAAACATAGCTACGTAGGATAAATGCCCCGTCATGTGTGTATAGGTCGTGTTCGGTTGATTAGGTCTTCTTCTTCGTCTTCTTTCCGTTTTGCACGCAGTCGACACGAAGATAATCCTCTCGATTCTTGGAATTTTACCCGAGTAGGCTACCCTTTCCCAGTTCGCCTTATTTTTTCGCCAGGCAGTTTCAATTATTTCTGGCCAGGAGGGAAACATCTGGTTTCTGGCAAAAAATTGCTCTGGATTTACCAGACTCCGATCTTTTTATGTTTTGGTCGTGGTTTAAAAGATTTTTCGAGATTTTCACTTGTTAGTACTTACTTCTTCTGATTATTCAACTTGATGAATTCCCTTATCTCTTGTATCCCGATTACGGCAATTAGACTCAATTTAGAGGAAAAAAAGATCCCAAAACAAAGGACCCATCCCTTTTTGGGAAATTTTAGTGGCAAACTTCGATTATTCCCACCAAAAATTCCATCTGTTTCAGTCAATCTTTATTAGAACGTCAGAATATTGAACTAACAATATCCTTTCCGATCACTTGACATTTATAGTCGGTTTCCAATTCTGGGAGAAACGGGCGTTGCAGGACCGCTTGAAAATCAGGCAAACATTCCGATTCGCACGTCTTGAGGTCCCGCAGCGCCCGTTTCCCCCAGAGTTGGAAACCGTATATTATTTCTGCAATAGTCTTTTCTTACAAAAATTCCCTTTGTTTTTTCAGTTACTGTACCAAAGGATTAGCGTTTTACACGAAATATCTCATTTTTATTGCAAATTTCGAGTAAAATTACCTCTAATTTCAACTTTTTACTTGTAGTCTCCAGTATTTTCTTATAATAATGCTCTAATTTTATCAACATTAGAATCGCTCTTCTTGAAAACAATAAACCAGTGTCTATAGTTCAAAATAAACCAAATTTATCTTAGTTCCAAGCGACCTTTATCATAATTTCTCAAGGGGCAACAGTATTGAATCGATCAATCTTTGTGGCAATAGGTTTTCTATATAAAAATTTGCCTATTTTCTAAATGTTGAATGACCAAAGTGTTCGCTGTTCCAACTGGAACTCGACTATTATTTATTAGAGGCTTCAGTATATTTTTTTTTCAATTATTAGTGTACAATATTCTTCCTTCCTTTTATTTCTCTTTTTTTGCTTCTTTGAAAATATTCCCCAGTTTCATTTGTTCTTTATAAACTTTCCGATATGAGCAGTAATTCGATGCCGCTGCTATAACACATACTGAATTTCACTAAAGGGTCCCGAAACGAAGAGGAAATCCTCTTTTTGAAATTCCCAATAAAAATGAGGGATACTGTAGCTTTTTACCTGTTTATGTCGCCATCTGTCATAATTCTTTGGACAATCAGAGCATTTTAAGCGCTGGGAAACGCCCAACGTCCAGTAATTTCTACCATTTTTCCCATAAATTTCGTACTTCTGTAGTTACTGAAATCGAAGCACCTTGCCGAGTGAATTTTATCATTTAATTTTTATTAGAAAGACCACTGAAATTCTTTCAATCCGTTGTCGTCCAAAAACCGCGTTAGTTTTCGCCTTCTTCTTCCAGGATTTCTAAAGGAAAACTTTTCGCTTTTCCCCATTTCAAAGGGGTTTTTAAATGAATTTTATCAAATTTAGCCGATCTATCTTCGTGTTCTCAATAAAAAATTTACGATATTTTCCAAAAAATTACCCATTTCTGCCTCATTTGTCTGATTGTTCCTCTACCCACAATTTTCTGGACTTTGCCCTTTCTATATAAGAATATTTTCATTCCTTTCCCAGTTTGCCAACGATAGATATTTTCAAATTTAGCAAAATCGTGTCAATTTCCCGCCCTTCCCGTTTCTCCAAAAATAATATGGGGAAAAAGGCGAGGAAGAAGATGATCAGTGACGAGGATAAACTCCATGTTCCCAGTCCTGATACCCTCAATGGAATGATCAGAAAAATGGAACTCAATTGTAAGTTTTTTGGGGGGAATAAAAGCGCCAGTTGAAGGGAATATTCCGTTAGATATCCAGTCAATTTTTGTGCATTTTTGGCCTATGATCACTGTAAAATAAAGAATTACTGTAAATTTTCAGTTGTAAATCAACAAAATCCCGTCTAAATTAGCCTTATTTATTGAGAAATGATTGCGTCTATTCATCTGCCAGCCCCCGGAATCACCTGCCCTGCTCTTTCCCATGTAAATTGAACTGGGAAAATGACCCGGCATAAACAAGGAAAATCCTGGGGATTGATCCTTTTTTAAAAGAACGTAATCTGTCTGTCTGTCCAGACACGCTGGGTCAGGGTTCGATCCCCGTCGCGGCCTAAATTTTTGAGGGCGAGCAAGCACTGGTTTGGGAAAAAAATTATTTGAAAGAGTAAAAAAAAATTACTAAAGTGGTAATTCTCATTAGATCACTTTATTTTTATAAACTTTATGGAACTCAATAGATTTTTACAGCGGCTCTTCGCTTCCCGGAGCGATTTCTTTTATTTTCATCTTGATTGGGAATTTTTTCTACGCAAAATACTGTAGAAAATAGCAAATTTCCCGGGTTATTGTACAGTAAAATCAAGCAGTCCTTGAACTTATGGCCAGGGAATTACTGTAAAAAACGTACTTTGTTTATTTTTAATGCATAAAAACTGCATCTGAACAAAATTTTGCCCCTATAGGAGTATTTATACAATTATCTCAACAGAGAAGTCGATAAAATACCAAAATTTCGGATTTTCGCGATTTTCCATAGGGAATTTTGTGTTTTACAACAAATCATACGAGCTCCGATCGAAAGGAACTAGCTGTCGCCCAGTTGACATTATTTTGCCCGCTTTTTCTTGCCGTTTACGATGCCGAATTAGACTGCTTTGAAACATGTGAAGGGGCTGTTCCCAATCAAGCTGCCACTTGAGAATTAACTCGGCTTCTCAATCTCCCCGGCATTTCTTCCGCTTGTTTATCACGAGACATTTTTGTAGTTTTACCTGACCTCAGCTACAAAAATTGGATTATTTATCGAGATTTCGTCTTATTTTCCCATTTATTACTAGTACAATGGCTTCTTCTAGTCTTTCGCCGCCTGAATTTAAAGAAATTTGCTATATTTTTGAAGGCGACGAGGAAAATGGCAAGGAATCAGAAGGTAGGATAGAAAATTAGATCCGGACGGCTTATTTTCGGGGAATAATGGAGGAATACGATATCAACTTCTTATTATTGTGATAATAATTTTCTACAACGGTTATAACCAAAAAATATGAGCCATTTTTACTGAAGCTTCACCTTTTCGATGTTTACACAGCTTTTCTGGTGCAGCAGAGGGTTTTTAGTATACTGTAACTTATAAAAAATAAGTCTAATGTACACAATAAGCGTCAAGTTCGCTTGACGCCGAAAATTTGCCCTGCTGGCGCAAATTTGATGCGTAAAAGAAAAGTTAGAGGATTCGCGCATTTATGGTGCATATCGATTGATTACGGTAGAAATAGAGAGAAATGGCCAGTTTTTGAATTATTATCTGACGCCAATGATTACGAATAAAATATTGCACCTGAAATTGGATAACGATCAGGAAATAAAATTTTATTATGCGAATTATTCATATCATCCTAAAGTATACGCAATAAAAACTTGGAAAATCAGTGGAGTTCATTCTTTTCCAAGAGTTCCTGTGTTTTCTGTAATTTTTAAAAAACTGCATTAGTCCATATAGTCGATTCGTAATCTTGGGGGAGAAGTTAGCGTCCCCGAGCCATAGCCCGGGAGTTTGAATACCTTGAATCCAAATCATTTTTTTGGAATTCAAATTCCCGGGTTTCGTGGACGCTAAGTTCTCCCCCGAGATTGGAAATCGACTATAAAAACTGAAGAGACTCGAAAGATAAGTAAAATCAGGAAAAAAACATAAAAAGCGAGCTATTTATTGATTTTTCTGTATCCGTCTAAAGCAAGCAGCGAAAAACCCAGTTATTTTTCTTATAAAGATCGTACCAAGCATTTAAAAAAACCCTAAAAATGATACGACGAGTTTACCCACAATTTCCCCCAGGTAGGAGTCGATTCTTTGCTTCTTTTTCTTTTTAAAGGTTTATTTTTTCAGTATACGGTAATGCACCGACACAGCAGACACCGCAAACGCCACAGACACCACAACAGGCAGCGCCGCCTTTTACTCCAAATGGTAAGAGATATTCTTGAGTTGGGCGGGTAAAAATAAAATCCAATCAAGTTGAAGAAAGTACTGACTATCAAAAATTCTGGATTAAATTATAGGGCAAGCAAAGTATTGGAAATTCACGTAAAAAATCAATAAAACCGCTTATTTCCCTGAATTTTCTCTATTTTCATGTAAAATAAGCAATTTTTCATAAGAAAACGTGGGTTACTGTAGGAAAAGTACGACGTAAACGACTTCCAATGTTATGGGATTCCCATAAAAATTAGCGTCTATCTTTCTGGTGATGCGGCTTCGTATTGACCGGGAGATTCCTCACAAGAACCGAAACTTTGCATTGGATCCTTCAATAGAAAACGTCCCAAAGAATTTTTAACAAAAAAAGGCAGAAATACTCGAAATCTTCATTTTTTTTTGAGTAAGCTTGGTTCTTACGAATTCCATAATTAGCCTACAGTAATCCAAAATCGCTATAGAACGGTTATGGTGAGATAATTGCTGTAATTTTTGCCTGAAAATGGGTTAATCGCATATCGTTGAAATTCCTGATCGTTTTTATTTATAGAAAATCTAAAACCCAAGGAATTTCTCTAGAAAAAAGCTTATTTCAGGTACTCGATTCAACCAACCGACGCCTTCTCCTCACTACGCTGCAGCAGATATCCGCAGCCCTCCACTGATGTCCCCCAACCAGCCGCAACAAATGCAACCGCCACAAATGCCTCGACCAATGTCTAACGGTTTTCCTGCCTCTTTTTCCTGAAAAACCCCCAAAATTCTAGGAGATATGGTAAATCCTTCGATGAGAATGCCCGTCGGCCCGCCAGTTGTCCCTCCGCATCCTGGAGCCAATCACATGCCCAGTCAATATTTTGCACATGATCCAAGTGTCATTGGAAACAGTGAGTCCATGGGGATCCCTTACTACTAAAACGCTATGGTGTCCGTCTGTGTGTCTGTGCGTTGACATGTCGAGAAAATTATGGCCGAGTGGTAAGATGTCGGTCTATCATCCAGGAGGTCGCGGGTTCGAACCCCACCGGTGACATAAGTGCTCAAAACATTTTTGCTTTTTTGTTTATGGCTCCACTATAATTATTTCGCAATATAAGTGTGACTGAGTATCAAATGTCACATTTGGCTGCGTATTTCTTATTTTCCATCGTTACGCAGCGAAATTAGTATCATTCAACTGCTCTTAGTCTGGCGAGTCAGAAGCTGCAACTTATTTTTCATTAAACGAGACTGAGTATCAAATGTGCCATTTGGCTGCGTATGCTTCAATTTTCGCTCTCTCTCTCTCAACAAAATTGGTATCATTCGACTCCTCTCAGTGTGAGGAAGCCGATTACTGTAATGGTTTTCCATTAAAACGAGACTGAGTATCAAATCCCACATTTGGCTGCGTAGCTAGGGAATTTCGCAATTCACCGCGAAGATAGGTGTCATTCGAGTCCATTAGATGAGGGAAATCTAATTTTTTTGGTTTTTGAGTTTCCTAGACGGACGCCCCGCGAAGTGGGGCGCAGCCATCTGGTATGATCGAGGAATGGGGGAATATTACCACGAAACTGATATATGGACCTTGAAAATTTGAAAAAGAGGCAACATCCAGAATAATGCACTTTTTTTCAGTAAATTCTGACAATTGCCTCCTGGGTTGTATGATTCAAGTCTTCGATCATGAACGTTTTGCCACGGATAAGGTCTGTTTATTTCCCTCTATACCTCAAAAATCTCATTTTTAGACAGACATGATGAACCTGGCAATAGCCGTGAAATTACGAGGCGGTGACTTTGATTTCAATCCAAAAGTTTATCAGGAGAGACAAGCCAGCATCACTCATGTCATAGTCGACTCATATAGGAGCCCCATTGCTCAGCAGGTAAACCTTGCTCCTCAGATTTAGCAATAATAAAATAGTCGGTTACGGTAGCCTTTGGAAATATTGTTATAGACGGTTTCAGCCTCATGAAACGGGCGTTGCGAGACCTCAAGACGCGCGCGTTTGAATTTGAGGTTTTTTCAAGGAAAATTCCAAAAATTTGCTTGATTTTCAAGCGGTCCTGCAACGGCCGTTTCCCTCAGGATTAGAAACCGACAATACTGCAGGAATTTCGTCCCAATTAGAAAACTATGATATTCTGTCGACTATAGCAGGATCCCTAGCGGGAAATTGGAATCACGTAGAGTTTTGTAGCTTTTTTAGAACATGGGAACAAATTTTTAGTTAGGAAATCCCATAAATTCAAGTAATAGCGCTGTTTCGCTGCAGGATATCCAAAAACTTCCATTTTTTACAGTAACTTTCTATTAATATTGAATGTCCACATAAAAATGAGGGAATTCCCAGCTGAAATGGCTAAAAACGCCGAGAACCATGGCCGATTTGATATCTAAAATGGTTTTCTTTGTAGTTTTTCTTCTTTTGATAGCTAATTGATCTCAGATATTTATCGTTTAATCCATTTTTCAGGCTCTAAAGGACCGTAAACGTCTTGTAACACTCCAATGGCTGACAGAAGTTTTGATTACTGGAAAAATGGATGTCCCGAGTAAATTAGCCCATTTGCCATCGTTTTGCAGTAAGCAACAGCAGCAGCCAACACCGGAACAGGCACTTCCATGCCATGGAAAAGTGGGTTTATGACCGATTTTCCTAAAATTGGAACAGGATTACTGTAGATTATAAACAGAAGGCAGAAAATTCCTTGAAGAATTTAGAATCTTTGATAATTTTTGGAAAGCTTTACTAAAAAAAATAATTTAAAAAAAAATGCAACCCTAATTCTTCAAATATTCTCGTACGCGTAAACAGCGCGCATGTTTTGATCAAAATACGCCTATTTTTAACTTTTCAAACAAATTCCCCCTCATTTTCGGCGTTTTTTTTTTTCGATTTTTTTCATGAAATTTACTTCCGAATAGCAAAAAAATGAGCAGGACCGGGTAATTTTTAGTCGCAACCCAAATTTTATGGGTTGCACTGTCACCATAAATATTTCTCATAATTCCGTGTAAATGCTACTTCGAACGGGTTTGACTCTATAAGTCCAATATTTTCAGTATTTTTCCCTCTCCGGATTTGATGAAATGGAACGGGCAGCCATAAAATGGATGATAGAAGCAACCGGTGGCCGGATGACGCCATTTTTCAGCCGTACGAATCATTTCCTCCTGGCTAAACAGTAAGAAACCGCTTTAAATGGCTCAAAAGCCCCAAATTTTCAGTCCTGGAGGTGAAAAATTCGAAAAAGCCCGGGAATGGGACATTCCTGTCCATAATTATCAGTGGCTCGTGGATTTGTACGTGATGGGTCGGCTGGTAGAAGGCGAGCCAGGGCGATATATTGTGGGTCAACCAGGATCTGAGGTTTCTACAACCCCCTACGCACTGGAAATGCTTCACGAAATGACGAAGAATATGCTGTGTAAGTCGAGTTTTTGTTCTAAACTGTTGAAGTGCGGGAAATCACTGAAACAGTACGAAGTAAAATTGAAAGCATTATATGGGACCGTCGAAATATCAAAGAATTCAATAAGAAACGTTCTTTTACTGCTTTTATTAGCGTTTCTCGGTAATCTCCGCTTTGCGCAGAGATCCTGCCTAGAAAAAAAGCTTTAATTTCTTCGAAAATAGAGAAAAAGGATGAATAGATCAAATTTTTGTAAGTTTTCAGTAAAATTTTGGCAAAAAAATGATGCTACGGATGTTTATCATCGATTTTTTCGTGAAAAGTTTTATAAAAAGTTGGGAAACAATGAAAATAGAAGAAAATTCGTGGTAAATAGCCACAAAATTTTATAGTTTGTGACTTTTCCAGGAATTTCTAAAAAAAATATAGCTCAGTTTTCTATGCTTTCGAAATTTTTACCTGAAATATAGAATAATAGGAGCTTTTCGATCAATTTGTACAGTAAAGATCTCGCGTTCGGAAAACCATTATCGGATCTTTCTAAAAATTTGCTTATAAAAATCGGAGAAAACATCTAGAAATCGAGGAAAATTTCACTGGAATGACCTGTTTTGGTCCATTTTATGCTTTCCTTCTTTCAATAAAATTATATGAGCAACCAAGAGCCCCAGTTAACCGTTGTTCTAAAAATGAAGGATGAAATTGTTTCTTTGGTTCTCTAGTTCCCAAATAAAATATTTTTGGATAAAATCATTAGAATCATCGACCAGAGGGCTATTTTGGTCCATAGAATCCTAAAAAAGGCACTTTTAAGGATTTGAAGGTATTGGTCACACAAATTTTTGGATGCTGATCACGGTGATATGCGTGGTTTTCCAGGAGAAGGCCTGGAAATAGCCCCATCCGTACACAGCTATCCGAAAATGGCAAGATTGAGGTCAAATCATCGCCTGAGCGGGGTTTCGGCGGCTAGGCCCAAAAAAATGTGGACTTATGAAAAAGATATTTATGTCATTGGAATCCTCTCGTTGCGACGAGGAAGACGGTATATTCGGTTTTTCGATAGCTCCACCCCAGTCCATTGAGTCTCGCTGAGAAATTCCCAAACAAAAAGTTTGGAATAAATCACTGGAATTCTAGGTTTCGGACCTATTTTGGTCCATGGAATCCTAAAACAGGCTCTTTTATGGGTTTTTTTGAACTGGACACACACAGTTTTGGATGCTGATCACGGTGATATGCGTGGTTTAGCAGGAGAAGGCCTGGAAATAGCCCCACCCGTACACAGGTATTCCAAAATGGCAAAAATTCGGTCAAATCCTCTACCAAACGGCTATTTTGGGCCATAGAATCCAAAAAGTAGGCACTTTTGGGGTTATTTACGAACTGGTTACACACATTTTTGGATGCTGATTACGATGGTATGCTTGGTTTTTCAAAACAAAGGCCGAATCACCAGGGTGAGGGTATCGCTCCTCTCCAGATACTCGGCATAGAAAAGATTCCACCAGATAAATTGTATATTTTTATATAAACATTACGTTCTTTTTTAAATAAGTAAATTGTTAGAGAAAGTGGCAGTCATCTTTTATTTTTTAACCAAAGCATAAAAACAATAAAGGAAGCTACCGAGCAATGGATAGAAGATGGGATTATCTTGATAAATTTTTTGAGTAAAAGCAGTAAAGTGAAGAGTTTCACATTGCCAAAAATAATGGAAAACCGATAAAATTCCCTTGTTATTTTATCCTTTTCCCATTTCCCCTTCTTTCAAAGTATAAAATCAAAAAAATACATCAGCTGGCATTTCCGCTTAAGCGCGAAAATCAAGAAAAGAAGGCCCCATTTCCAAATCAAGTCCCTAATCTTTTTTTTTCAGTTGCCTGGAAAATGCCAATCCAAGTCAGCGCCGATCAGTGGAAGAAAGCAGCTGAAATTCGTCAAGGAATCCTCAATGACGAGGCAATTTTCTGCAATCGTCGGTTGAAGTAGAATCCCATTAAATCTTTAATAACTCAACTTTTTTATAGAAATGGCCAGCACAATCCCCCAACACCGGAACAAATCGCAGCTGAGGAGAAAAAACGAAAAGAAAAAGGGATCCGGCATAATGTTGTCGTGGCATTTAGCGGAGTGGATGAGGATGTCAAAAGTGTGCTGAGTAAGGTAAGATCCTGACTGCCTAAAGTATGCAAAACGGGTTTTCCTTTATTAGAAGATTTAAAACATCGAAAATGTGAAAATTTTTCCATTTCCGGCCGATTCTCTGAATGAAAGAAATGATTTCCACCGATATTAGTAGAATCCATAAAACTTTACGAATCTAAAAACATTACGAGTAATATTTTTCTATAGATCATTCTCAATCTTCAGGGGAGAAAACGCTTGAAAATCAGGGAACCCGGTCTTTTGAATCAGGTATTTTCTAATGGAAAATGAAGAATTTAAAATAATTCGAGGACTGCTCCTATTTCCGTTAGAGGATACCCTTAAAAAATCAAAAAATTTCAGCATTTTCCTATTAAAAAAACGCTGTAAAAATATTGAAAATCGATCAGTATTGACCTAAATTTTTATTTTTCTGTTGTTTCGATGAGAGTACATAAGAAAAACTGAAAAATCGTAATGTTGTATAGCGAAACAAGCCAACATTTACTCAAAAACACCGTAATCTTTTTAGAAATTGATGTTCCTTGGTGGCCGAGTGTCTGAAAATGTCTCAGAATGTACGCATCTTGTCGCTGTACAAGAGCAGAGATCCGAACGGCTGCTGGAAGCCATTGCTCTGGGCAAAAATATTGTGATCCCTCATTGGATTATCCACGGCTATGAATGTGGCCACTTTATGGGTAAAAAGGACTGAAAATCGAGCAGAAATCAGGAAAATTTCAGATACTTTCGATTATTTCTTGAGAGACGAGGAATCTGAGAAACATTTGGGCTACAATTGCAAAAGAAGCGTGTTGAGGGCCAGAAATCGACCAGTTTTTGAGGTATGGGAAGTTTTGCTAAATAATTTCCAGACGATGGCGAATTGTTTAATTCAAAAGAAGGCAAAAATGGCATCAAAAATTCATTTTGCTGATTTCTGCTTGTTGTTTTGGTTTTTCTACTTTCAAATGTTATTTTATAATTTTAGAACACATTTGCAATATATCAGAAAAGGCAAAAGTAAAAGAAACATAATATTCTGAAACTACAGTAACCCAAGCTGTTGCAAATTTTACGCCCGGAGGGTTCCTTTAAAATTCCATTATATTCATGCTGTAATTTTTAGGACGTGACATTTTACATTACCCCGTCTGTGGAGCCCAGCATCCACGTTTTGACTCGGCTGATTCGTCTAGCTGGGGGGAAAGTGGATGAACACCGGCCGGATCCACAAATGTTGGCGACTTGCATCGAACGGGATCAGCTGTATATTGTCATCAGCTGTGATGCTGATTTGCGCAGCTTGAGCTACCTTCTGGATTGCAATTTCCGTAAGTTTTTAACTGGAAAAGGGAATGTTTTGGGGTTTTTATAAAATCAACAAAAGCTTTTCGATGTAATTTTGTTTGAAGACCAAGAATGTAGCCATTTTAAAAAAAAACGGAGATTAGGCGAAAAAAATGGGGAAAAATAAGAAAGATTGAAATTATTTCGAATTTATAAGCTAATTTACTGAACACCGTATCGAAAAGGCAAAATTACCCTAATTTTTATGGCTTTCCCAAAACAAAAAATCCTTTTCAGCCATTTACAATACGGAATTCGCGCTGATGTCCTTGCTTCGTCAGGAGATTCAGCCCCATATGATCTACCGTATCGCAATTCCGCCACGGCTACCTCGTCCTCAAATGAGACAGCAACTGTCCCAAGTCGTTCAGCCACCTCAGCCAGGAGTTCAGCTGCCACAAGTCCAACCTCAACGTCTTTCTGTCTCTTGAATCGCCTTTTCTGACCCTTCTATGATCTTCCTTCGATTCTCATATTAGCTTTTATTGTGTAAATTATTATAAAACCTACGGGTTTAATAAATTATTTTTGTAAATCGCGAGAAATTTTTCACTTCAAGAAACTTTTAAAAGGGAAAGAGGGGGGTTGCCCATATTTATAAAGCTGACTATGCTTACTGGTTTAGTTGTTTTTTGGGAAAATGAGGCAGCTATTTCAAAAATGACCCCCCTAATTGACGAAAAAATGGATAAAATCTTGATTTTTTTCGAATATTGTGCAGTTTTCTTGTTTTCCATGACTATCTGGCGGTATTTCAGCTCTTAAAATCCTCCTGCTCTTAGTTTAGCGTTCGTAGAAGAAATTGCGGTTTTCAGTACGTAAACAACTGGACCAAAGAAATTCCTCATTTATAGAATATTTAATACAGTAATCTACTTGGTTTTTGTCTCTTCTTGATGACGAATGTACTTCTTTCCTCCCTTGTTATAATAACTTTCCTTGTAGAATTGAATCCACAAGTAGAAATAAGTGACAAGCATGAAAAGCCCAATAAACCAGCCTTTGAATGTCATCGCGTAGTTTCCTCCCATGGCTGACAGAGCGCCAACATGAAGCTGGGCCAAAATGGCGATTGTGAACTGAAAATGTTTGCTTGTGAAGCTAATATAAACTCCAGTTGAAATATGGGACTTTTCTCCAAATTCCATAGATTTTTGCCCACTTTTTTTTTTAAATTTAAAGGAACCATCCTTTAAAATTAAGAAAAAAAAGTTTGAAAAGTTGGAACCGCTGACGCTAACTTTCCCTCATTTTCAGGATAAAACTTTTCGTCATTTTGATCTTCTTTTGTATTTTTTGAGTTCTATATTGCATCAATTTTTGAAAGGTTTCCTTTAAAAATTCCCCGTCGTCTGTAGATTATTTTGCACTAAAATTTACAGAGAAAATAATTGGAAATTTGTGAAAAATCTTGCAATATGATTGCTAAAGAAATTCTTTTACCCTGAAAAACAGGGAAAGTTAGCGTCGGCGAATCTATCCTTTCAATCTTTTTTTCTATTGGGTGAGGGTCCCTTTATATGTGGGATTTCTCTCAGAAATTCTACATAAAATCGCAAAAAGAGAAAATTCATTTAGAAGAAGACAGCATCAAGGCCGAAAATTATTTCCACTATTTGTAATCTAATCAAAACAGGAAAAAACAAACTGGCGCCATGCATATTTGTACGCTTTTCTGGGCTAATATTGTATAACATAATCAAAAAATAAAAATAGCAGCACGACCTTTGTTGTAATTTTATAGAATTGATAAAACTGAAAAAAACCCCGGTTTTCAAAAGAATTTACCATGTTCTCGAAGATTTGAGAGGTTGTTATGGAAAATAGTCGCTGATATTTTTAGAACAAGCCAATTTTTTACGGTAACCCGTTAAAATCGTTCAAAGCAGGAATAATTTCTCTCAAAAAACAGCCTCTTTAATAATTTCCCTGAATCCAAAAATAAGCAAAAATCGCCATTTTTATCGCAACGTAATTGCAAATTTCTGTTAATTTTATAACCAACCTGAACCATTTGACCTGTGGTGATGAGCTGTGCCACCTGAGGAGGGACCTTGACCTTCAAAGATCTCAACATGTAATAGCCGTACATGAAGAAATGGATCAAGTAATTGGCCCAGACAACGTAAATCAAATGGGCATTTTGCTCATGAAAGCAAACCAAGGCGTAGTAGCCAGTCAAAGCGTGGTGGTACCTGAAAATGGGGGAATTTATGTCAATTTCTACCTATCAATCAGGTCTATGCTTATTCAGATGTTTTCCAAAGCGGATCGGATCCGAATTGGATGGTCAGATCAGATCACCAGGCTGGATCAGGTCGGATAGTCCCGACCAGGGCTGGACCGACCTTTTCTTGAGGTCGGGCGGGTTCGGGTCGGACCGAAGACCTCGAAAAATGCTTCGGGCGGGTTCGGACCGGGCGTCCTCCCAGCCCTGATCCTGACCCAGAATATTTTACGCGCCAATAAGAATTCATTAAAAGAATTGTCAGGGACTAAAATCAAAGAAAAGCGTGATAAAAAGATTATTCTAATTTAATTGTTCTCGTATTTCGACGAGTTGCCTTAAAAATAACATAGCAAATTTTGGTCAATTCCAACTTTTTACCGTTAAAAACCACCATTTCGACTGACCAGAACCAATAAAATGGAGGATAAATTTTTCGAGTCCAAGTTTTCAGTCCCTGACGCTTCCTTTAAACATTTCTGACCATTATCTGACTTTAAAAAAATTGTGCATCACGATAGGCAAACCAAAGCTGAAAAAAATTCAACTAAAAAATATAAAGATCTCATGAAATATTCAGTCATTTTTCTACTGCTCAAAATTTGGAAGGTAGAAGCTAGTGGGCCTACCACAATTTTGTTCAAAAAACCGCCTGAAAATTAACGGATTTCGGTAATTTTTCCATTATTTACGATAATTGAACAAGAACAAGCAGTTTCGTTATAAAAGACGTGACTATAAAAATGTGCCGTGAAGCATTTCTTCGACATCTAATTTGAAGAATTTTCCGTGAAGAATCAATGCCCAAATAATTGCGATCATCGATTTTTTTTTCTTATAAAGATCCCCTAGCCATTGCACAACAATTTGGGCTACTAAAGCTGGCTAGTTCATTACAATATTGACTCCCTTTACTCCAACGGTTTGATGTGAGCGCTGCCTGTATATATTCTCTTTGAAACATTATCACCTTCATCAAGTCTTTCCTTGTTTCATCTTCCTCGCATTTTCACAAATCGACCAAAAAACAACAGTTAGACAGTCAATTTCCCCTATTTTCAAAAAAAGACTCACCAGTGCATGAACATCAGGGGCCGTTTCCTGATTGTGATGAAGATGGTGTCAACGAGTTCAGGAATCTTGGACAGGACCCAGAGAAGAACCCAATAACCGGATCTTGAGGCTGTGAAACATTCAGAAATGTGTAAATGGGGATCTAAACATCGGAAAATTTAAAAAAAAATTAATGGAGAAAACTCACAAGCCCATCCTTTGGTAAAAGCAACGGAGAGGAAAGTGGGAAATGTGAAAAGGAAACCGAGACCGGAGAAAATGCACAATAGAGCATTCCAGGCGTTGAGGGCGGCTGAAAGGGGGGAAATTAGGGGAGAATAAACTCAACAGGGTCAAAATCAGCTTTAAAATAGGAAAAAATCTAGAAAATTCCATGGAAATTGGGTAATTTGTGAGAAAATCACGAGTTTTGTTGTTTTATTGCTTGGATAAAACGGGCTACAATTGAGGTTTCGGTTCAATTTCATCCGCCACTGGATTTTACATCATTGCCATAATGTAAAAATTGTTGGTTTTTAAAGGATTTTCAGGGGATTTTTGGCAGTTTTTAGGAGGTTCAATTGCATAAATCCGTAATTTTTTATGATCACAAACTTTTCTCTAATAACATTGCAAGCTACTCATTGTTCTTGTAAATAAAGAGAAAATTTATCATAAACCCACAACAAATTTTTCTCAATTTACGAGAATCTTCATTTTTAGTAGAAGTACTCTTTTTCGGGGGTTTGACCCGGCCCGTAACCCGCTCGGTTTTACTGGCCATTGACCCGACTCGGTCCGATTTCGGGCTGAGATCTCCGATCCGACCCGAAATTTAAGAAAATTTCCCAATTTTCGGGCGGGTCAGATCGCCTGGCCCAAAAATCGAGCCAGGAATTTGTGGAATTGCCGAAATTCAGGGAATGTGATAATGGGCAGCGGAAAATGATCCAATAAACTAAAAATTGTGGAATAAATTCAAATTTTAGACTAATTGAGGTCATCAACATCGGTGAGAACAAGAAATAGAAATGGGCACGGGAGAACATCAGAATTTTAGCAAAAATCATCGAATTTTTGAAAATTGACTGGGAATTTTTATTGCTGTGAGGTTAGGCTAAATACTCCGGAGATTTTGCATTATATTAGGACAAGAGCTCTCATTCAGATGGTGAAAAACTAGAAAAATTACTGTGTTTTTCCCCAAAAATCGTCCGTTTACATCGTGTCATTTTCTCTACAGGGATATTACAGTATCCAGGCGCAGAATAGATAAAAAACAGCGGAAACATAGAAAAAGGAGGCCGGAAAACCTGCCGTGATCCCGGGACCCTAAAGTTGTCCATGGAAATTTTTAGAAACTGGAAAAAGCTGCTTTTCCATAGGAAACTGGCTATTTTGGATATTTTTAGGGTCTCCCTGGTTTTTAAATATTTCCAGGTTGTTTCCGTTAAATTTCATCTTCTCGTTACCGAAATCTTACTTTGAACCTGAGGAGTGTCGATGGGTTTCCTGTCCTTCATAAAATATTTGATCGAGAAGATTACAGCCATGTAGACGAAGGCCAATTTAATTGAGAAACTCTCCAGCGAGCCACAGTAGTGACGCGCCTTTTCGAAGTCATATTCACCAAAAAGAATTTCCCATGTGGATGGGGCTGCGACTGTAGCCATTTTTCTGAAAATTTGGATTTTTTTTTGGGTTTATGGGAAGTTTATAAGGAAGAGAGGAAAACATGCGTTTGTTACCAATTGCAAAAACCAAAAAGAACTTTTGACATACTGTAATTGGATTACAAGGCTATTACACCGAAAATCTGGGCTACTAGCTCGTTTTCCAACTAAAAATCCTACCGTAGCCCATTTTCACGTATTTTTATAAAGAAATTACTGGTTTTAAGTGGAAATTCAAGAACAAGCATGAAATATAATTGCTACCAAAACTTTCTACCCTGAAAATCAAGGAAAGTTAGCGTCGGTGGGCCCACTTTTTCAACTTTTTTTCTACTGCCAGAGGGTACCTTTAAATATTCAATTAAAAAATCCCTTTAAATGAAAAAATAGACAGAAAATGCGATAAAAAGCGAAGACAAGGGCCTCGGGCGTCTTTATAGTCAGGAGAGGCCCGTGGCGAGATCGCCAGTCACCCGATTTGGAATGGCGATGGGCCCAGAAAGACACCAAATAATTATGACGCTGGGACTCGTGAAATTCTCATGAGCCCAGAAAAAAAAAGCCGGGAGACAACCCCCTCACATGTATCAGGCCAGCCAAAAGATAAGCAACAGGAACGGACACAAACATCGCATGAGCCGAGGTGGCCAGAGAAAATTTATTTATGATCTGTGGCTAATGGCCGGAGGAATACAAGGCGTAGCTGGAAAACATACAGTAGGTTTTTTAGCATTGGGAAAATTCCGACCATCGGCAAGGTCTCGAGAATAAAAAGGCCCGTCATTACATAGAAAATTTTGTCATGAGCTCGAAATTATTGGAATTTTTCCGAGTTTTTATCCTATTTTGTCATCGAAATTCTATTTATGACTCCGTAGACCGCTAAAATAATAAAATTGGTCAGTTTTCTGGTAATATTAGCTAGATTTCTACTCTACTTGGGTTTTTTATCCACTAGAAGCTGGGGAGGCCTCCCCAAGCTCCCCAGGAAGTCCCCGGGGAGCTCACCATCTGGGGAACCAACAATTGTCATCCACAAGATTCTAGGAAGCTTCCCGGGGACTCCTTGGAGAAGGCGGAAGGCTCCCCGAGGTTCCCGTAGCTGGAGGTCGGGGTGAACTAGGCGATATCAAGGAGAAACGGTGGATATTCGCGTTTTTCTCGTTAAAGCTCGCTAAATATACGTCGTCGTAGTCTCGTGGAGCTCGAAATATTCGAAAAATGCGTTAAATGCACGTCACTGGGGAGCTCTCTCTAGATCTTGCGGATGCGAAAAGTTCCCCGGGAGGCCCCTCCCCAGCTGTGGCCGGTTGCAATCAAGCACCCGGGAGCACACGGGAGCCTCCCGGGTAGGAAATTTCCAAATAAAAAGCTTCCCGGGAGGCTCCCGGGTGCTTCCGGGTGCTTGATTGCAACCCACTACTGGTGTGCTCCCCGGGAAAATTCCTTGCGGATACGGCCATATGAGTAAGTTTTATTGTGAATTCAGGATAAAACTAATCTTATACGCAAAATTTGATATTTTCCATGCTCCCGCTCAAGTAACAAGGGTAAAAAACGAAGAAGAGTGGGACAATGGCTGAATAATAGCAAAAATCCCCAAAAACCTGCAGGCGTTATGAAAATAGCCACGAATTGTGCTGTCTTTATACCCGAAAGCAGCCCTTCAGGGTGTCTCTACCATCTACAACTTGATTGTCTTTAATTTATCCAGAAAATATGTAATTTGGAATTCAATTCGGCATTATTTTTGCTAGCGGCAGTGGAATATGTAGTTTGGGTAGAACAGGGGAAATTACTTTTGGTCACCCACTTTCTGCCAATTTTCAAGGAGAAAACCCTAAAAATCCACTGTAAATAGGAAATTTCTTCTGCTTTATTCTCGTCAGCGTTAAATTATAATACTGTGGTATATAAAATAATTTAAAAAGTACAAAGAAAACGGGGAAAAATGGCTTCTAGTCCTTCTTGACTTGCTCCTTCTCAGCCTTGAATTTCTTTCCTCCTCCCTTGATGTAAGACTGGTAATAAAAGTTACCGAAGAGGATCACGTAGCTGATTTCCATAACCAAACACCACCTGAAAATTTATTAAATTGGACTTTTTTTTTAATTTATAGAAAATATTTATGGAAGACTGAAAGTTATGAGCAGTTGAGTTTGACCCTAGCAGAAAAAATTGCCCAATTTTATTCATTTCCCCATGAAAAGTTTGGAAGTTTCAATAGAATTCGAATTTCCTAGGATTTTCCCTAGTTTCTGGATAAATTTAGTACTGGATCTCGTTACAATGACCAGTTTTCCGGGTCCGAATCCGCTACAAGGTAAAACGAATGGTCAAGTGGTCCGATTGGAGAGGGGATCATAACCGATTGATTTATAGTCGAAGTGAAACTTTAAAAAAGCAAAAAAGTAACGGGCTGGTTCATTGACAAGAAAACCAATTTTGAAACCTTTAAAAAGCGAAAAAATATTTGAGAAAGGCGAGAATATGGCCAGGGAAGCCCTGAGATCTTCTGAAAATAGAGGAACCGCGCAGGGAATCCCAAAAAAATGAAGTTTGTAGATTTTCGAGATTTTTTACACTCAATTTTGTTCAAATTTTGAAAAAAAAAGCGCCACTTTTTAAAATGTCAGCCAAAAATTGTGGGACATAGCTCGTTTTGTTGCACAGAACGTGGGCTATTTTTTGATTAAAAAAAATAACCAAAAAACCAGATGGCTGCGCCCCTCTTCGCGGGGCGTCCTTCTAGGAAACCCAAAAATCAAAAAAATTAGATTTCCCTCATTTAATGGACTCGAATGACACCTATCTTCGCGGTGAATTGCGAAATTCCCAAGCTACGCAGCCAAATCGGGACATTTGATACTCAGTCTCGTTTTAATGGAAAGCCATTACCGTAATAGGCTTCCTCACACTGAGAGGAGTAGAATGATACCAATTTTGTTTAGAGTGAGCGGATATTGACACATACGCAGCCAAATTGCACATTTGATATTCAGTCCCATTTAAAGAAAAAAAGCAGCAGATTCTGACTCCCCACACTGAGAGCAGTCGAATGATACTAATTTCGCTGCGTAACGATGGAAAATAAGAAATACGCAGCCAAATGTGGCATTTGATACTCAGTCACACTTATATTGCGAAATATTTATTGTGAAGCCATAAACAAAAAAGCAAAAATGTTTTGGACACATTTACCACCGGCGGGGATCGAACCCGCGTCGTTAATTTGGTGCGCGCGCCTTAGACCACTCGGCCATGATTTTTCGACATGTCAACGCACAGACACACACACACACAGACACCATAGCGTTTTAGTAGTAAGGGATGGAGGATATTGCTTTTTGTAGTAATATTTTTGATTATTGACAGCGACGATCAGAGCTGATCAATGCCGACTAATTTATAGTCACAATGAAACTAAAAACCGAAAAAAACCCCTAAACCTACCAGAAAATAGTGGGTTCCATGTCGATTTGTACTCCAGCTGCCCAAAGGTAAGCGACGTGGAAGAGAATGACGTGGGTGATGATGAATTGAAGAATTTGAAGGGTGGTGATATTCTGGGCAACCCAGGCGGGGACCTTGATTCCCATCGATCGGAGCATGTAATATCTGAAATTTTAAGGATTTTTTGAGCTGTTTTCACCAGAAAACGACAATTTTTCAGGATTGAGGAGGATTTCGCAGTTGGTGCCTTCGGGCTCTTTAGAAACTCAAAAAAATCCAGATTATGGCAATCTTTAGGGTATTTTAAAACTTTTCTGTAATCGAGGACAAGCCGAGGTCCTAAATTTCTTCCTATTCGCTTAGCAGTCGAGATATCCTCCAAAAATATTCGAGATTGTTGTGGAAATCGGTGCGACTACATTGATAAGCAAAGAATTCAAGTGAATTTATTAGACGAAAACATCTGGTAGCAATTTTGGGGTCTTCCTGAATTTTCAAGCACTAAAAGGGAGAAATACTCCATGAAAATGGGTCATGGCACGCCATTTCCGCCGCTTTTTCTAATTGTAACCATGAAATTTTGCCAATTTCTCTAACAATCAGGAATCTCACAGGGAAATGGGCCAAAAATGGGGAAAAAAAGGCGCGAAACCGTCATTTTTTAATAGAATCTCATACTCACCCGTACATAATACTGTGGACCGAGAAATTCAACCAAGTAATCCAACTATTGAAGGCTGTGTCACGAGAATAGGAATAAATGGCGTAGTTCATGGTCAAAATATGATGATACCTGGGAAATTCCTGTAATTTTTCGGGAAAAAACATACCAGTGAAGGAAAATCAGGGGTTTTTTTCTCAAAACGATAAGGAAAGTGTCTCCAAATTCAGCCACTTTGCTCATGACAAAGAGCCATGTCCACCAGCCGCTGGTTCCGTCGAAATAATCACCCAAATGCGTGTAAGAAGCTGAAAATTGTCTCATTTGTGAATAAGAGAGAATCAATTGGGATATTTTCATAGCCGAATCCATTCCACAACAGAAAAAATAGAAGAATCCTGGAGAAAAGAGCAATTTTACCAGAAATTACCACGTGTCATGCCATTTTTGAGCAATTTTTCACTGTAAGAAACAAAAAAAAGACGAAATTTTATCACAAAAAGCGCTTCCAAAGCCATAAAATTTTTCTAAATCGAAAACAAAATAATTCTCAGCAAGAATAAACTGAAATAATTTTTAACAATTGGCGGAAGGCGTCATGAACAATCCCTTACTACTAAAACGCTATGGTGTCCGTGAATTTGTCTGTGTGTGCGTTGACATGTCGAAAAATCGTGGCCGAGTGGTCTAAGGCGCGCGCACCAAACAAGCGACGCGGGTTCGATCCCCGCCGGTGACAAATGTGTTCAAAACATTTTTGCTTTTTTGTTTATGGCTCCACTATAATTATTTCGCAATATAAGTGTGACTGAGTATCAAATGTCACATTTGGCTGCGTATCTGTCAATTTTCGCTCCTTTTTAACAAAATAGGTACCGTTCGACTCCTCTCAGTGTGAGGAAACCGATTACGGTAATGGCTTTCCATTTAAATGAGACTGAGTATCAAATGCCACATTTGGCTGCGTATTTCCTAATTTTCATCCTTCTGCAGTGAAATTAGCATCATTGGAATGCTCTCAGTGTGGAGAAGATGAATTTCACACTGCCAGCTTAGGAAAGCGGGGCTGAATATAAAAAAAAGCATAGATTTGGCAGCGTGTATCATGGTTCGGATCCTCAGTAATGTCGCAGTAGTTGGGTTTATCTAATAACATTTTCTTTTTTTAATCGCGCCATACGGAGCAATTGAGAAGAAGAGAACCATGTGGAGGGGGAGCGAGGTCCGGCACGAGCCGAAGGCGAGTGACGGGCCGAGCGGACTACAGTCCGGCGGAGCCGGACAAATATCAGGAGCCTTGGACTTCCTAGCCCGCGTAGCGGGCGTCCAGCCGGAGACCCCCCGCAGGGGGGTCGAAACGGCTGGTTATTCCTTGAAAAAGCCAATTGGTTCATATAAGCTTCCCAAAATATTGGAAAATTATCGCGGATTGCGATAAAATTGAAGAAATTTTATTTCATTCCAATTTGCTGCCTGTTTTCAACATTTTCTCGCTCATTTTAGGTGAATTGAGCATTTTTTAGATGAAAAATCATAAAGTCGATGAAAAAATATTTTTTTCAGTTTTTTAGACAAAAATTAGTTCAAAAACCGTAATTTTTGCTATTTTTCCTGTTTCAGACATTTTGGCGCCGGAGCTGATAGCATTCTTTTGTTTTCTCGTCCAATACAGTCCTTTATAATGCAAATTTTAAAGGGAAAAACTCACAAACAATTCCACGATGATATATTTCATAGAAAAGTCCGTAGCCAGTAAAAATACTGCCTAAAGTACTGAAAATAGCCAGCCAGGCGTTCCAGAAGTTTAAAACTTTTGTGAGCTAAAATTATTTTTCCCTGGTTTCCAGTAAAACTCACATCATAGGGCTTTCTATTCGTCATAATTGCTTTAATACTAAAAATAGCAATTACATAGA
Organism: Oscheius sp. DF5033; assembly: GCA_964036215.1. Classification (NCBI taxonomy): domain Eukaryota; kingdom Metazoa; phylum Nematoda; class Chromadorea; order Rhabditida; family Rhabditidae; genus Oscheius; species Oscheius sp. DF5033. The sequence goes on along the minus strand of CAXIWN010000009.1, from coordinate 5,461,904 downwards.
CGACAGAGATTAAAAAACACGTCCATTCTACACTTTGTGTATATTTTTTAGCTACAGGATAGCTGAAATGAGTCGCCACATCCATAAACGTAGACATTTTCCCTGAAATAAAGTCAATTTCTTTGTTTTTTATGGACAGAAAGGGGAGACATGGCGTGGCGCGACAGTCAATGAGGCCACTGTGTTCCTTTTATATGTTTTGTGGCAGTTATCAGGCGGTGGGCAGATCGGGCGATGTCGTATTCATTTTCTCTCGCTTTCGGCTATTGAAAAGGGGTGGGGGATTGTGAATACCAAAGATTAGGCAATTTTTCAATAAATTCAATGTAAAAATATATCCGCTTCTAAAAATACTAAAGAATTTAAAAAATTTCTAATACAACATAATTTTCTTTTAAAAAAATTGGAAAAATTTCAATTTTCAGCTCATTTTACTTACTTTCAAGTCCATAAATGCTAGCAGAATGTAAAGCTTCTAAATTAGCCTGCAAAATATATTTAAACCAGCGTTATTCACAACAAAAAATGCTCATAATAATTGTCAATTTGAATCAAATAAAATTCTCAGAAATTGTAAAATTTTACGGCTATTTTCCGTCACTTTTACTGCAAAAAAATAAGCATTTTCTTCATCAAAATATTCACAAATTAGCAATAATCATCGTTAAAATGGACAGCCTGCAAAATTACTGGAGGCAGTGCTCATTTCCTATAAATTTCCTGTAAAATAATTATAAAAAACAACCAAAAAATAAGCCTCAGTTTCAATGATCAAAAATTATTAGAAATTGAATCAATTGGCGCCAAATTTCCATAAGTTTCTTTGAAAAAATTCAGCAATTCCTTATCAAAAAATATGCAACGATATGCGGAGAATTAGAATCAGCGGCACATAAAAAAAGCTCGCTATTCACGTGAAGAGACTAAGCAAACATCTTGCTGAAATCGTTCTGTGAAGTAAAAGAAAAAAAAAGATTTGGTGGGTCGTTTAGGCAAGGACATGGTTTCAATTTCACAGTCTCACGCTAGCAATCAAAGCGACTGGAAGGGTGTTGAAGAAGATCCAAGATCAATAAACATGCGCAAATGAATCAAGCAGCCACGAGTCAAATTTTCAACAGCTGTTTTTCTTGTTGGAAAATATTCTTCTTTTATTTTATCTGCTTTGCCTTCAACTATTTTCAGATACAAGAGCTGCAGCAAAAACAGCAGGTAATCAATATAAAAAAAACACAATTGGTTCAGAGACTTTCCAATTTGCTGCAGCTCTCGTATCTAAAAATAGATGAAAGCAAACCGGATAAAATAAAAAAAGAAGGCTCTCCAAACAAGATGCAGCAGTCCAAGATTCAAATGATGGCCGCTATATAAGTCCTTTTAGCTTTCCAGATGCTTTCATCTTCTTCATCACCTTTCAACTCTTCGATTACAACCTGAAGTCTAAAAAATAGTGGTAAAAATAGCTAGTACAAAAATAAAACATCACGTTACCTTTGTTGATCTTCTATGCCGGCGCTGCTTCAAAGGCTCGTTGCTTTGCTTCAATTGCTGAGCACATTCTTCTTTCAGTTGCTTCTTCATCAGCAGAAGATGATATTGAAGCTTGATGTCGCTGTTTTTATTGGCTAACTCTTCGTGGAAAAAATTGCGAAGGTTGGTGTTGCCGAAGAAATTGTAAATACAAAAAGAAATCAAAAAGCTAAAAATTGCGGACATCCAAAGAGCAACAGTGGCCTCCACAATTTTCTCCACGAAGAATTAGCCAATAAAAACAGCAACATCAGGATGATCTTCTGTTGTTGAAGAAGCAATTGAAAGAATTTGTACATCAATTGAAGAAGTTCAACAATCGCTTGGTAGAATGCCAGTTGAAGAAAATAGCAAGAAGAGTGTTCTTCGTCAATCTTCTGCTTTTATCTTGTGTATCTTTTATATTTCAGGTTGCTATCGAAGAGTTGAATAGCGTAGATGAACTTGCAACTTCAAGAAAAACTTCTGCGAGCTTGAATTTTCTGCAAGAGGTGTACCTTCATTGAAAAGGATTCCTCGTTTCAAACAGAAGAGCAAAATAAAAGATAGCAAATTATAAAAATCTTCGAAAACTTGAAGAATCCTTTCCAATGAAGTTACAACTCTTGCAGGAAATTCAACTCAGCTGGGAGAAGCTTTTCTTGAGGTAGACTATATGAACTTCTTCAATTGATATGCAAATGCTTTCAATTGCAGATTCATCTACGCTATTCAAACTCTTCGATATAGTCTGTCACAAAAAATGACGACATTTCAAAGGTCTAATTTTCGCTGTGGTGGAGCAAATTTACCGTTCATTTTGATTTCAAACAAGGGAAATTTGCCCTGTCACAGCCAAAATTAGACCTTTGAAATGTCGTCATTTTTTGTGACAGACTATAACAACCTGAAATATAAAAGATACACAAAATAAACGCAGAAAATTGACGAAGAACACTCTTCTTGCTATTTTCTTCAACTGGCATTGTTTCCAGCGACTGTTGAACTTCTTCAATTGATTTTCAGCTTCTTTGCGTTTGTCTGCCTGAAAATAACAAATAAATAAAGTAAAGCAAATGAAGAAGAAAGAGAAAGACACATCAAATAAAGATCGACAGCTAATTTTTCAATATTTTCAATTTGCAAAAGAAGGAGCTCGCTTAAAAAATAGCAATTTGCAACAGGCACAAATAGATAGAATGCACGTGTTGCAAACAAAATAAACATCAAAAATAATGAAATTGATGATGAACCGATCATGGTAAAATAACAAATGAAATGTAGATTTTCCAAATCGCTTTTTCTAACAGAATCAAACAAATTTCCATCATTTTTAGCGCTTCTTCAGGTTGTTCAAACAGCAATTTCTCTTCTAATTTTCAATTTCATCGGTTGATTTACCTGCAAAGGAAATAGAGAGCAAAAAAGGACAATAACAACAAAAGACAAATTCAACAAAGTTATAACAATAAAGAAATGAGTAAAAATAGCAATGTACACGTGTTTTTCATAGCTTTTCTGCCTTGTAAATTTAGAAAAGAGTAGCAACATCATATTTCTATCAATTTTTCATCTGCAACTGTTCAGCAACGTCTTCCCACATCTACTTCTTGTTTTTTTGCATTATTTCCTAATATCTGAAGTCTGTAATTTTGCTAAATTTCAATATATTTTTACAAATTCAAAGAAAAAGCAAAGAGCGACTGCTACAAACTCAAATTATGCTAGAAGGACAATTTTTGATGCTTTTTCGAATACTGCCTGTTGTAAATATTCGTTTTTTCTCATTTTCCATTTCTGAAAGTTGATAAATTTTTGTTTACAATATAATAACACAATGTACAATCATTTTCACACAAATGCAATGCAAAACAACAATAGCGCACAGAAAAAAATGAAAGTGGAGGAGACAATGAAAATACAAATTGTGGAATGAATTCAAAGGACTGTGTGGCAATTGTAGCAAGTTTTTATTGCTATTTTTTCGTATTTTCTTCGTTTTGCTTCGTTTTTTCTTGATTTTCCTTCGTTGTGTGGCAATAAAAAAGCATGTCAAGAAGAAATTACAACAAGCAAAGTAAAAAAAAAGTGAAAGCCAATTTGTCTGTGAACTCATAAACTAGGTAAAATTGCTTCTGTTGCTTCTGTCAATAAAACAATTTTATGGTCTTCATTTTTTATTCTACTGCTGATTTTGCACCTGCTGGACCTGTTCTTCCTCCTCCATTTCTTCGTTGTAGATACATTGGATGGCATCTCCCGTGGCGATACTCACCATTTCCTTACTCTGATGATTGTGCATCCTTGCCCGAAGAAGCAGGTGAATGTGCTCGTTTTCGGCACTTTGTAGAAAAAATGTTGTAGCCTCGTCCGGGATCAGATGTTTGGAATATTGATTCCTTTTTAGTGCAGTTCGAGACATGACATCGCGGCTCTTTTCATCAATATTATTTAATATTAACGTGCCGCCTCTAAGCTGGAAATCAACGAGAGCGATGTCGGCATGCATGCGAAGTGTGCACCGGAAGAGAAATGGGCCCATGCGTTTTACGTGAAACGACAGCATCTGATGTGGTAGAATGATAGGCAGAAACAGGCGGTAAATCTTATCACCGATACGAGCTTTTAAACCAATTTGAGATTCTTGGTCCTTAAAAAGGTTTTGTGTATTAGTATGAGCTGAAAGTTACCCGAGCGAGGCCATCGACAAAGGCCTTGGAGCATACAATTGTAGCTTGACCGTTTTGTCCCAACATCATAGATTTTTCAATGGTTGATTTGAAACTTCCATTTTCAATGGAAATGAGACCATCAAACTTCGTAGAGGACAGAACGATATGTTGGGCCGACTTTGAAGTGCATTCTTTCAAGAAAGCATCACAATTGATCTCCAATCCAATTGCGTGTAGCAAAAGTGTGGTCGAAAGTATGCGTTCGATTGTCGACTTCTGAAAAATCCTAATTATGAAGAATAACTCAGTGGCCGGTTGCAATCAAGCACCCGGGAGCCTCCCGGGTAGGAAATTTCCAAATAAAAAGCTTCCCTGGAGGCTCCCGGGTGCTTCCGGGTGCTTGATTTGCAACCCACTACAGGTTCAATTTTGTTTAGACTTTTTTGAAATAAACGCGTTAGACAAGTTGATGCATAAATTTTTCAAAGCGAAATTTTTTATTTTCAATCTAATGGGCGGCTGCTTTTCAAAATGAAATTTTCAAGCGGTTTCTCGGCTGATAGTTCGATTGCACCTACGATAATTTTTAGCCGTAATTAATAAAAATAACATTATTTTGTTAAAATTTAAATTCGAATAAATATTCGAAAAACAAATAACTGACTCGGGCATCACTTGTGGGGAAAAACGGCATGTTTTGGCGCCTCATTGGTTGAATGAGAGCTCCGGGTCTTTCACGATCGTCGACTTCTTCCAGAAGATTAGCTTGCACTTCATTTCCAATCGAGAGAAGACGAACCGATTCCACCAGGATCTCGCCAATATTGGCATCTCCGTATGGCCGCGGCACGTTCAGGACAGATAAGCTTTCCAGAATTGCAGCTTCAAAATTTTTGTCCAGTTGACGGTGGGCTGCCCGCGTAACTGGCATCCCAAGTCGTTGCGAGTAGAGACAATGATCAGCTTCTGTCATTTTTTGTCTTGCGTCGACATTCAAAAGATTAAACCCGAAATATCTTTTGACATTTCCAGCCGGGAATTTAAAAAAAGATCGCCATTTTTCCTACAAACTCCAGTTTATCTTGCGCTTCCAAAAACAATAATTATTACGCTTGGCTATTAAAGGGACCTTCCGGCAGTAAAAAATAGGGTTGAAAGGTTGGACCCGCCTTACGCTAACTTTCCCTGATTTTCAGGGTAAAATTTTTGGACAAAAATTGTTTTGCTAATATTTTAGTACAATTTAGCTGCTTTTTCATATTCTTTTTACTTGCTAAATAATCTACAGATGATGGCAAATTTTTTAAGCCCAAGCCTGTTAAAATTGATGCATTGTGGAGCTCAAAAAATTCAAAAGGAGGCTAAAATGACACCCAAAATTCGTTTTGCTAAATTCTGCTTATCTAATTATCTAAAGCGCTGTGGTGTCCGTCTGTCCGTCCGTCTGTCACCGCCGTAAGCGCTCCCCAAGCCAACATGCCCGCGCTTTTGAACGCCGCGCTAGACGCGGCGCAGCCAGCTGGTTGTATTGGTGTTTCCGCTTGCAAATGTTATAGTCGGTTTCCAACGCTGGGGGAAACGGGCGCTGCGGGACCTCAAGACGCGCGCGTTTGAATCCAATGAAAATTCGAAAAATTTGCCTGATTTTCAAGCGGTCCTGCAACGCCCGTTTCCCCCAGAGTTGGAAACCGACTATATTTTATAATTTTAGAACACATTTGCAATATATCAGAAAGGGCAAAAGTGAAAGAAATGCAAAATAAATAAATTACAATCCTAGGGATATTTCTATTTTACTGCCAGAGGGTCCCTTTAAACGAATTGTAATAAAGTTTTCTGATCGTGTATTGTTTTATTTACTTGATTTTCTTGTTTTTCAGCCGTCGAACTTCCTCAGGATCTTCCTGTAGGAAAAAAATCCACCAATCAAAAATGGCCGAATTAACACAAATCAATTTTAGATCATTTTGCAGCCCAGAGCGTGAAAAAGTCTTTAAGAAAAAGTCTTTAATTTTCCGAGAATTGTACAAAAACTGGCTGTTTTTCTTGATTTTATAAGCATTTCATCGGCTTTCCCATAAATTTTGGCTAAAAGCGATAATTCAATATTGCCGCCAGCCAAATTACTGCTAATGGATAAAAAGCGAAAAGGATTTAACAAGATTTTGCTATAAAAGCCATTCTTCCAGCAGAAATCATCATTCAGCTCTCCTGCTCTCCTCCCAGGCGGCTGGCAGCGACCTGAGGAAAACTGGAAGACAAGCTGGGAAGCGCCCGCTGACAACAACATAAATTGGTATTTTTTAAAATAAATTTTTCATTTTTACCGTGTTTTTTTTCTTTTTTCTGTGGTTGTTTTGGGGCATTTGGGTTATCGGTTGGCAATCTTCTTTTGATTCTCCTTGTTCTTGTCATTCTGCTGGTTATTTTTTTGATTTCTCCTTGATTTTAAAGCTGGAAGCACGAGAAATGGCCATAAACTTCATTTTCCATGCACTCCACAGCCTAAAAGTCTCAGGAATGGCTAAAAACTCCTCGAAAACAGCTGCTCCCAGCGCTTCTTCGGAAAAATAAGGAGCTTCATCTTATTCAGCTCGATCTGGGCTACAATGATATAATTGCCGCCAGGATTCGAGTACTTTTGGCGTTTTTTATGTCGCAGAGAAGCGCTGGTGGCTATGAAGCAGCTCCGATAGGCCCTGGATGAGCCAGAGCACATGGAAAGGTGGCCATCGAGTCGCGTAAAAGGTTGCTGATTCGACCAGTTCTGCCACCTTTTCAGTATTTCCATCGCTTTTATGAAAAAAGAACAGCGGGAATGTATACGATCTGACAAACAGTATCGAAATTCAGGCGCATTTAACGTCTACACAATCTAAACACCAATATTCCGTGCATCTCGCAGCTTTTTTTGATGGGCTTCAAGTCGTTGAAAAATTGGGAAGTCGTTGAAAAAAAGGGAAGTCGTTGAAAAATTGGGCCCCGCCTGCGGAGTCCTGGACCCCAAGGAGGCCACCCTCATGGCTGTCAGCTGTGATGCCTTTGCCTTTGGCCAGGAGGATACGAACAACGACCGTATCACCATCGAATGGACCAATACCCCAGACGGGGCTGCGAAACAAGAAGAAGACGAGCGAGGAAGGAATAAAGGGGCAGGGTGGGGGAATTCGGGTGGGGAACCGGCCCAGAAATAGCGGTTCCACCGGTAAAAAGCCAACCGGACAAAATGGCTCATCTTCCTGTTTTGGGAAACCCCCGGCAAACAACCAGTCGGTCTATAAAAATGGTTCGATTCCCCGTTTTGGGGCACCCGTTTTGGGGAACCCAGTAAAAAGCCAGCTGGTAATAAGTGGCTCAAGTCCTTTTTTTTGGGACCCGATAATACGCCAGTCGGACAAAAATGGTGCATCCCGTTTTGGGAACTTCCCATTTTTTGGGACCCTGTAATAAGCCAGCAGGATCTAATTGGCTCAAGCTCCCGTTTTTTCGGAGCCCGGTAATAAGCCATCAGGAACTAAGTGGCTCAAATCACTCACTATGTGAGGAACCGGCAAAGATCGCTCCGGAAAAAAGTGATCTAAAAATAAAAATCGGTAAAGGTGCCAAAAAACCTATCAAATTGCCACTGGCTATTAAAAATTAAAAAAAGAAAGAATAACATTAATTCATCATATACCAGATTCGGAAGAGATCCGATTAGTTGCCACTGAAAATGGCCACATATTGGAACTGTACTTCCCCACCCCCCGGTGCTATCATTGCAGAAAACCCTGTAATCGATTCTTCTGTAATATGCACACAGCCGTTGCCAAAGACGGAAGCTCGGTCCAGATCAGAAATTGTCAATCATCTGAAATTTATCATAAAATCAATCCTGCGGTGGAATTTTATTGCCGCATTTGCAAAAAGAAAATATGTGATAAGCCGGTTATCTATAACCGGACAAACGACCCCATCCAAAAACATATGCAAACCCATCATTTCACACTGTGCAGGGCCCCCAAAATCAGTGACTTTATCCGTGGATTATGTAAGTTCCCACATAAAAGTGCAGGAGGTTTAGCTGAACATGTAAAGGCATGTAAAAAAGCACATGAAATAGGCCTGATGAAAAATGGTAAGCCAAACCGGCACTAGAACCGGTGAAACCAGAAGAACAAATCCACAGAGAAAAATCTGTATCAAATCCTATTTCATCCCACTACCACTCTCAGAATGGACGAGAAGACAGAAAAAAAGTTAAGTCGTTGAAAAAAAGGGAAGTCGATGAAAAAAAGGGAAGTCGATGAAAAAAAGGGAAGTCGATGAAAAAAAGGGAAGTCGTTGAAAAACTGGGACGTCGTTGAAAAAAAGGGAAGTCGTTGAAAAAAAGGGAAGTCGTTGAAAAAAAGGGAAGTCGATGAAAAAAGGGAAGATACGGAAAAATTGGGAAGTCGTTGAAAAAAAAGGGAAGTCGTTGAAAAAAAGGGAAGTCGTTGAAAAAAAGGGAAGTCGTTGAAAAAAAGGGAAGTCGATGAAAAAAGGGAAGATACGGAAAAATTGGGAAGTCGTTGAAAAAAAAGGGAAGTCGTTGAAAAAAAGGGAAGTCGTTGAAAAAAAGGGAAGTCGTTGAAAAAAAGGGAAGTCGATGAAAAAAAGGGAAGTCGTTGAAAAAAAGGGAAGTCGTTGAAAAAAAGGGAAGTCGTTGAAAAAAAGGGAAGTCGATGAAAAAAAGGGAAGTCGTTGAAAAAAAGGGAAGTCGTTGAAAAAAAGGGAAGTCGATGAAAAAAAGGGAAGTCGTTGAAAAAAAGGGAAGTCGTTGAAAAAAAGGGAAGTCGATGAAAAAAGGGAAGATACGGAAAAATTGGGAAGTCGTTGAAAAACTGGGACGTCGTTGAAAAAAAGGGAAGTCGTTGAAAAAAAGGGACGTCGTTGAAAAAAAGGGAAGTCGTTGAAAAAAGGGAAGATACGGAAAAATTGGGAAGTCGTTGAAAAAAACGGAAGTCGATGAAAAAAGGGAAGATACGGAAAAATTGGGAAGTCGTTGAAAAAAACGGAAGTCGTTGAAAAAAAGGGAAGTCGTTGAAAAAAAGGGAAGTCGTTGAAAAAAAGGGAAGTCGTTGAAAAAAAGGGAAGTCGTTGAAAAAAAGGGAAGTCGTTGAAAAAAAGGGAAGTCGATGAAAAAAAGGGAAGTGGTTGAAAAAAAGGGAAGTCGATGAAAAAAAGGGAAGTGGTTGAAAAAAAGGGAAGTCGATGAAAAAAAGGGAAGTCGTTGAAAAAAAGGGAAGTCGTTGAAAAAAAGGGAAGTCGTTGAAAAAAAGGGAAGTCGATGAAAAAAAGGGAAGTCGTTGAAAAAAAGGGAAGTCGTTGAAAAAAAGGGAAGTCGTTGAAAAAAAGGGAAGTCGTTGAAAAAAAGGGAAGTCGTTGAAAAAAAGGGAAGTCGTTGAAAAAAAGGGAAGTCGTTGAAAAAAAGGGAAGTCGTTGAAAAAAAGGGAAGTCGATGAAAAAAAGGGAAGTGGTTGAAAAAAAGGGAAGTCGATGAAAAAAAGGGAAGTCGATGAAAAAAGGGAAGATACGGAAAAATTGGGAAGTCGTTGAAAAAAAGGGAAGTCGTTGAAAAAAAGGGAAGTCGTTGAAAAAAAGGGAAGTCGTTGAAAAAAAGGGAAGTCGATGAAAAAAAGGGAAGTCGTTGAAAAAAAAGGGAAGTCGATGAAAAAAGGGAAGATACGGAAAAATTGGGAAGTCGTTGAAAAAAAGGGAAGTCGTTGAAAAAAAGGGAAGTCGTTGAAAAAAAGGGAAGTCGTTGAAAAAAAGGGAAGTCGATGAAAAAAAGGGAAGTCGTTGAAAAAAAGGGAAGTCGTTGAAAAAAAAGGGAAGATACGGAAAAATTGGGAAGTCGTTGAAAAAAAGGGAAGTCGTTGAAAAAAAGGGAAGTCGTTGAAAAAAAGGGAAGTCGTTGAAAAAAAGGGAAGTCGTTGAAAAAAAGGGAAGATACGGAAAAATTGGGAAGTCGTTGAAAAAAAGGGAAGTCGTTGAAAAAAAGGGAAGTCGTTGAAAAAAAGGGAAGTCGTTGAAAAAAAGGGAAGTCGTTGAAAAAAAGGGAAGATACGGAAAAATTGGGAAGTCGTTGAAAAAAAGGGAAGTCGTTGAAAAAAAGGGAAGTCGTTGGAAAATTGGGAAGTCGTTGAAAAAAAGGGAAGTCGTTGAAAAAAAGGGAAGTCGTTGAAAAAAAAGGGAAGATACGGAAAAATTGGGAAGTCGTTGAAAAAAAGGGAAGTCGTTGAAAAAAAGGGAAGTCGTTGAAAAAAAAGGGAAGATACGGAAAAATTGGGAAGTCGTTGAAAAAAAGGGAAGTCGTTGAAAAAAAGGGAAGTCGTTGAAAAAAAAGGGAAGTCGTTGAAAAATTGGGAAGTCGTTGAAAAAAAGGGAAGTCGTTGAAAAATTGGGAAGTCGTTGAAAAAAAGGGAAGTCGTTGAAAAAAAGGGAAGTCGTTGAAAAAAAGGGAAGTCGTTGAAAAAAAGGGAAGTCGTTGAAAAAAAGGGAAGTCGTTGAAAAAAAGGGAAGTCGTTGAAAAAAAGGGAAGTCGTTGAAAAAAAGGGAAGTCGATGAAAAAAAGGGAAGTGGTTGAAAAAAAGGGAAGTCGATGAAAAAAAGGGAAGTCGATGAAAAAAGGGAAGATACGGAAAAATTGGGAAGTCGTTGAAAAAAAGGGAAGTCGTTGAAAAAAAGGGAAGTCGTTGAAAAAAAGGGAAGTCGTTGAAAAAAAGGGAAGTCGATGAAAAAAAGGGAAGTCGTTGAAAAAAAGGGAAGTCGTTGAAAAAAAAGGGAAGTCGATGAAAAAAGGGAAGATACGGAAAAATTGGGAAGTCGTTGAAAAAAAGGGAAGTCGTTGAAAAAAAGGGAAGTCGTTGAAAAAAAGGGAAGTCGATGAAAAAAAGGGAAGTCGTTGAAAAAAAGGGAAGTCGTTGAAAAAAAAGGGAAGATACGGAAAAATTGGGAAGTCGTTGAAAAAAAGGGAAGTCGTTGAAAAAAAGGGAAGTCGTTGAAAAAAAGGGAAGTCGTTGAAAAAAAGGGAAGTCGTTGAAAAAAAGGGAAGATACGGAAAAATTGGGAAGTCTTTGAAAAAAAGGGAAGTCGTTGAAAAAAAGGGAAGTCGTTGAAAAAAAGGGAAGTCGTTGAAAAAAAGGGAAGTCGTTGAAAAAAAGGGAAGATACGGAAAAATTGGGAAGTCGTTGAAAAAAAGGGAAGTCGTTGAAAAAAAGGGAAGTCGTTGAAAAAAAGGGAAGTCGTTGAAAAAAAGGGAAGTCGTTGAAAAAAAGGGAAGATACGGAAAAATTGGGAAGTCGTTGAAAAAAAGGGAAGTCGTTGAAAAAAAGGGAAGTCGTTGGAAAATTGGGAAGTCGTTGAAAAAAAGGGAAGTCTTTGAAAAATTGGGAAGTCGTTGAAAAAAAGGGAAGTCGTTGAAAAAAAGGGAAGTCGTTGAAAAAAAAGGGAAGATACGGAAAAATTGGGAAGTCGTTGAAAAAAAGGGAAGTCGTTGAAAAAAAGGGAAGTCGTTGAAAAAAAAGGGAAGTCGTTGAAAAATTGGGAAGTCGTTGAAAAAAAGGGAAGTCGTTGAAAAATTGGGAAGTCGTTGAAAAAAAAGGGAAGTCGTTGAAAAAAAGGGAAGTCGTTGAAAAAAAGGGAAGTCGTTGAAAAAAAGGGAAGTCGTTGAAAAAAAAGGGAAGTCGTTGAAAAAAAGGGAAGTCGTTGGAAAATTGGGAAGTCGTTGAAAAAAAGGGAAGTCGTTGAAAAAAAAGGGAAGTCGTTGAAAAAAAAGGGAAGTCGTTGAAAAAAAGGGAAGTCGTTGAAAAAAAAGGGAAGTCGTTGAAAAAAAGGGAAGTCGTTGAAAAAAAGGGAAGTCGTTGAAAAAAAAGGGAAGTCGTTGAAAAAAAAGGGAAGTCGTTGAAAAAAAGGGAAGTCGTTGAAAAAAAAGGGAAGTCGTTGAAAAAAAGGGAAGTCGTTGGAAAATTGGGAAGTCGTTGAAAAAAAGGGAAGTCGTTGAAAAAAAGGGAAGTCGTTGAAAAAAAGGGAAGTCGTTGAAAAAAAGGGAAGTCGTTGAAAAAAAGGGAAGTCGTTGAAAAAAAAGGGAAGATACGGAAAAATTGGGAAGTCGTTGAAAAAAAGGGAAGTCGTTGAAAAAAAGGGAAGTCGTTGAAGAAAAAGGGAAGATACGGAAAAATTGGGAAGTCGTTGAAAAAAAGGGAAGTCGTTGAAAAAAAGGGAAGTCGTTGAAAAAAAGGGAAGTCGTTGAAAAAAAGGGAAGTCGTTGAAAAAAAAGGGAAGATACGGAAAAATTGGGAAGTCGTTGAAAAAAAGGGAAGTCGTTGAAAAAAAGGGAAGTCGTTGAAGAAAAAGGGAAGATACGGAAAAATTGGGAAGTCGTTGAAAAAAAGGGAAGTCGTTGAAAAATTGGGAAGTCGTTGAAAAAAAGGGAAGTCGTTGAAAAAAAGGGAAGTCGTTGAAAAAAAAGGGAAGATACGGAAAAATTGGGAAGTCGTTGAAAAAAAGGGAAGTCGTTGAAAAATTGGGAAGTCGTTGAAAAAAAGGGAAGTCGTTGAAAAATTGGGAAGTCGTTGAAAAAAAGGGAAGTCGTTGAAAAAAAGGGAAGTCGTTGAAAAAAAAGGGAAGATACGGAAAAATTGGGAAGTCGTTGAAAAAAAGGGAAGTCGTTGAAAAAAAGGGAAGTCGTTGAAGAAAAAGGGAAGATACGGAAAAATTGGGAAGTCGTTGAAAAAAAGGGAAGTCGTTGAAAAATTGGGAAGTCGTTGAAAAAAAGGGAAGTCGTTGAAAAAAAGGGAAGTCGTTGAAAAAAAAGGGAAGATACGGAAAAATTGGGAAGTCGTTGAAAAAAAGGGAAGTCGTTGAAAAATTGGGAAGTCGTTGAAAAAAAGGGAAGTCGTTGAAAAAAAGGGAAGTCGTTGAAAAAAAGGGAAGTCGTTGAAAAAAAAGGGAAGATACGGAAAAATTGGGAAGTCGTTGAAAAAAAGGGAAGTCGTTGAAAAATTGGGAAGTCGTTGAAAAAAAGGGAAGTCGTTGAAAAAAAGGGAAGTCGTTGAAAAAAAGGGAAGTCGTTGAAGAAAAGGGAAGTCGTTGAAAAAAAAGGGAAGATACGGAAAAATTGGGAAGTCGTTGAAAAAAAGGGAAGTCGTTGAAAAAAAAGGGAAGTCGTTGAAAAAAAGGGAAGTCGTTGAAAAATTGGGAAGTCGTTGAAAAAAAGGGAAGTCGTTGAAAAATTGGGAAGTCGTTGAAAAAAAAGGGAAGTCGTTGAAAAAAAGGGAAGTCGTTGAAAAAAAGGGAAGTCGTTGAAAAAAAAGGGAAGTCGTTGAAAAAAAGGGAAGTCGTTGGAAAATTGGGAAGTCGTTGAAAAAAAGGGAAGTCGTTGAAAAAAAAGGGAAGTCGTTGAAAAAAAAGGGAAGTCGTTGAAAAAAAGGGAAGTCGTTGAAAAAAAAGGGAAGTCGTTGAAAAAAAGGGAAGTCGTTGAAAAAAAAGGGAAGTCGTTGAAAAAAAGGGAAGTCGTTGAAAAAAAGGGAAGTCGTTGAAAAAAAAGGGAAGTCGTTGAAAAAAAAGGGAAGTCGTTGAAAAAAAGGGAAGTCGTTGAAAAAAAAGGGAAGTCGTTGAAAAAAAGGGAAGTCGTTGAAAAAAAAGGGAAGATACGGAAAAATTGGGAAGTCGTTGAAAAAAAGGGAAGTCGTTGAAAAAAAGGGAAGTCGTTGAAAAAAAGGGAAGTCGTTGAAAAAAAGGGAAGTCGTTGAAAAAAAAGGGAAGATACGGAAAAATTGGGAAGTCGTTGAAAAAAAGGGAAGTCGTTGAAAAAAAGGGAAGTCGTTGAAGAAAAGGGAAGATACGGAAAAATTGGGAAGTCGTTGAAAAAAAGGGAAGTCGTTGAAAAATTGGGAAGTCGTTGAAAAAAAGGGAAGTCGTTGAAAAAAAAGGGAAGTCGTTGAAAAATTGGGAAGTCGTTGAAAAAAAGGGAAGTCGTTGAAAAAAAGGGAAGTCGTTGAAGAAAAGGGAAGTCGTTGAAAAAAAAGGGAAGATACGGAAAAATTGGGAAGTCGTTGAAAAACTGGGACGTCGTTGAAAAATTGGGAAGTCGTTGAAAAAAAGGGAAGTCGTAGAAAAAAAGGGAAGTCGTTGAAAAAAAGGGAAGTCGTTGAAAAACTGGGACGTCGTTGAAAAAAAGGGAAGATACGGAAAAATTGGGAAGTCGTTGAAAAAAGGGAAGTCGTTGAAAAAAAGGGAAGATACGGAAAAATTGGGAAGTCGTTGAAAAAAAGGGAAGTCGTTGAAAAAAAGGGAAGATACGGAAAAATTGGGAAGTCGTTGAAAAAAAGGGAAGTCGTTGAAAAAAAGGGAAGATACGGAAAAATTGGGAAGTCGTTGAAAAAAAGGGAAGTCGTTGAAAAAAAGGGAAGTCTTTGAAAAATTGGGAAGTCGTTGAAAAAAAGGGAAGTCGTTGAAAAAAAGGGAAGTCTTTGAAAAATTGGGAAGTCGTTGAAAAAAAAGGGAAGATACGGAAAAATTGGGAAGTCGTTGAAAAACTGGGACGTCGTTGAAAAAAAGGGAAGTCGTTGAAAAAAAGGGAAGTCGATGAAAAAAGGGAAGATACGGAAAAATTGGGAAGTCGTTGAAAAAAACGGAAGATACGGAAAAATTGGGAAGTCGTTGAAAAACTGGGACGTCGTTGAAAAAAAGGGAAGTCGTTGAAAAAAAGGGAAGTCGTTGAAAAAAAGGGAAGTCGATGAAAAAAGGGAAGATACGGAAAAATTGGGAAGTCGTTGAAAAAAACGGAAGATACGGAAAAATTGGGAAGTCGTTGAAAAACTGGGACGTCGTTGAAAAAAAGGGAAGTCGTTGAAAAAAAGGGAAGTCGTTGAAAAAAAGGGAAGTCGTTGAAAAAAAGGGAAGTCGATGAAAAAACGGAAGATACGGAAAAATTGGGAAGTCGTTGAAAAAAAAGGGAAGTCGTTGAAAAAAAGGGAAGTCGTTGAAAAAAAGGGAAGTCGATGAAAAAAAGGGAAGTCGATGAAAAAAAGGGAAGTCGTTGAAAAAAAGGGAAGTCGTTGAAAAAAAGGGAAGTCGTTGAAAAAAAGGGAAGTCGATGAAAAAAAGGGAAGTCGTTGAAAAAAAGGGAAGTCGTTGAAAAAAAGGGAAGATACGGAAAAATCGGGAAGTCGTTGAAAAAAAAGGGAAGTCGTTGAAAAAAAGGGAAGTCGTTGAAAAAAAGGGAAGTCGATGAAAAAAGGGAAGATACGGAAAAATCGGGAAGTCGTTGAAAAAAAAGGGAAGTCGTTGAAAAAAAGGGAAGTCGTTGAAAAAAAGGGAAGTCGTTGAAAAAAAGGGAAGTCGTTGAAAAAAAGGGAAGTCGATGAAAAAAGGGAAGATACGGAAAAATTGGGAAGTCGTTGAAAAACTGGGACGTCGTTGAAAAAAAGGGAAGTCGATGAAAAAAGGGAAGTCGTTGAAAAAAAGGGAAGTCGTTGAAAAAAAGGGAAGATACGGAAAAATTGGGAAGTCGTTGAAAAAAAGGGAAGTCGTTGAAAAAAAGGGAAGTCGTTGAAAAAAAGGGAAGTCGATGAAAAAAAGGGAAGTCGTTGAAAAAAAGGGAAGTCGTTGAAAAAAAGGGAAGTCGTTGAAAAAAAGGGAAGTCGTTGAAAAAAAGGGAAGTCGATGAAAAAAGGGAAGATACGGAAAAATTGGGAAGTCGTTGAAAAACTGGGACGTCGTTGAAAAAAAGGGAAGTCGTTGAAAAAAAGGGAAGTCGTTGAAGAAAAGGGAAGTCGTTGAAAAAAAAGGGAAGATACGGAAAAATTGGGAAGTCGTTGAAAAAAAGGGAAGTCGTTGAAAAAAAGGGAAGATACGGAAAAATTGGGAAGTCGTTGAAAAAAAGGGAAGTCGTTGAAAAAAAGGGAAGTCGTTGAAAAAAAGGGAAGTCGTTGAAAAAAAGGGAAGTCTTTGAAAAATTGGGAAGTCGTTGAAAAAAAAGGGAAGATACGGAAAAATTGGGAAGTCGTTGAAAAACTGGGACGTCGTTGAAAAAAAGGGAAGTCGTTGAAAAAAAGGGAAGTCGATGAAAAAAGGGAAGATACGGAAAAATTGGGAAGTCGTTGAAAAAAACGGAAGATACGGAAAAATTGGGAAGTCGTTGAAAAAAAGGGAAGTCGTTGAAAAAAAGGGAAGATACGGAAAAATTGGGAAGTCGTTGAAAAAAAGGGAAGTCTTTGAAAAATTGGGAAGTCGTTGAAAAAAAGGGAAGTCGTTGAAAAAAAGGGAAGTCTTTGAAAAATTGGGAAGTCGTTGAAAAAAAAGGGAAGATACGGAAAAATTGGGAAGTCGTTGAAAAACTGGGACGTCGTTGAAAAAAAGGGAAGTCGTTGAAAAAAAGGGAAGTCGATGAAAAAAGGGAAGATACGGAAAAATTGGGAAGTCGTTGAAAAAAACGGAAGATACGGAAAAATTGGGAAGTCGTTGAAAAACTGGGACGTCGTTGAAAAAAAGGGAAGTCGTTGAAAAAAAGGGAAGTCGTTGAAAAAAAGGGAAGTCGATGAAAAATTGGGAAGTCGTTGAAAAAAACGGAAGATACGGAAAAATTGGGAAGTCGTTGAAAAACTGGGACGTCGTTGAAAAAAAGGGAAGTCGTTGAAAAAAAGGGAAGTCGTTGAAAAAAAGGGAAGTCGATGAAAAAAGGGAAGATACGGAAAAATTGGGAAGTCGTTGAAAAAAACGGAAGATACGGAAAAATTGGGAAGTCGTTGAAAAACTGGGACGTCGTTGAAAAAAAGGGAAGTCGTTGAAAAAAAGGGAAGTCGTTGAAAAAAAGGGAAGTCGTTGAAAAAAAGGGAAGTCGATGAAAAAACGGAAGATACGGAAAAATTGGGAAGTCGTTGAAAAAAAAGGGAAGTCGTTGAAAAAAAGGGAAGTCGATGAAAAAAAGGGAAGTCGATGAAAAAAAGGGAAGTCGATGAAAAAAAGGGAAGTCGTTGAAAAAAAGGGAAGTCGTTGAAAAAAAGGGAAGTCGTTGAAAAAAAGGGAAGTCGATGAAAAAAAGGGAAGTCGTTGAAAAAAAGGGAAGTCGTTGAAAAAAAGGGAAGTCGTTGAAAAAAAGGGAAGTCGATGAAAAAAGGGAAGATACGGAAAAATCGGGAAGTCGTTGAAAAAAAAGGGAAGTCGTTGAAAAAAAGGGAAGTCGTTGAAAAAAAGGGAAGTCGTTGAAAAAAAGGGAAGTCGTTGAAAAAAAGGGAAGTCGATGAAAAAAGGGAAGATACGGAAAAATTGGGAAGTCGTTGAAAAACTGGGACGTCGTTGAAAAAAGGGAAGTCGATGAAAAAAGGGAAGTCGTTGAAAAAAAGGGAAGTCGTTGAAAAAAAGGGAAGATACGGAAAAATTGGGAAGTCGTTGAAAAAAAGGGAAGTCGTTGAAAAAAAGGGAAGTCGTTGAAAAAAAGGGAAGTCGATGAAAAAAAGGGAAGTCGTTGAAAAAAAGGGAAGTCGTTGAAAAAAAGGGAAGTCGTTGAAAAAAAGGGAAGTCGATGAAAAAAGGGAAGATACGGAAAAATTGGGAAGTCGTTGAAAAACTGGGACGTCGTTGAAAAAAAGGGAAGTCGTTGAAAAAAAGGGAAGTCGTTGAAGAAAAGGGAAGTCGTTGAAAAAAAAGGGAAGATACGGAAAAATTGGGAAGTCGTTGAAAAAAAGGGAAGTCGTTGAAAAAAAGGGAAGATACGGAAAAATTGGGAAGTCGTTGAAAAAAAGGGAAGTCGTTGAAAAAAAGGGAAGTCGTTGAAAAAAAGGGAAGTCGTTGAAAAAAAGGGAAGTCTTTGAAAAATTGGGAAGTCGTTGAAAAAAAAGGGAAGATACGGAAAAATTGGGAAGTCGTTGAAAAACTGGGACGTCGTTGAAAAAAAGGGAAGTCGTTGAAAAAAAGGGAAGTCGATGAAAAAAGGGAAGATACGGAAAAATTGGGAAGTCGTTGAAAAAAACGGAAGATACGGAAAAATTGGGAAGTCGTTGAAAAAAAGGGAAGATACGGAAAAATTGGGAAGTCGTTGAAAAAAAGGGAAGTCTTTGAAAAATTGGGAAGTCGTTGAAAAAAAGGGAAGTCGTTGAAAAAAAGGGAAGTCTTTGAAAAATTGGGAAGTCGTTGAAAAAAAAGGGAAGATACGGAAAAATTGGGAAGTCGTTGAAAAACTGGGACGTCGTTGAAAAAAAGGGAAGTCGTTGAAAAAAAGGGAAGTCGATGAAAAAAGGGAAGATACGGAAAAATTGGGAAGTCGTTGAAAAAAACGGAAGATACGGAAAAATTGGGAAGTCGTTGAAAAACTGGGACGTCGTTGAAAAAAAGGGAAGTCGTTGAAAAAAAGGGAAGTCGTTGAAAAAAAGGGAAGTCGATGAAAAAAGGGAAGATACGGAAAAATTGGGAAGTCGTTGAAAAAAACGGAAGATACGGAAAAATTGGGAAGTCGTTGAAAAACTGGGACGTCGTTGAAAAAAAGGGAAGTCGTTGAAAAAAAGGGAAGTCGTTGAAAAAAAGGGAAGTCGTTGAAAAAAAGGGAAGTCGATGAAAAAAGGGAAGATACGGAAAAATTGGGAAGTCGTTGAAAAAAAAGGGAAGTCGTTGAAAAAAAGGGAAGTCGTTGAAAAAAAGGGAAGTCGTTGAAAAAAAGGGAAGTCGATGAAAAAAAGGGAAGTCGTTGAAAAAAAGGGAAGTCGTTGAAAAAAAGGGAAGTCGTTGAAAAAAAGGGAAGTCGATGAAAAAAAGGGAAGTCGTTGAAAAAAAGGGAAGTCGTTGAAAAAAAGGGAAGTCGATGAAAAAAGGGAAGATACGGAAAAATCGGGAAGTCGTTGAAAAAAAAGGGAAGTCGTTGAAAAAAAGGGAAGTCGTTGAAAAAAAGGGAAGTCGTTGAAAAAAAGGGAAGTCGTTGAAAAAAAGGGAAGTCGATGAAAAAAGGGAAGATACGGAAAAATTGGGAAGTCGTTGAAAAACTGGGACGTCGTTGAAAAAAAGGGAAGTCGATGAAAAAAGGGAAGTCGTTGAAAAAAAGGGAAGTCGTTGAAAAAAAGGGAAGATACGGAAAAATTGGGAAGTCGTTGAAAAAAAGGGAAGTCGTTGAAAAAAAGGGAAGTCGTTGAAAAAAAGGGAAGTCGATGAAAAAAAGGGAAGTCGTTGAAAAAAAGGGAAGTCGTTGAAAAAAAGGGAAGTCGTTGAAAAAAAGGGAAGTCGTTGAAAAAAAGGGAAGTCGATGAAAAAAGGGAAGATACGGAAAAATTGGGAAGTCGTTGAAAAACTGGGACGTCGTTGAAAAAAAGGGAAGTCGTTGAAAAAAAGGGAAGTCGTTGAAAAAAAGGGAAGTCGATGAAAAAAGGGAAGATACGGAAAAATTGGGAAGTCGTTGAAAAAAAAGGGAAGTCGTTGAAAAAAAGGGAAGTCGTTGAAAAAAAGGGAAGTCGTTGAAAAAAAGGGAAGTCGATGAAAAAAGGGAAGATACGGAAAAATTGGGAAGTCGTTGAAAAAAAGGGAAGTCGTTGAAAAAAAGGGAAGATACGGAAAAATTGGGAAGTCGTTGAAAAAAAGGGAAGTCGTTGAAAAAAAGGGAAGTCGTTGAAAAAAAGGGAAGTCGTTGAAAAAAAGGGAAGTCTTTGAAAAATTGGGAAGTCGTTGAAAAAAAAGGGAAGATACGGAAAAATTGGGAAGTCGTTGAAAAACTGGGACGTCGTTGAAAAAAAGGGAAGTCGTTGAAAAAAAGGGAAGTCGATGAAAAAAGGGAAGATACGGAAAAATTGGGAAGTCGTTGAAAAAAACGGAAGATACGGAAAAATTGGGAAGTCGTTGAAAAAAAGGGAAGTCGTTGAAAAAAAGGGAAGATACGGAAAAATTGGGAAGTCGTTGAAAAAAAGGGAAGTCTTTGAAAAATTGGGAAGTCGTTGAAAAAAAGGGAAGTCGTTGAAAAAAAGGGAAGTCTTTGAAAAATTGGGAAGTCGTTGAAAAAAAAGGGAAGATACGGAAAAATTGGGAAGTCGTTGAAAAACTGGGACGTCGTTGAAAAAAAGGGAAGTCGTTGAAAAAAAGGGAAGTCGATGAAAAAAGGGAAGATACGGAAAAATTGGGAAGTCGTTGAAAAAAACGGAAGATACGGAAAAATTGGGAAGTCGTTGAAAAACTGGGACGTCGTTGAAAAAAAGGGAAGTCGTTGAAAAAAAGGGAAGTCGTTGAAAAAAAGGGAAGTCGATGAAAAAAGGGAAGATACGGAAAAATTGGGAAGTCGTTGAAAAAAACGGAAGATACGGAAAAATTGGGAAGTCGTTGAAAAACTGGGACGTCGTTGAAAAAAAGGGAAGTCGTTGAAAAAAAGGGAAGTCGTTGAAAAAAAGGGAAGTCGTTGAAAAAAAGGGAAGTCGATGAAAAAAGGGAAGTCGATGAAAAAAAGGGAAGTCGTTGAAAAAAAGGGAAGTCGTTGAAAAAAAGGGAAGTCGATGAAAAAAAGGGAAGTCGTTGAAAAAAAGGGAAGTCGTTGAAAAAAAGGGAAGTCGTTGAAAAAAAGGGAAGTCGATGAAAAAAAGGGAAGTCGTTGAAAAAAAGGGAAGTCGTTGAAAAAAAGGGAAGTCGTTGAAAAAAAGGGAAGTCGATGAAAAAAGGGAAGATACGGAAAAATCGGGAAGTCGTTGAAAAAAAAGGGAAGTCGTTGAAAAAAAGGGAAGTCGTTGAAAAAAAGGGAAGTCGATGAAAAAAGGGAAGATACGGAAAAATTGGGAAGTCGTTGAAAAACTGGGACGTCGTTGAAAAAAAGGGAAGTCGATGAAAAAAGGGAAGTCGTTGAAAAAAAGGGAAGTCGTTGAAAAAAAGGGAAGTCGTTGAAAAAAAGGGAAGTCGTTGAAAAAAAGGGAAGTCGTTGAAAAAAAGGGAAGTCGATGAAAAAAAGGGAAGTCGTTGAAAAAAAGGGAAGTCGTTGAAAAAAAGGGAAGTCGTTGAAAAAAAGGGAAGTCGATGAAAAAAAGGGAAGTCGTTGAAAAAAAGGGAAGTCGTTGAAAAAAAGGGAAGTCGTTGAAAAAAAGGGAAGTCGATGAAAAAAAGGGAAGTCGTTGAAAAAAAGGGAAGTCGTTGAAAAAAAGGGAAGTCGTTGAAAAAAAGGGAAGTCGTTGAAAAAAAGGGAAGTCGATGAAAAAAAGGGAAGTCGTTGAAAAAAAGGGAAGTCGTTGAAAAAAAGGGAAGTCGTTGAAAAAAAGGGAAGTCGATGAAAAAAGGGAAGATACGGAAAAATCGGGAAGTCGTTGAAAAAAAAGGGAAGTCGTTGAAAAAAAGGGAAGTCGTTGAAAAAAAGGGAAGTCGTTGAAAAAAAGGGAAGTCGATGAAAAAAGGGAAGATACGGAAAAATTGGGAAGTCGTTGAAAAACTGGGACGTCGTTGAAAAAAAGGGAAGTCGATGAAAAAAGGGAAGTCGTT
Organism: Oscheius sp. DF5033; assembly: GCA_964036215.1. Lineage (NCBI taxonomy): Eukaryota > Metazoa > Nematoda > Chromadorea > Rhabditida > Rhabditidae > Oscheius > Oscheius sp. DF5033. The sequence goes on along the minus strand of CAXIWN010000009.1, from coordinate 5,440,272 downwards.
GAAAAAAAGGGAAGTCGTTGAAAAAAAGGGAAGATACGGAAAAATTGGGAAGTCGTTGAAAAAAAGGGAAGTCGTTGAAAAAAAGGGAAGTCGTTGAAAAAAAGGGAAGTCGATGAAAAAAAGGGAAGTCGTTGAAAAAAAGGGAAGTCGTTGAAAAAAAGGGAAGTCGTTGAAAAAAAGGGAAGTCGTTGAAAAAAAGGGAAGTCGATGAAAAAAGGGAAGATACGGAAAAATTGGGAAGTCGTTGAAAAACTGGGACGTCGTTGAAAAAAAGGGAAGTCGTTGAAAAAAAGGGACGTCGTTGAAAAAAAGGGAAGTCGTTGAAAAAAAGGGAAGTCGTTGAAAAAAAGGGAAGTCGATGAAAAAAGGGAAGATACGGAAAAATTGGGAAGTCGTTGAAAAAAAAGGGAAGTCGTTGAAAAAAAGGGAAGTCGTTGAAAAAAAGGGAAGTCGTTGAAAAAAAGGGAAGTCGATGAAAAAAGGGAAGATACGGAAAAATTGGGAAGTCGTTGAAAAACTGGGACGTCGTTGAAAAAAAGGGAAGTCGTTGAAAAAAAGGGACGTCGTTGAAAAAAAGGGAAGTCGTTGAAAAAAAGGGAAGTCGTTGAAAAATTGGGAAGTCGATGAAAAAAAGGGAAGTCGTTGAAAAAAAGGGAAGTCGATGAAAAAAAGGGAAGTCGTTGAAAAATTGGGAAGTCGTTGAAAAACTGGGAAGTCGTTGAAAAAAAGGGAAGTCGATGAAAAAAGGGAAGATACGGAAAAATTGGGAAGTCGTTGAAAAAAAAGGGAAGTCGTTGAAAAAAAGGGAAGTCGTTGAAAAAAAGGGAAGTCGTTGAAAAAAAGGGAAGTCGATGAAAAAAGGGAAGATACGGAAAAATTGGGAAGTCGTTGAAAAACTGGGACGTCGTTGAAAAAAAGGGAAGTCGTTGAAAAAAAGGGACGTCGTTGAAAAAAAGGGAAGTCGTTGAAAAAAAGGGAAGTCGTTGAAAAAAAGGGAAGTCGTTGAAAAATTGGGAAGTCGATGAAAAAAAGGGAAGTCGATGAAAAAAAGGGAAGTCGATGAAAAAAAGGGAAGTCGTTGAAAAAAAGGGAAGTCGATGAAAAAAAGGGAAGTCGTTGAAAAATTGGGAAGTCGATGAAAAACTGGGAAGTCGTTGAAAAAAAGGGAAGTCGATGAAAAAAAGGGAAGTCGATGAAAAAAAGGGAAGTCGATGAAAAAAGGGAAGATACGGAAAAATTGGAAAGTCGTTGAAAAAAAGGGAAGTCGATGAAAAAAGGGAAGATACGGAAAAATGGGAAGTCGTTGAAAAAAACGGAAGTCGTTGAAAAAAAGGGAAGTCGTTGAAAAAAAGGGAAGTCGATGAAAAAAAGGGAAGTCGATGAAAAAAAGGGAAGTCGATGAAAAAAAGGGAAGTCGTTGAAAAAAACGGAAGATACGGAAAAATTGGGAAGTCGATGAAAAACTGGGAAGTCGTTGAAAAAAAGGGAAGTCGATGAAAAATTGGGACGTCGTTGAAAAAAAGGGAAGTCGATGAAAAAAAGGGAAGTCGATGAAAAAAAGGGAAGTCGATGAAAAAAAGGGAAGTCGATGAAAAAAAGGGAAGTCGTTGAAAAAAAGGGAAGATACGGAAAAATTGGGAAGTCGTTGAAAAACTGGGACGTCGTTGAAAAAAAGGGAAGTCGTTGAAAAAAAGGGACGTCGTTGAAAAAAAGGGAAGTCGTTGAAAAAAAGGGAAGTCGTTGAAAAAAAGGGAAGATACGGAAAAATTGGGAAGTCGTTGAAAAAAAGGGAAGTCGTTGAAAAATTGGGAAGTCGTTGAAAAAAAAGGGAAGTCGTTGAAAAAAAGGGAAGTCGTTGAAAAAAAAGGGAAGTCGTTGAAAAAAAGGGAAGTCGTTGAAAAAAAAGGGAAGTCGTTGAAAAAAAGGGAAGTCGTTGAAAAAAAAGGGAAGTCGTTGAAAAAAAAGGGAAGTCGTTGAAAAAAAGGGAAGTCGTTGAAAAATTGGGAAGTCGTTGAAAAAAAGGGAAGTCGTTGAAAAATTGGGAAGTCGTTGAAAAAAAAGGGAAGTCGTTGAAAAAAAGGGAAGTCGTTGAAAAAAAAGGGAAGTCGTTGAAAAAAAGGGAAGTCGTTGAAAAAAAGGGAAGTCGTTGAAGAAAAGGGAAGTCGTTGAAAAAAAGGGAAGTCGTTGAAAAAAAGGGAAGTCGTTGGAAAATTGGGAAGTCGTTGAAAAAAAGGGAAGTCGTTGAAAAAAAGGGAAGTCGTTGAAAAAAAGGGAAGTCGTTGAAGAAAAGGGAAGATACGGAAAAATTGGGAAGTCGTTGAAAAATTGGGAAGTCGTTGAAAAAAAGGGAAGTCGTTGAAAAATTGGGAAGTCGTTGAAAAAAAGGGAAGTCGTTGAAAAAAAGGGAAGTCGTTGAAGAAAAGGGAAGTCGTTGAAAAAAAAGGGAAGATACGGAAAAATTGGGAAGTCGTTGAAAAAAAGGGAAGTCCTTGAAAAATTGGGAAGTCGTTGAAAAAAAAGGGAAGATACGGAAAAATTGGGAAGTCGTTGAAAAAAACGGAAGATACGGAAAAATTGGGAAGTCGTTGAAAAACTGGGACGTCGTTGAAAAAAAGGGAAGTCGTTGAAAAAAAGGGAAGTCGTTGAAAAAAAGGGAAGTCGATGAAAAAAGGGAAGATACGGAAAAATTGGGAAGTCGTTGAAAAAAAAGGGAAGTCGTTGAAAAAAAGGGAAGTCGTTGAAAAAAAGGGAAGTCGATGAAAAAAGGGAAGATACGGAAAAATTGGGAAGTCGTTGAAAAACTGGGACGTCGTTGAAAAAAAGGAACGTCGTTGAAAAAAAGGGAAGTCGTTGAAAAAAAGGGAAGTCGTTGAAAAAAAGGGACGTCGTTGAAAAAAAGGGACGTCGTTGAAAAAAAGGGAAGTCGTTGAAAAAAAGGGAAGTCGTTGAAAAAAAGGGAAGTCGATGAAAAAAAGGGAAGTCGATGAAAAAAAGGGAAGTCGTTGAAAAAAAGGGAAGTCGATGAAAAAAAGGGAAGTCGTTGAAAAATTGGGAAGTCGTTGAAAAAAACGGAAGATACGGAAAAATTGGGAAGTCGATGAAAAACTGGGAAGTCGTTGAAAAAAAGGGAAGTCGATGAAAAAAAGGGAAGTCGATGAAAAAAAGGGAAGTCGATGAAAAAAGGGAAGATACGGAAAAATTGGGAAGTCGTTGAAAAACTGGGACGTCGTTGAAAAAAAGGGAAGTCGATGAAAAAAAGGGAAGTCGATGAAAAAAAGGGAAGTCGATGAAAAAAGGGAAGATACGGAAAAATTGGGAAGTCGTTGAAAAAAAGGGAAGTCGATGAAAAAAGGGAAGATACGGAAAAATTGGGAAGTCGTTGAAAAAAAAGGGAAGTCGTTGAAAAAAAGGGAAGTCGTTGAAAAAAAGGGAAGTCGTTGAAAAAAAGGGAAGTCGATGAAAAAAGGGAAGATACGGAAAAATTGGGAAGTCGTTGAAAAACTGGGACGTCGTTGAAAAAAAGGGAAGTCGTTGAAAAAAAGGGACGTCGTTGAAAAAAAGGGAAGTCGTTGAAAAAAAGGGAAGTCGTTGAAAAAAAGGGAAGTCGTTGAAAAATTGGGAAGTCGATGAAAAAAAGGGAAGTCGATGAAAAAAAGGGACGTCGTTGAAAAAAAAGGGAAGTCGTTGAAAAAAAGGGAAGTCGTTGAAAAAAAGGGAAGTCGTTGAAAAAAAGGGACGTCGTTGAAAAAAAAGGGAAGTCGTTGAAAAAAAGGGAAGTCGTTGAAAAAAAGGGAAGTCGTTGAAAAAAAGGGAAGTCGATGAAAAAAGGGAAGATACGGAAAAATTGGGAAGTCGTTGAAAAACTGGGACGTCGTTGAAAAAAAGGGAAGTCGTTGAAAAAAAGGGACGTCGTTGAAAAAAAGGGAAGTCGTTGAAAAAAAGGGAAGTCGTTGAAAAATTGGGAAGTCGATGAAAAAAAGGGAAGTCGTTGAAAAAAAGGGAAGTCGATGAAAAAAAGGGAAGTCGTTGAAAAATTGGGAAGTCGTTGAAAAACTGGGAAGTCGTTGAAAAAAAGGGAAGTCGATGAAAAAAAGGGAAGTCGTTGAAAAATTGGGAAGTCGATGAAAAACTGGGAAGTCGTTGAAAAAAAGGGAAGTCGATGAAAAAAAGGGAAGTCGATGAAAAAAAGGGAAGTCGATGAAAAAAGGGAAGATACGGAAAAATTGGGAAGTCGTTGAAAAACTGGGACGTCGTTGAAAAAAAGGGAAGTCGATGAAAAAAAGGGAAGTCGATGAAAAAAAGGGAAGTCGATGAAAAAAGGGAAGATACGGAAAAATTGGGAAGTCGTTGAAAAAAAGGGAAGTCGATGAAAAAAGGGAAGATACGGAAAAATTGGGAAGTCGTTGAAAAAAACGGAAGTCGTTGAAAAAAAGGGAAGTCGTTGAAAAAAAGGGAAGTCGATGAAAAAAAGGGAAGTCGATGAAAAAAAGGGAAGTCGATGAAAAAAAGGGAAGTCGTTGAAAAAAACGGAAGTCGATGAAAAAAAGGGAAGTCGATGAAAAAAAGGGAAGTCGATGAAAAACTGGGAAGTCGTTGAAAAAAAGGGAAGTCGATGAAAAATTGGGACGTCGTTGAAAAAAAGGGAAGTCGATGAAAAAAAGGGAAGTCGATGAAAAAAAGGGAAGTCGATGAAAAAAAGGGAAGTCGATGAAAAAAAGGGAAGTCGTTGAAAAAAAGGGAAGATACGGAAAAATTGGGAAGTCGTTGAAAAAAAGGGAAGTCGTTGAAAAAAAGGGACGTCGTTGAAAAAAAGGGAAGTCGTTGAAAAAAAGGGAAGTCGTTGAAAAAAAGGGAAGATACGGAAAAATTGGGAAGTCGTTGAAAAAAAGGGAAGATACGGAAAAATTGGGAAGTCGTTGAAAAAAAGGGAAGTCGTTGAAAAATTGGGAAGCCGTTGAAAAAAAAGGGAAGTCGTTGAAAAAAAGGGAAGTCGTTGAAAAAAAGGGAAGTCGTTGAAAAAAAGGGAAGTCGTTGAAAAAAAAGGGAAGTCGTTGAAAAAAAGGGAAGTCGTTGAAAAAAAAGGGAAGTCGTTGAAAAAAAAGGGAAGTCGTTGAAAAAAAGGGAAGTCGTTGAAAAATTGGGAAGTCGTTGAAAAAAAGGGAAGTCGTTGAAAAATTGGGAAGTCGTTGAAAAAAAGGGAAGTCGTTGAAAAAAAAGGGAAGTCGTTGAAAAAAAGGGAAGTCGTTGAAAAAAAGGGAAGTCGTTGAAGAAAAGGGAAGTCGTTGAAAAAAAGGGAAGTCGTTGAAAAAAAGGGAAGTCGTTGGAAAATTGGGAAGTCGTTGAAAAAAAGGGAAGTCGTTGAAAAAAAGGGAAGTCGTTGAAAAAAAGGGAAGTCGTTGAAGAAAAGGGAAGATACGGAAAAATTGGGAAGTCGTTGAAAAATTGGGAAGTCGTTGAAAAAAAGGGAAGTCGTTGAAAAATTGGGAAGTCGTTGAAAAAAAGGGAAGTCGTTGAAAAAAAGGGAAGTCGTTGAAGAAAAGGGAAGTCGTTGAAAAAAAAGGGAAGATACGGAAAAATTGGGAAGTCGTTGAAAAAAAGGGAAGTCCTTGAAAAATTGGGAAGTCGTTGAAAAAAAAGGGAAGATACGGAAAAATTGGGAAGTCGTTGAAAAAAACGGAAGATACGGAAAAATTGGGAAGTCGATGAAAAACTGGGAAGTCGTTGAAAAAAAGGGAAGTCGATGAAAAAAAGGGAAGTCGATGAAAAAAAGGGAAGTCGATGAAAAAAGGGAAGATACGGAAAAATTGGGAAGTCGTTGAAAAACTGGGACGTCGTTGAAAAAAAGGGAAGTCGATGAAAAAAAGGGAAGTCGATGAAAAAAAGGGAAGTCGATGAAAAAAGGGAAGATACGGAAAAATTGGGAAGTCGTTGAAAAAAAGGGAAGTCGATGAAAAAAGGGAAGATACGGAAAAATTGGGAAGTCGTTGAAAAAAACGGAAGTCGTTGAAAAAAAGGGAAGTCGTTGAAAAAAGGGAAGTCGATGAAAAAAAGGGAAGTCGTTGAAAAAAAGGGAAGTCGTTGGAAAAAAGGGAAGTCGATGAAAAAAAGGGAAGTCGTTGAAAAATTGGGAAGTCGTTGAAAAAAACGGAAGATACGGAAAAATTGGGAAGTCGATGAAAAACTGGGAAGTCGTTGAAAAAAAGGGAAGTCGATGAAAAAAAGGGAAGTCGTTGAAAAAAAGGGAAGTCGTTGAAAAAAAGGGAAGTCGTTGAAAAAAAGGGAAGTCGTTGAAAAAAAGGGAAGTCGTTGAAAAAAAGGGAAGTCGTTGAAAAAAAGGGAAGTCGTTGAAAAAAAGGGAAGTCGATGAAAAAAAGGGAAGTCGTTGAAAAAAAGGGAAGTCGTTGAAAAAAAGGGAAGTCGATGAAAAAAAGGGAAGTCGTTGAAAAAAAGGGAAGTCGATGAAAAAAAGGGAAGTCGTTGAAAAAAAGGGAAGTCGTTGAAAAACTGGGAAGTGGTTGAAAAAAAGGGAAGTCGTTGAAAAAAAAGGGAAGTCGATGAAAAAAGGGAAGATACGGAAAAATTGGGAAGTCGTTGAAAAAAAGGGAAGTCGTTGAAAAAAAGGGAAGTCGTTGAAAAAAAGGGAAGTCGTTGAAAAAAAGGGAAGTCGTTGAAAAAAAGGGAAGTCGTTGAAAAAAAGGGAAGTCGTTGAAAAAAAGGGAAGTCGTTGAAAAAAAGGGAAGTCGTTGAAAAAAAGGGAAGTGGTTGAAAAAAAGGGAAGTCGTTGAAAAAAAGGGAAGTCGTTGAAAAAAAGGGAAGTCGTTGGAAAAAAGGGAAGTCGTTGAAAAAAAGGGAAGTCTTTGAAAAATTGGGAAGTCGTTGAAAAAAAGGGAAGTCGTTGAAAAAAAGGGAAGATACGGAAAAATTGGGAAGTCGTTGAAAAAAAGGGAAGTCGTTGGAAAATTGGGAAGTCGTTGAAAAAAAGGGAAGTCTTTGAAAAATTGGGAAGTCGTTGAAAAAAAGGGAAGTCGTTGGAAAAAAGGGAAGTCGTTGAAAAAAAGGGAAGTCTTTGAAAAATTGGGAAGTCGTTGAAAAAAAGGGAAGTCGTTGAAAAAAAGGGAAGTCGTTGAAAAAAAGGGAAGTCGTTGGAAAAAAGGGAAGTCGTTGAAAAAAAGGGAAGTGGTTGAAAAAAAGGGAAGTCGTTGAAAAAAAGGGAAGTCGTTGAAAAAAAGGGAAGTCGTTGGAAAAAAGGGAAGTCGTTGAAAAAAAGGGAAGATACGGAAAAATTGGGAAGTCGTTGAAAAAAAGGGAAGTCTTTGAAAAATTGGGAAGTCGTTGAAAAAAGGGAAGTCGTTGAAAAAAAGGGAAGATACGGAAAAATTGGGAAGTCGTTGAAAAAAAGGGAAGTCGTTGGAAAATTGGGAAGTCGTTGAAAAAAAGGGAAGTCTTTGAAAAATTGGGAAGTCGTTGAAAAAAAGGGAAGTCGTTGGAAAAAAGGGAAGTCGTTGAAAAAAAGGGAAGTCTTTGAAAAATTGGGAAGTCGTTGAAAAAAAGGGAAGTCGTTGAAAAAAAGGGAAGTCGTTGAAAAAAAGGGAAGTCGTTGGAAAAAAGGGAAGTCGTTGAAAAAAAGGGAAGTCTTTGAAAAATTGGGAAGTCGTTGAAAAAAAGGGAAGTCGTTGAAAAAAAGGGAAGTCTTTGAAAAATTGGGAAGTCGTTGAAAAAATGGAAGTCGTTGGAAAATTGGGAAGTCGTTGAAAAAAAGGGAAGTCTTTGAAAAATTGGGAAGTCGTTGAAAAAAAGGGAAGTCTTTGAAAAATTGGGAAGTCGTTGAAAAAAAAGGGAAGATACGGAAAAATTGGGAAGTCGTTGAAAAAAAGGGAAGTCGTTGAAAAAAAGGGAAGTCTTTGAAAAATTGGGAAGTCGTTGAAAAAAAAGGGAAGATACGGAAAAATTGGGAAGTCGTTGAAAAAAAGGGAAGATACGGAAAAATTGGGAAGTCGTAAAAAAAAAAGGGAAGTCGTTGAAAACGTAATAATTTATGCCCTGCCCACCCCTCTCTCCCTAGTCCCGTTTAAGGTCGAGAGGAATGGACAGAGCTTTAGTGGATATTGCCCAAGCATTATGGATTAAATTCCATTCGGACCTCCCGTCTCTGAACCGAGAGATCCGGACTAGCTAGATTTGACCCCGAGAATAATCATACTTTCCAATCACAATTTATTAGGACTACTACCATAGGGTCCCCGGGGCTAGTCCTAACGCCCCGGGTTCCCAGTAATGAAATATATATATAAAAGGGTTTAAAAAGAAAGGAGAGAGAGAGAGAGGTGTATGTGATAAAACGAGAATCTGAGAACTGAATGAATCTTCCTTCGGGGGCAGGTTTCGTGGGGGCAGATGGGTGGTGTTACATCCCCCTATTCCGAAGAAGACGACCGTCCTCGGTCGCGAAAAAGAAGTCAATTGGACAAGTTGAGGATAAGAAGGAGTCAGTTATTTGTTTGAGAACATAGTAATTTTGTGCCAGCCCTCAGTTGGAAAGGGCCTGCATCCCTGCGTCAACTGGTACATAGGCCTCCTGGGCTGGTCCAGGAGTGGCGTTGCAAAAAAAATTTTGGACTTGAATTGCCCTCAGTCGGGAATAGTTGCATCGACTGGTATCTCTGAGATATTTAGGCTACCACCGGGTTTTTGTCTGTGGTGGTTGTCCTGTTTTATGTTCTACTCTGACTTATCTTTGTTCAACTTATCGTATTTTGACTTATTTTTCCCTAAATTTTCTCATACAATTGACTATTACAAGGAAAATTGGGTTTGGTCTGCTGAAAAGGTCAGAGTTGGGCCTAATTTGGGATTGGGTTATTATTTTCGTTCGGATTATCACTCACAAATTCTGCTGGTGGTGTCATCTTTCTATTCCATGTGAGTTTTCCCTCTTCCATCGGTTGATTTTTCATTTCGTCAGAGTGTCTAGTGATCTTTTCTGTCCATCTGGTCAGCTTCTTTGTCCATCGGTTGTGAGTTGTTGTCACTTTGTTGGCTTCTGTGTCCTTGGCTGGCCAGATGTTACTTAGCTTGAAGATAAACAAGTTGGATCGGCTGGTAGTAGTGTCGCCATGTGGTTTCCTGGCGGCTGTAGCTACTTGTTTCTTCTTTGTGGTATCTTTTTCTCATGTAATTCAGTCCATTTGCCTTGTGAGTTTTCCGTGTCTTTCGATTTTAATTTCTTCTATTCTCAGTGTCCGATTGTCCAAAACGTTGCTCTGGATTGGGCGATTGTTTGGCTGGTCCTGATGGAGTCGCTTCCTGTTACTGCTACAGGGGTTTCGTTGGTATTGACTGTTCCGAGAAAGAAAATCCAACTTCTTCTGTTCCGGTGACTTCTACGACTTTTCCTGTTGATCTGGAGTCGACTTCTGTAGTTCCGAGTGAACTTGTCACTGATCCCGTTCCTGGGCGAACCCGGGAGATCAGTGGAATTTCAATCCATGTAGGATCTCCTCTTCTCTGTGGGTTTTCTTATCCAAATCTGTGATTTTTCTTCTTTTTCAGTGTGGTGTTTTGGTTTGTCGGTGCTTATGAATCTTGGATTTTGTTGTCTGTGCTGTGGCCATATCCGATTGATTCGACAGAAAGCTCGTCGCGAGCGTCGTCGTGTGCGTGAACAAGAGATTCAAGATGAGGCGGTTCGTGCAGTTGGTATGGTTCGTCGTGAGCCTGTCCGTGTTGCGCCATCGGTTCCTGGTCCTTCGGGAATTTCCATGAAGGGTTTGAGTACCATCTGGGAAGATCCCCAGTGATTTGTTTTTGATTTTTATGAGTCAAAATAAATTTTTGTTTTTGTGCAAAAATTGATAAAGAAGAGATTTTTCAACTTATCCTGCTGAAATGTTCATTTATTGATACGATTCTTATCTCCTGTTGGATTGTTATCTGTTGAGATTATAATCTAGATAATTAGGTCTTTGTTTATCGCGGGTGCTATGCGGCTCTGCAGGGGGTCTTCATTGTCCTCCTGATCGTGATTTGCGCCGTATATAAGTGGGTGTTATCACCTCTGTTGTCGCTTCTGTCATTCTTTCCTTATTGTCTCTTTTTCATTCTTTCCTTATTGTCTCTTTTTCAGATGGATCTCCGTAATCTATGTGAAGAAATGTGTGCTGCTTTGGAGAGAAGGGACTATTTAGAGAACCAGGTCCAACGTATGGACCGGGACCTCGGAGGGCTGGAGCGGCTCTTGATAGAAATGTTGACCGTGGTTCGCGGGTTGCTTGGACGTCGGGGAAGGGCCCGGAGCAGCCCCCCTCCCGGATTCGGGATGCGCTCAGGTTGGTTTTCTGCTTGGTATATGTTAATGTGCTGTCTTTTTAGGCCGACGTGGTTGAGGTCAATTAGAAGACTCTCTCTCTCATCTACTTTTGTGGATAAAATGTTGTAATGTTAAAATGTTAAAGTAAAATAAAGATATCTATAAAAAATTTGTTTTTGTGTATTAGTGGGTGCGTGATTAGTTTCCTTGGAATCGCTGTGGCGATTGCCTTATTCTTCCCGATCTTCTAAGTATCGGGGTTGATTTATCTGGATCCGTTGCTTGGACTTTTGCTGGTTTTGCCTCCGGATCCACCAGAGTTTCATCTTGTTTCTCCGTAAACCAGCGGCAGTCATCTAGGTGTGCCTTCTTGGTGGTTTTTCCATCTAGGTATGTGAGGTTAGGGTATTCTATTTGAAGAACTGGAAATGGTCCTTGGAGTTTGGGTGTTAGTTTGTTTTTGGCTGGTGCTCTTTTTACTAGAATTGTGTCTCCAGGTGTGATTTCTCTAAAAGAGACTCGTTTCTGCTTTTGGTGAATTTGTTGATTTTTCTGTTCACCTTCAGCAATTTTCCTGGCAATTTGTTGGTGTGTTTCTTTTAATTGTAATTTTAGAAGTGTATTGAAGTCCTCAAGGTTTTCTCCGAGGAATGGGAATGGAGTTTCCCATGTTTTATCCTCTGGGAGCCTTGGTTCTCTTCCAAATAATGCCGAGAACGGGCTGACCTTGGTGACCTCATGCGGGGCTGTGTTGATAGCGAAAGTGACAAACGGAAGGTGCTTGTCCCAATCCGTTTGAGTGTTATTTACAAAACCACTTAAAGATTCCTCGATTACTCGATGAGTCCTTTCAATTAATCCATTACTGTTTTTGTGATACGGTGCCGTTAATGTGTGTTCAATTCCAAAAGATTTGATCAAATTTTGGAATATTTCTGAAGTAAACTGGGTTCCGTTATCTGTTGTAATTGATTTCGGTGTCCCTAGTTTCAAGATCAAATTCTTTAGAATGGATTGAGCTACATTTTCTGCTGTTTGAACTGGTAGTGGTTCTGCTAATAGCCATTTGGTGAATGAATCGCGCATTGTTAGGATATACCTGTTGTCGTTTTCAGTTCCCGGTAATGGTCCTAATATGTCGATGTGAACTCTATCGAACGGTTGTGTGCATTTTGGAAGACTTTCCAATGGTTCATAGGTGTTTTGGTGTGGATTAGTCTTTCTTTTAGCGCATTTTTCACAAGTTTTGATGAGATCTTTCACGTCCTGGTGCATTCCAGTCCATAAAAAACGTCGTTTTAAGGCGGCTGTGGTTTTAGCTGCTGCCAAATGTGCTGCCAGGTGATTGGAATTGTGAAATTTTGTGATAATTGGCTTTGTGATGTGTATGTCTCTGGGCAGGATCGCTACTGGTGGAAATAATGGAGATGTGGACTTTTGGTATAAAATATTGTTATGTGTCATGTACCTGTCCGTTAGTTTTCGGTGTTCTTCTGAATTTATATCTCCTTTTTCTAGTGTTTTGAGCGTATCTTGTATCCATTTCGAGTTATTTTGCCATTTACGGATCTGATCAGCTGTTATTTCTGGTGCAATTTCGGTCTGGGTCGTGTTAATTTCCTCTTTTGGTTTTTCTTCGGCTTCCTTTCCTTTTGGCAGGTTCCATTCATTACCTATTCCTCTACTGAGTGCATCGCAAACGCTATTTAGGCGTCCTGGACGATAGATGATGGTGAGATTATATTCCTGAAGAGCTAATTGATATTTTGCTAATCTCCCTATCAAATCCTGTCTTGGGAGCAAAGCCGTTAGTGGGCGATGGTCTGTTATCGCGGTTATGGGTGCTCCGAGGATATACGTCCTGAACTGTGCAAGGGCAAAGACTAAAGCAAGCGCTTCTATTTCTATAGGTGCGTATCTTCGTTCGGTAATTGTTAGTTTCCTACTTGCGTAAGCTATAGGGTGTAAAGGTTCCGAATCTTTTTCAGCCTGGAGTAAGACGGCGCCGACAGCTATTGTCGAGGCGTCAGACTCGATGGTATAGGGCCGATTTGGTTTCGGACCTTGGAGCACTGGTGCTGTTATTAAAGCGTCTTTTAGCTTCTGAAATGCTACCTCGTGTTCTTCATTCCATTCGAATGAGATGTCCTTCTTTGTCAAATTGTATAAAGGAGTGGCTATTTCAGCGTAGTGATGTATGAAGCGTCGGAAATAATTTGAAATACCCAAGAATGCTCTTACACTTCTGGTGCATTGAGGTCGGGGGAATTCTTTTATGGTCCGGATTTTCTCCGGGTTTGGTTTTACCCCGTCACGTCCTAGTAAATAACCTAAGAATGTCACTTCTTTTTGTGCAAAATGACATTTCTTTAATTTGGCTTTCAAACCTAATATCCTGATTTTGTCCAGTACTTCTGCAATATCTAGAAGATGTTGTTTTGCGCTGTTTGATATTATTAAAATATCGTCTAGATAACAGAAAACTTTCGCGGTGCACATGTTTTGGAGCTGCCTAACAGCTTGTTGAAAAGTATGAGGAGCACCGGATAGGCCCATTGGCATTCTTTTGTATTGAAATGTGCCGAATGGGGTTGAAAACGCTGTGAGATGACGATCTGTATTTCGCAAATTGATCTGAAAGAAGCCTTGGATTAAATCCAAGTTTGAAAAGAATTTTGCTCCAACAGCGAGATCGATTATGTCACTGATATTAGGGATGAGATAAATTTCTTTTTTAGTAACCGAGTTTAACTGCCGAAAATCCGTTGTGAACCTGAAGGATTTATCCTTCTTTTTAACCAGAACTATGGGGCTCGTAAAGAGACTGGTTGAAGGTTCTATTATCCCTTGTCTAAGCATTTCCTTTACTTGATTTTCCACCTCTTTTTGTTTATTCAGCGGGATTCTAAAAGTTCTGGGACGGGGAAATGGTAGATCTTCTCTGATCTCTATTTTGTGGCTGATTTTCCCTTTAAAACATCCTATTTTCCCGTCCTCGTTGAAAAACGATTCTTTGTTTTGCTGAATAATTTCTGTCAGTTTGTTTTTCTGGCTTTTAGTTAAACCAGTCGCTTCGCGACTGCTTGCGCGCCTTACGGCGCGCCCCGTAAAAATTTAGGCTGCGGCGGGGATCGATAGTCCCTTGTAGTGATCATCGCGAAGCTCTGAATAGTCGCTTGTAGTGAGAAGAGAGTCTCTGCTGGCCTCATCTAAAGAAGTCGAACGATAAGCATATTCTCGTAAGAGGCCCGATATCGCCGATTAATTCAGTGAGATTTACTCAGCGCAACTTAAAACTACGCAAAATAGTCTTAGAAACAGAGAAGTTTTGATCCCGGCGAGTTCGAACTTTGGTCGTTTGGGTCGGGTCCCGAAGCGAAAAGTTTAAGAAAAAAGAAGAAAAAGATTAATTGGACGTAATCCGTCATTATGACATTACTGGGGATCCGAACCTTGGTCGCTCGGGTGGGGTCCCACCACGAACGGGTCCCACAGCGAAAACTTTAAGAAAAAAAAAAGAAAAAGTCTAATTAGACATAGAGAAGTCGTTTGGCAAAAAAGCAAAAATTTTTGGCTCCGGCGGGGATCGAACCCCTGACCCCGCGCGTCTTAACCTGGACAGACAAACAGACAAACAAACAAACAAAACACATTACGTTCTTTTATTATTAGATCGGATTTTGATAAGTCCAGGTCTTCTATAAAATCTTTTTGTGGTATCTCCGGTAGATTTTCTTCCCAATCTGCTTCAGGTGGAATGTAGTCCAATTGCGGGCCTGAGCTAGTGTGGTTTCCCTCTCCGTTTTCCAGTTGATCAGGCTGGTTTTCCACAGAGAGAGTCGCAATTTCGGGAATCGCTGTGGTTGAGGCAAAACCAAGCGTCCCTGCGGGAAGGATTATAGTTTGATCGGAGTTATTCGCTATTAATAGTGTAGTTTCCAAGGATGTTAGCGGGCGGAACAGCGTTTTGGCAAAGATTAATTTGCTGTTTTCGGGAGGTTGCAAGACTATAACCTCCTTTTCTGTTATTTCTCCCAGGCAGGCTACCGTAATCTGTTTTGTTTGTCCTGGGAGGAACCTTTGTTTATTCTTGACCTGTATTTCTACCTGTTTTTCTAAAGTTTTATAGGTCAAAGATGACTGTTTTAACAGTGGGATCGCTGTTTCCCCTACTTGGAGGATTTCTTTACTTTTCCTAAGCGTAGTGATTATTCCCTTCTTATCCAGAACTTCCATGAAGTCTATCCCTAGAAGAGCAAGGCTGGGACAGGCCTTGTCTTCAGACACTAAAAAGGAATGACTTATTGTTTCCTTACCTATTCTCACCGTGAGTGTTACACTGCCTTGGAATTTGAAACTTACCCCATTGGCGGTTTTTGCTGAGATTTCGCAACCGTGGTTAATTTTTGCGTTTAAATATTTTGCAGTTATTGCGGGAATATAGCTAACTGAAGCTCCCGAGTCCCACAAAGCTGGGACTACACGATCATTTAAAGTGATCGGTATGAACGGGATATGGGAATGTTTTTGGCAAATTTTTGCATCGACCGAGCAGATGAGAGCAGGAATAATAATAGGCAGATAAGTAAAAAGAGGCGCGTATCGTACTCCTCCGTAGGAGTATGCCTGTCGCTCTCTGTCTGCTAATTCCCTTCGCATTTCTTCCTCTTCTGCTGATGGAGCAGAAGGAGATAGAAGCTGCATCTCGGTCTGTACGGCTAAAATTGGCACCTTTTTGACAAAATACCATTTCACTGCGTAAACTGCTCCTGTGAGAACTAAAATGGCTACAGCAACACCGATGAGGAGGTACCCACGTTTCGTTATGTCTTCCCACAGACGATTGTAGGTTTTCTCGAACGTGGATACTGTCTCATCCCAGGCGTATCCGGCGGCTAATTTGATATCCTCCAAACTGACCTCCGGTAGCCCGTGCTGTGACATAATTTTAGCCATTGCTCGCGCTTTTGCGGCTTGTTGTAAAAATTCGGAGCCTATTTGTAACATTGTAATCCAGTTAAATTCACTGGCTTTAATATCTTTGTAGATATCTCCGCTAGTGAATGATAATCTTTTCAGGAGGGACACTTTTGACCTTCCTGTACTGGGTATTATTGTGATGTTAGCCGTTCCACTCTGAGTTTTCCAGTTCCCGTCGGTGTCCCGGAAAACATAGGATGTGATGGTGTCGCAGTCCACTTTCATAGACTGTTTTACCACATCTAGGGTTCCTGGGATCAGAAAAACGAGTTCCTCTTTGTCCGAGAGAATCGGGGTTCTATGGTAGCAAGTGTCATTCACCTTGTGGTCGAGGTACACCTTTTTAACAATCACCTCTTCACAGTTACTAACTAATAACACTTCCTTACCAATAAACCTAGCTACAACGTCCTCTCGTCCTAATAGAGCTCGCATTCCCACCGTAGGGTCCATTTTTGTCAAAGCCCACCATAAACGCGTTTGTTCGTTTCGATATTTGCATGTTTCGTAGTATAACTGTCCATACCGATATTCTACCTCGTCTAGCAATTCATCGTATACGTACTGGCGTTTGGAATTTTCCATTTCGGCCGTAAGCCTTCTATTTTGGTTTATTGCCGAGTCAAAAAGAGCTTTTTCATAATAGACCCATTGGGGCGACCCGATTGTTGACAAAAGTCGGTGTTGAGGGTCTGGAAATTCCCTCTCCACCTGATGTGGGTCTTCTGGAAATTCAACCACTGTTTCCACCTGTTCTTCCTCCATTTCCCCTGTTTCGTCTTCCTCCAGATTCTGCTCTAATTCTTGCGCAGTTTCTGGCGAGTGTGGAAGACTATTTATAAGTTTATTTAACCTTCTTTCCTCCGTTTCCGGCTCCTCCGTGACGTTGTTTTCCTGGTTAATCGTTTCCGGTGTTCTCGGGGGTGCTGTGGGTTTTATGGTGCTCGGGGTTACTGTAGGTGTAATTATTGGTGACCCCGTCGGTTTTACCGTACTTCTGTATGTGGCTACCCCTTTTGTCGCATTGGTTTGAGCTGTACTTTGCGTGACCGGCGCGATTTTTGGGTTAGGACTTGTGAGTTTAATTGTTGTTACCTGGGTAGACGTCGTTGTGGGCCGGGACGTCGTAACTGTTGGTTTCGTCGAGATTTTTGTACTAGGAGGGATTTTTGTAAATGGGGTGGATGGTTTTTGTGTGGTAGGAGGTATAGTGGATACTGTGGTGGTGGATTCGGTTACCCTTTGGGTCACTGTGGCCCGAGTGGTAACTGGTTTTCGTGTTGTGGACGGCTGAGATGTTTCCAGAGTGGTTATTGAAGGCGCTGGTGTGGCAAGTTGCTCATTTTCTTCCTTCAACCCTTTCAGCTGCCGATAGTATGTCGGAGCTGACCGGAAGAATGAAGTCATGGGCAAGATTGGTTGTGCCAGTTTTTCAGCCTCTTTCACCTTTTGGTTCCGATACATCTGATAATCGTAAAATATAGTCCAATAGGCGTTCGCTGCATCTCTTTCCATGCCCTTTATGACCTGGTTTTCCAGAGCCTGTGCGCGGGGAGGGTGACTTTTAGACCAAGCGCGACTTGGTCTAATGGTACCCTGCTTGGTCTAATGGTACCCTGCTTGGTCTAATGGTACCCTGCTTGGTCTAATGGTACCCTGCTTGGTCTAATGGTACCCTGCTTGGTCTAATGGTGACTATTGATCTGTTATTTCTCTGTGACTCGTCAAGTTACTTCCGCGGAAGAAGTAAGTTGATAGTGCCGAATCTCATCACTCATAAACTCTCTTTGATCGGCAAATCACGTATGCTTCCAAAGGCTCGCTTCGCTCGCGGGGCTAGGGGGGTATCCCTCGGGAGATTTGGATTCTTTAGTTTATAGAATGTCCGGGAGAAGAAAGTCCGGGAGGAGATCGCTTAGTTGGGGAAAACAGTAAAATATCGTTACTGATGGCTGTTTTGCTCTACCAAGCGATCTCCTCCCGGATTTTCTTCTCCCGGACATTCTATAAACTAAAGAATCCAAATCTCCCGAGGGATACCCCCCTAGCCCCGCGAGCGAAGCGAGCCTTCGGAAGCATAAATGATTTGTCGGCCAATAAGTGATGAGATTTGGCACTGTCTTTCTAGCCAGTAATTCACCATTAGACCAAGTGGGGTACCATTAGACCAAATGGGGTACCATTAGACCAAGCAAGGTACCATTAGACCAAGCGGGGTACCATTAGACCAAGCGGGGTACCATTAGACCAAGTCGCACTTGGTCTAAAAGTCACCCACCCCTGTGCGCGTCGTGGGGGAACTGTTATTTGTGATAAAGATTGAATTATAGGGTCGATTGTCTCCCACGGCGGTTTGGCATATGGTCCGGTCAGGTTCATGCAAAGAGTGGCTAAAATCATAAGACTTTTATTTGGCGTTAGTAATTCTGCAGTTACATTCATTCCCCGTTCAAAGTACGTTTCTGCTATAATTCGTGCTCTTTTGTGCGGGTCTAGAGTCAGTAGAGCTTCCATTAGGGATACTGCTAGCTCATTTTGTAGTAGTGCGTGCTCTAAAGCGTACTCGAAGTGTCTGTATTCGTAGTCTTTGAGTCTCTGGGTTATGTCTTCTTCTTCGAGATTATAGATGATGATAATTTCTCCCAACGCTTTAGCAAAAGAAGAATTAACCAAGGGTTTCCCTAGTTCATGTTCTTCACTCTGTCTCCATCTGGAGAAGAACTGTGCAATTTGTGAGGTTAGGGGAGTGGGTATGGTTACATTTCCGAATTTAATTAGTCCTAAACCTTCTGGATCGTGAGGTGTTTTCCATACCGAGCCTGTTGTTTCCCTTTTAATTCTACTTTTGGTCGAGTTTCCCTTGATTTTGCTATTTATTATCCCTCTAGCCAATGTTTGCACTTGGATAGTTTCGCTGGAGTTGTTAATGCGGAAATAAGGGCCTGAGGTTGCTCTCATGACCTCCTTATCAAAGCAGAGTGCAATGGCTCTCGGGATAGGATTCGCGTCGATGGTATAGGAACTGTCGGTTTCCCGAATGACTAAATTGGAATCCCCTTTTGCGGCGATGTAGGTGTTAACTTCCATGAAGTCACAATCGCCGATGTCGGGTTTTCCCTGCTCCCAGACCACCGTCGCGTTTGGTAACGAACAGTTCCGATCCGCCATTTTGCATATCTCTCCATTGATAAGGCTGGACATGATCATATCCTCACTTAACAGGGTGAACGTGCCTGGCTCTATTTGAATAGTAGGGACCGTGTTACACTTCTTATTCCAAAATGTCCTACTAGGCCAGTCCTTTTTCCAGGTTGAAGCTAACCAACCCGTCTTCTTCCCATCCAAGGTTACTACATCATATCCCCTGAATTTCCTATCCTTTACCGCTTCCCTACATTCGTCTATGTCGACTTTTTTCCCTATTTCGTCCCACGTGTGTGTGAAATCGCTGTAGAATAGTGTACTGTCCGTGCAGTAGTAGTGTTCGACTAAATAGCATTTGTAGGCCGGGTAGCGTTTTAGCGTTTCGTTCTTTTGGAATAAGGTCACACTCATTAGGGTAATATTTTTAATCTGTGGCAGCTCGCATTCTTCCGATTCTGGGGGGACCATTGGAATTCCTCCCCTGGTTGTTTGGCATTGGTAGAGCGCCATGCCTTTCATGGCATCGTTAGTAGCACTGGCGAACGATAGTAGAGCGAGCGAAAAGACAGAAATTGTAAGGAAATTGATGGGTACAATGGGTTTTCCCTTTTTAGATTGCCTTGGCATGGAATTTTCCCCTTCCGGAGAGAATAACGCGTTAATGCGCGCGATATCCGATTGGCCGTTATTTTGGTTCTTACCTGAGTTTCTAAATGACCCACGGCCTCGGAATCCCTGGTTTTGGTTTTTATTTCTATCTCCGGAGGAGTCCCTGCGCTTGTTTTGGTTCCAGCCTCCCTGTTGCCTAGGGCTGCTTCGGCTTCTAGGGCGGTTATACGCGGGCCCATTGAAATTCCTGTAGTTATTGCCACGGAAGTTACCTCTTCTACCTCGAAAACCTGACGTCTGCCCGTTCCAAGGCCTGAAGTTTTCCTGTGGTCGCGGGGAGCTCACAGTGATGTTCGCAATGGTATCCGAAAGTGTTGCGATTATTTTATGAAGCTCTCCGTTTCCCTCAGGATTTTCCAAACCTTGGATATTTTCCTCCTGGAGTGCGACCCTTTTTGCCTCTTCGAAGGTGGTCGGGGCTGTCCTTCGCACCTGAGGCCGAATATTATGCCTCAGGCCATTAATGAATGTCGAAAGGAGGACTGCTCCCCTAGCGCCTTCTTTATCGCGGCCTGGATAAGCTTCCTGTGCCAGTTCCTTGCATTTCCGCGCAAAACTGTCCACAGAGAGTCCGTCCTGGACGAGACCGGCAAGTTTGGCTTGGGCCAGAGCCTGTTTATCGGGAGTGCAAATTTTCTCTTGCAACCTATCCAACAAACGGGCTACGGTCCCTGCCTTCTCTACCTCGGTTAGGGTTTCCAGGGCGTCCCTGGCAGCCCCTCTCAAGGTGAGTGGCAATAGCCGTTTGACGTCCTCGTCGTTTAAATTTTGGGCGCTACAGTAGTCGTTCATCCGGGTACAAAAGCTTCGGAACGACTCACTGTCTCCATGGAAAACAGGCAGATCGAAATTTCCCGTCCGGGTGGTGGTAATCCCTCGCTGGACGAGACCTTTTATTTCTTCCAGTAACTGTTTGTTATCGGCATCCATTTGTTTTCGATACCTAGTATAGGACCTGAGAATCCGACCTGGGGGTGCTGGAGTATGGTAAGGAGGTGACGCGGCTATTGGCAGGTGGTCTTTACTTCCTGGGGTTTTAGGCGGCGGAATTTTGGCTTTTCCCTAGCAGTGAGGGTGTCAGTATTAATTCTAAGTTACGCCAAAGAGTCCTGGACGGTTTAGATGTCGCGAGCTGATGTCAAAAAGCTCGAGATTACACTTTGGTAGTTTTGGAAAGTGTTGGATAAACTCCTACCTTATGCTGGATTCAGAAAAACTAGACTGAGACTTATAGCTGCTTCTTCTGTCGAAGACGGACTTACGTAATGATGGGTTATGAAGGTGTTTCCGCGCTTTTATATCTGTTTCGTAATTCGCAGCGGGAGACCGTCGGCTAGTGTCTAGATTTTTCGAAAAACCTCATATTTTCGCTTGATAGGTGATTTGGCGCCGCAATTTCGCCGAAAGACTGGCTTTTTAATCGCAAAGAATTTTGTTTTTCTTTGTGTGTAATCAAGCGGAATGTGGAAGGTGATTCTTGGCTAGTCTTACTGTAATTTCTACGGTATGCTTGGGTATTTACAGAGGGAGTCACCGGGTGTGAAAGAGCGCTAACTTTTTGAGAGTTCCAGCTTAATAAGGGGGCATCCTTGGTCCGCTGAAATCTTCTTCCCGAAATAAATTTAAAATTGGGAAGGGATAATTGGATGCTGGCTCTCTTTAATTCTACTGTCCCTGAGCGGATTTTAGGGACTTACGTTCGTTTTATTTTTGTCCCTCCACTCTGCTTTGCGCGCTCTCTGGTTAGCTACTCCAGAATTACCTACAAAGAGTGGAGAGGTTAAGCGAACGAGGATCTCGTCAGATCCGGAATCCTACTGTAATTAGTAATAATATGAGGGTAATTTTCCTCCTCTCGTCGAGATCCCCTTCCGGTCGAGCTATCAATAGGCCACAAGGATTCCATTTGGATCATTAGGATTCGATCAAAACAGATAGCTGCCGTGTCCTCCCTTTGGGATCTCCTCTAGGCATTGCGACTTTTTCGCTTCCTAGAGCGGATGCCTTATTGACGAGCAAAAATGTTAAAGTCTTCTCCGGACCGTGGCCAAAAAAATTTCACACCGGTGCCTGTAAATTAAGGTTATGGTAGGCCTACTTTTTGGACGGAAAATTCAAAATTCCGGGACCTCCACGTAATAATTTATGCCCTGCCCACCCCTCTCTCCCTAGTCCCGTTTAAGGTCGAGAGGAATGGACAGAGCTTTAGTGGATATTGCCCAAGCATTATGGATTAAATTCCATTCGGACCTCCCGTCTCTGAACCGAGAGATCCGGACTAGCTAGATTTGACCCCGAGAATAATCATACTTTCCAATCACAATTTATTAGGACTACTACCATAGGGTCCCCGGGGCTAGTCCTAACGCCCCGGGTTCCCAGTAATGAAATATATATATAAAAGGGTTTAAAAAGAAAGGAGAGAGAGAGAGAGGTGTATGTGATAAAACGAGAATCTGAGAACTGAATGAATCTTCCTTCGGGGGCAGGTTTCGTGGGGGCAGATGGGTGGTGTTACAAAAAAAAGGGAAGTCGTTGAAAAAAAGGGAAGTCGTTGAAAAATTGGGAAGTCGTTGAAAAAAAGGGAAGATACGGAAAAATTGGGAAGTCGTTGAAAAAAAGGGAAGTCGTTGAAAAAAAGGGAAGTCGTTGAAAAAAAGGGAAGTCGTTGAAAAAAAGGGAAGTCGATGAAAAAAAGGGAGGTCGTTGAAAAAAAGGGAAGTCGTTGAAAAAAAGGGAAGTCGTTGAAAAAAAGGGAAGATACGGAAAAATTGGGAAGTCGTAAAAAAAAGGGAAGTCGTTGAAAAAAAGGGAAGTCGTTGAAAAAAAGGGAAGTCGTTGAAAAAAAGGGAAGTCGTTGAAAAAAAGGGAAGATACGGAAAAATTGGGAAGTCGTTGAAAAAAAGGGAAGATACGGAAAAATTGGGAAGTCGTTGAAAAAAAGGGAAGATACGGAAAAATTGGGAAGTCGTTGAAAAAAAGGGAAGTCGTTGAAAAAAAGGGAAGATACGGAAAAATTGGGAAGTCGTTGAAAAAAAAGGAAGATACGGAAAAATTGGGAAGTCGTTGAAAAAAAGGGAAGATACGGAAAAATTGGGAAGTCGTTGAAAAAAAGGGAAGTCGTTGAAAAAAAGGGAAGTCGTTGAAAAAAAGGGAAGTCGTTGAAAAAAAGGGAAGTCGTTGAAAAAAAGGGAAGTCGTTGAAAAAAAGGGAAGATACGGAAAAATTGGGAAGTCGTTGAAAAAAAGGGAAGATACGGAAAAATTGGGAAGTCGTTGAAAAAAAGGGAAGATACGGAAAAATTGGGAAGTCGTTGAAAAAAAGGGAAGATACGGAAAAATTGGGAAGTCGTTGAAAAAAAGGGAAGATACGGAAAAATTGGGAAGTCGTTGAAAAAAAAGGAAGATACGGAAAAATTGGGAAGTCGTTGAAAAAAAAGGGAAGTCGTTGGAAAATTGGGAAGTCGTTGAAAAAATGGAAGTCGTTGGAAAATTGGGAAGTCGTTGAAAAAAAGGGAAGTCGTTGAAAAAAAGGGAAGTCGTTGAAAAAAAGGGAAGTCGTTGAAAAAAAGGGAAGTCGTTGGAAAATTGGGAAGTCGTTGAAAAAAAGGGAAGTCTTTGAAAAATTGGGAAGTCGTTGAAAAAATGGAAGTCGTTGGAAAAAAGGGAAGTCGTTGAAAAAAAGGGAAGATACGGAAAAATTGGGAAGTCGTTGAAAAAAAGGGAAGATACGGAAAAATTGGGAAGTCGTTGAAAAAAAGGGAAGATACGGAAAAATTGGGAAGTCGTTGAAAAAAAGGGAAGATACGGAAAAATTGGGAAGTCGTTGAAAAAAAGGGAAGTCGTTGAAAAAAAGGGAAGATACGGAAAAATTGGGAAGTCGTTGAAAAAAAGGGAAGTCGTTGAAAAAAAGGGAAGTCGTTGAAAAAAAGGGAAGTCGTTGAAAAAAAGGGAAGTCGTTGAAAAAAAGGGAAGTCGTTGAAAAAAAGGGAAGTCGTTGAAAAAAAGGGAAGTCTTTGAAAAATTGGGAAGTCGTTGAAAAAAAGGGAAGTCGTTGAAAAAAAGGGAAGTCTTTGAAAAATTGGGAAGTCGTTGAAAAAAGGGAAGTCGTTGAAAAAAAGGGAAGTCTTTGAAAAATTGGGAAGTCGTTGAAAAAAAGGGAAGTCGTTGAAAAAAAGGGAAGTCGTTGGAAAATTGGGAAGTCGTTGAAAAAAAGGGAAGTCGTTGAAAAAAAAGGGAAGATACGGAAAAATTGGGAAGTCGTTGAAAAAAAGGGAAGTCGTTGAAAAAAAGGGAAGTCGTTGAAAAAAAGGGAAGATACGGAAAAATTGGGAAGTCGTTGAAAAAAAGGGAAGTCTTTGAAAAATTGGGAAGTCGTTGAAAAAAAAGGGAAGATACGGAAAAATTGGGAAGTCGTTGAAAAAAAGGGAAGATACGGAAAAATTGGGAAGTCGTTGAAAAAAAGGGAAGTCGTTGAAAAAAAGGGAAGTCTTTGAAAAATTGGGAAGTCGTTGAAAAAAAGGGAAGATACGGAAAAATTGGGAAGTCGTTGAAAAAAAGGGAAGTCTTTGAAAAATTGGGAAGTCGTTGAAAAAAAAGGGAAGATACGGAAAAATTGGGAAGTCGTTGAAAAAAAGGGAAGTCGTTGAAAAAAAGGGAAGTCGTTGAAAAAAAGGGAAGTCTTTGAAAAATTGGGAAGTCGTTGAAAAAAAAGGGAAGATACGGAAAAATTGGGAAGTCGTTGAAAAAAAGGGAAGTCTTTGAAAAATTGGGAAGTCGTTGAAAAAAAAGGGAAGATACGGAAAAATTGGGAAGTCGTTGAAAAAAAGGGAAGTCTTTGAAAAATTGGGAAGTCGTTGAAAAAAAGGGAAGTCGTTGAAAAAAAGGGAAGTCTTTGAAAAATTGGGAAGTCGTTGAAAAAAAAGGGAAGATACGGAAAAATTGGGAAGTCGTTGAAAAAAAGGGAAGATACGGAAAAATTGGGAAGTCGTTGAAAAAAAGGGAAGTCTTTGAAAAATTGGGAAGTCGTTGAAAAAAAAGGGAAGATACGGAAAAATTGGGAAGTCGTTGAAAAAAAGGGAAGTCGTTGAAAAAAAGGGAAGTCGTTGAAAAAAAGGGAAGTCTTTGAAAAATTGGGAAGTCGTTGAAAAAAAAGGGAAGATACGGAAAAATTGGGAAGTCGTTGAAAAAAAGGGAAGTCTTTGAAAAATTGGGAAGTCGTTGAAAAAAAAGGGAAGATACGGAAAAATTGGGAAGTCGTTGAAAAAAAGGGAAGATACGGAAAAATTGGGAAGTCGTTGAAAAAAAGGGAAGTCTTTGAAAAATTGGGAAGTCGTTGAAAAAAAAGGGAAGATACGGAAAAATTGGGAAGTCGTTGAAAAAAAGGGAAGTCGTTGAAAAAAAGGGAAGTCGTTGAAAAAAAGGGAAGTCGTTGAAAAAAAGGGAAGTCTTTGAAAAATTGGGAAGTCGTAGAAAAAAAAGGGAAGATACGGAAAAATTGGGAAGTCGTTGAAAAAAAGGGAAGTCTTTGAAAAATTGGGAAGTCGTTGAAAAAAAGGGAAGTCGTTGAAAAAAAGGGAAGTCGTTGAAAAAAAGGGAAGTCGTTGAAAAAAAGGGAAGTCTTTGAAAAATTGGGAAGTCGTTGAAAAAAAAGGGAAGATACGGAAAAATTGGGAAGTCGTTGAAAAAAAGGGAAGTCGTTGAAAAAAAGGGAAGTCTTTGAAAAAAAGGGAAGTCGATGAAAAAAAGGGAGGTCGTTGAAAAAAAGGGAAGTCGTTGAAAAAAAGGGAAGTCGTTGAAAAAAAGGGAAGATACGGAAAAATATGGAAGTCGTAAAAAAAAGGGAAGTCGTTGAAAAAAAGGGAAGTCGTTGAAAAAAAGGGAAGTCGTTGAAAAAAAGGGAAGTCGTTGAAAAAAAAGGGAAGATACGGAAAAATTGGGAAGTCGTTGAAAAAAAGGGAAGATACGGAAAAATTGGGAAGTCGTTGAAAAAAAGGGAAGTCTTTGAAAAATTGGGAAGTCGTTGAAAAAAAGGGAAGTCTTTGAAAAATTGGGAAGTCGTTGAAAAAAAGGGAAGTCGTTGAAAAAAAGGGAAGATACGGAAAAATTGGGAAGTCGTTGAAAAAAAGGGAAGTCTTTGAAAAATTGGGAAGTCGTTGAAAAAAAAGGGAAGATACGGAAAAATTGGGAAGTCGTTGAAAAAAAGGGAAGATACGGAAAAATTGGGAAGTCGTTGAAAAAAAGGGAAGTCTTTGAAAAAAAGGGAAGTCGTTGAAAAAAAGGGAAGTCTTTGAAAAATTGGGAAGTCGTTGAAAAAAAAGGGAAGATACGGAAAAATTGGGAAGTCGTTGAAAAAAAGGGAAGATACGGAAAAATTGGGAAGTCGTTGAAAAAAAGGGAAGTCTTTGAAAAATTGGGAAGTCGTTGAAAAAAAAGGGAAGATACGGAAAAATTGGGAAGTCGTTGAAAAAAAGGGAAGTCGTTGAAAAAAAGGGAAGTCGTTGAAAAAAAGGGAAGTCTTTGAAAAATTGGGAAGTCGTTGAAAAAAAAGGGAAGATACGGAAAAATTGGGAAGTCGTTGAAAAAAAGGGAAGATACGGAAAAATTGGGAAGTCGTTGAAAAAAAGGGAAGTCTTTGAAAAATTGGGAAGTCGTTGAAAAAAAAGGGAAGATACGGAAAAATTGGGAAGTCGTTGAAAAAAAGGGAAGTCGTTGAAAAAAAGGGAAGTCGTTGAAAAAAAGGGAAGTCTTTGAAAAATTGGGAAGTCGTTGAAAAAAAAGGGAAGATACGGAAAAATTGGGAAGTCGTTGAAAAAAAGGGAAGTCTTTGAAAAATTGGGAAGTCGTTGAAAAAAAAGGGAAGATACGGAAAAATTGGGAAGTCGTTGAAAAAAAGGGAAGTCGTTGAAAAAAAGGGAAGTCGTTGAAAAAAAGGGAAGTCGTTGAAAAAAAGGGAAGTCTTTGAAAAATTGGGAAGTCGTAGAAAAAAAAGGGAAGATACGGAAAAATTGGGAAGTCGTTGAAAAAAAGGGAAGTCTTTGAAAAATTGGGAAGTCGTTGAAAAAAAGGGAAGTCTTTGAAAAATTGGGAAGTCGTTGAAAAAAAGGGAAGTCGTTGAAAAAAAGGGAAGTCGTTGAAAAAAAGGGAAGTCGTTGAAAAAAAGGGAAGTCTTTGAAAAATTGGGAAGTCGTTGAAAAAAAAGGGAAGATACGGAAAAATTGGGAAGTCGTTGAAAAAAAGGGAAGTCGTTGAAAAAAAGGGAAGTCTTTGAAAAAAAGGGAAGTCGATGAAAAAAAGGGAGGTCGTTGAAAAAAAGGGAAGTCGTTGAAAAAAAGGGAAGTCGTTGAAAAAAAGGGAAGATACGGAAAAATATGGAAGTCGTAAAAAAAAGGGAAGTCGTTGAAAAAAAGGGAAGTCGTTGAAAAAAAGGGAAGTCGTTGAAAAAAAGGGAAGTCGTTGAAAAAAAGGGAAGATACGGAAAAATTGGGAAGTCGTTGAAAAAAAGGGAAGATACGGAAAAATTGGGAAGTCGTTGAAAAAAAGGGAAGTCTTTGAAAAATTGGGAAGTCGTTGAAAAAAAGGGAAGTCTTTGAAAAATTGGGAAGTCGTTGAAAAAAAGGGAAGTCGTTGAAAAAAAGGGAAGATACGGAAAAATTGGGAAGTCGTTGAAAAAAAGGGAAGATACGGAAAAATTGGGAAGTCGTTGAAAAAAAGGGAAGTCTTTGAAAAATTGGGAAGTCGTTGAAAAAAAGGGAAGATACGGAAAAATTGGGAAGTCGTTGAAAAAAAGGGAAGTCTTTGAAAAATTGGGAAGTCGTTGAAAAAAAAGGGAAGATACGGAAAAATTGGGAAGTCGTTGAAAAAAAGGGAAGCCTTTGAAAAATTGGGAAGTCGTTGAAAAAAAAGGGAAGATACGGAAAAATTGGGAAGTCGTTGAAAAAAAGGGAAGATACGGAAAAATTGGGAAGTCGTTGAAAAAAAGGGAAGTCTTTGAAAAATTGGGAAGTCGTTGAAAAAAAGGGAAGTCGTTGAAAAAAAGGGAAGTCTTTGAAAAATTGGGAAGTCGTTGAAAAAAAAGGGAAGATACGGAAAAATTGGGAAGTCGTTGAAAAAAAGGGAAGATACGGAAAAATTGGGAAGTCGTTGAAAAAAAGGGAAGTCTTTGAAAAATTGGGAAGTCGTTGAAAAAAAAGGGAAGATACGGAAAAATTGGGAAGTCGTTGAAAAAAAGGGAAGTCGTTGAAAAAAAGGGAAGTCGTTGAAAAAAAGGGAAGTCTTTGAAAAATTGGGAAGTCGTTGAAAAAAAAGGGAAGATACGGAAAAATTGGGAAGTCGTTGAAAAAAAGGGAAGTCGTTGAAAAAAAGGGAAGTCGTTGAAAAAAAGGGAAGTCGTTGAAAAAAAGGGAAGTCTTTGAAAAATTGGGAAGTCGTAGAAAAAAAAGGGAAGATACGGAAAAATTGGGAAGTCGTTGAAAAAAAGGGAAGTCTTTGAAAAATTGGGAAGTCGTTGAAAAAAAGGGAAGTCTTTGAAAAATTGGGAAGTCGTTGAAAAAAAGGGAAGTCGTTGAAAAAAAGGGAAGTCGTTGAAAAAAAGGGAAGTCGTTGAAAAAAAGGGAAGTCTTTGAAAAATTGGGAAGTCGTTGAAAAAAAAGGGAAGATACGGAAAAATTGGGAAGTCGTTGAAAAAAAGGGAAGTCGTTGAAAAAAAGGGAAGTCTTTGAAAAAAAGGGAAGTCGATGAAAAAAAGGGAGGTCGTTGAAAAAAAGGGAAGTCGTTGAAAAAAAGGGAAGTCGTTGAAAAAAAGGGAAGATACGGAAAAATATGGAAGTCGTAAAAAAAAGGGAAGTCGTTGAAAAAAAGGGAAGTCGTTGAAAAAAAGGGAAGTCGTTGAAAAAAAGGGAAGTCGTTGAAAAAAAGGGAAGATACGGAAAAATTGGGAAGTCGTTGAAAAAAAGGGAAGATACGGAAAAATTGGGAAGTCGTTGAAAAAAAGGGAAGTCTTTGAAAAATTGGGAAGTCGTTGAAAAAAAGGGAAGTCGTTGAAAAAAAGGGAAGATACGGAAAAATTGGGAAGTCGTTGAAAAAAAGGGAAGATACGGAAAAATTGGGAAGTCGTTGAAAAAAAGGGAAGTCTTTGAAAAATTGGGAAGTCGTTGAAAAAAAGGGAAGATACGGAAAAATTGGGAAGTCGTTGAAAAAAAGGGAAGATACGGAAAAATTGGGAAGTCGTTGAAAAAAAGGGAAGTCTTTGAAAAATTGGGAAGTCGTTGAAAAAAAGGGAAGTCGTTGAAAAAAAGGGAAGTCTTTGAAAAATTGGGAAGTCGTTGAAAAAAAAGGGAAGATACGGAAAAATTGGGAAGTCGTTGAAAAAAAGGGAAGTCTTTGAAAAATTGGGAAGTCGTTGAAAAAAAAGGGAAGATACGGAAAAATTGGGAAGTCGTTGAAAAAAAGGGAAGTCTTTGAAAAATTGGGAAGTCGTTGAAAAAAAAGGGAAGATACGGAAAAATTGGGAAGTCGTTGAAAAAAAGGGAAGATACGGAAAAATTGGGAAGTCGTTGAAAAAAAGGGAAGTCTTTGAAAAATTGGGAAGTCGTTGAAAAAAAGGGAAGTCGTTGAAAAAAAGGGAAGTCTTTGAAAAATTGGGAAGTCGTTGAAAAAAAAGGGAAGATACGGAAAAATTGGGAAGTCGTTGAAAAAAAGGGAAGATACGGAAAAATTGGGAAGTCGTTGAAAAAAAGGGAAGTCGTTGAAAAAAAGGGAAGTCTTTGAAAAATTGGGAAGTCGTTGAAAAAAAAGGGAAGATACGGAAAAATTGGGAAGTCGTTGAAAAAAAGGGAAGTCGTTGAAAAAAAGGGAAGTCGTTGAAAAAAAGGGAAGTCGTTGAAAAAAAGGGAAGTCGTTGAAAAAAAGGGAAGTCGTTGAAAAAAAGGGAAGTCTTTGAAAAATTGGGAAGTCGTTGAAAAAAAAGGGAAGATACGGAAAAATTGGGAAGTCGTTTAAAAAAAGGGAAGTCTTTGAAAAATTGGGAAGTCGTTGAAAAAAAGGGAAGTCTTTGAAAAATTGGGAAGTCGTTGAAAAAAAGGGAAGTCGTTGAAAAAAAGGGAAGTCGTTGAAAAAAAGGGAAGTCTTTGAAAAATTGGGAAGTCGTTGAAAAAAAAGGGAAGATACGGAAAAATTGGGAAGTCGTTGAAAAAAAGGGAAGTCGTTGAAAAAAAGGGAAGTCTTTGAAAAATTGGGAAGTCGTTGAAAAAAAAGGGAAGATACGGAAAAATTGGGAAGTCGTTGAAAAAAAGGGAAGTCGTTGAAAAAAAGGGAAGTCGTTGAAAAAAAGGGAAGTCGTTGAAAAATTGGGAAGTCGTTGAAAAAAAGGGAAGTCGTTGAAAAAAAGGGAAGATACGGAAAAATTGGGAAGTCGTTGAAAAAAAGGGAAGTCGTTGAAAAAAAGGGAAGTCGTTGAAAAATTGGGAAGTCGTTGAAAAATTGGGAAGTCGTTGAAAAATTGGGAAGTCGTTGAAAAAAAGGGAAGATACGGAAAAATTGGGAAGTCGTTGAAAAAAAGGGAAGTCGTTGAAAAAAAGGGAAGTCGTTGAAAAAAAGGGAAGTCGTTGAAAAAAAGGGAAGTCGTTGAAAAAAAGGGAAGCCGTTGAAAAAAAGGGAAGTCGATGAAAAAAAGGGAGGTCGTTGAAAAAAAGGGAAGTCGTTGAAAAAAAGGGAAGTCGTTGAAAAAAAGGGAAGATACGGAAAAATTGGGAAGTCGTAAAAAAAAGGGAAGCCGTTGAAAAAAAGGGAAGTCGTTGAAAAAAAGGGAAGTCGTTGAAAAATTGGGAAGTCGTTGAAAAAAAGGGAAGATACGGAAAAATTGGGAAGTCGTTGAAAAAAAGGGAAGTCGTTGAAAAAAAGGGAAGTCGTTGAAAAAAAGGGAAGTCGTTGAAAAAAAGGGAAGTCGTTGAAAAAAAGGGAAGTCGTTGAAAAAAAGGGAAGTCGATGAAAAAAAGGGAGGTCGTTGAAAAAAAGGGAAGTCGTTGAAAAAAAGGGAAGTCTTTGAAAAAAAGGGAAGATACGGAAAAATTGGGAAGTCGTTGAAAAAAAGGGAAGATACGGAAAAATTGGGAAGTCGTTGAAAAAAAGGGAAGATACGGAAAAATTGGGAAGTCGTTGAAAAAAAGGGAAGTCTTTGAAAAATTGGGAAGTCGTTGAAAAAAAGGGAAGTCTTTGAAAAATTGGGAAGTCGTTGAAAAAAAGGGAAGTCGTTGAAAAAAAGGGAAGTCGTTGAAAAAAAGGGAAGATACGGAAAAATTGGGAAGTCGTTGAAAAAAAGGGAAGATACGGAAAAATTGGGAAGTCGTTGAAAAAAAGGGAAGTCGTTGAAAAAAAGGGAAGTCGTTGAAAAAAAGGGAAGTCGTTGAAAAAAAGGGAAGTCGTTGAAAAAAAGGGAAGTCGTTGAAAAAAAGGGAAGTCGTTGAAAAAAAGGGAAGTCGTTGAAAAAAAGGGAAGATACGGAAAAATTGGGAAGTCGTTGAAAAAAAGGGAAGATACGGAAAAATTGGGAAGCCGTTGAAAAAAAGGGAAGTCGTTGAAAAAAAGGGAAGATACGGAAAAATTGGGAAGCCGTTGAAAAAAAGGGAAGTCGTTGAAAAAAAGGGAAGATACGGAAAAATTGGGAAGTCGTTGAAAAATAGGGAAGATACGGAAAAATTGGGAAGTCGTTGAAAAAAAGGGAAGATACGGAAAAATTGGGAAGTCGTTGAAAAAAAGGGAAGTCGTTGAAAAAAAGGGAAGATACGGAAAAATTGGGAAGTCGTTGAAAAAAAGGGAAGATACGGAAAAATTGGGAAGCCGTTGAAAAAAAGGGAAGTCGTTGAAAAAAAGGGAAGATACGGAAAAATTGGGAAGTCGTTGAAAAAAAGGGAAGATACGGAAAAATTGGGAAGTCGTTGAAAAAAAGGGAAGATACGGAAAAATTGGGAAGCCGTTGAAAAAAAGGGAAGTCGTTGAAAAAAAGGGAAGATACGGAAAAATTGGGAAGTCGTTGAAAAAAAGGGAAGATACGGAAAAATTGGGAAGCCGTTGAAAAAAAGGGAAGTCGTTGAAAAAAAGGGAAGATACGGAAAAATTGGGAAGTCGTTGAAAAAAAGGGAAGATACGGAAAAATTGGGAAGTCGTTGAAAAAAAGGGAAGATACGGAAAAATTGGGAAGTCGTTGAAAAAAAGGGAAGTCGTTGAAAAAAAGGGAAGTCGTTGAAAAAAAGGGAAGTCGTTGAAAAAAAGGGAAGTCGTTGAAAAAAAGGGAAGTCGTTGAAAAAAAGGGAAGTCGTTGAAAAAAAGGGAAGTCGTTGAAAAAAAGGGAAGTCGTTGAAAAATTGGGAAGTCGTTGAAAAATTGGAAAGTCGTTGAAAAAAAGGGAAGATACGGAAAAATTGGGAAGTCGTTGAAAAAAAGGGAAGTCGTTGAAAAAAAGGGAAGTCGTTGAAAAAAAGGGAAGTCGTTGAAAAAAGGGGAAGTCGTTGAAAAAAAGGGAAGTCGTTGAAAAAAAGGGAAGTCGTTGAAAAAAAGGGAAGTCGTTGAAAAAAAGGGAAGATACGGAAAAATTGGGAAGTCGTTGAAAAAAAGGGAAGATACGGAAAAATTGGGAAGTCGTTGAAAAAAAGGGAAGTCGTTGAAAAAAAGGGAAGTCGTTGAAAAAAAGGGAAGTCGTTGAAAAAAAGCGAAGTCGTTGAAAAAAAGGGAAGTCGTTGAAAAAAAGGGAAGATACGGAAAAATTGGGAAGTCGTTGAAAAAAAGGGAAGATACGGAAAAATTGGGAAGTCGTTGAAAAAAAGGGAAGATACGGAAAAATTGGGAAGTCGTTGAAAAAAAGGGAAGTCGTTGAAAAAAAGGGAAGTCGTTGAAAAAAAGGGAAGATACGGAAAAATTGGGAAGTCGTTGAAAAAAAGGGAAGATACGGAAAAATTGGGAAGTCGTTGAAAAAAAGGGAAGTCGTTGAAAAAAAGGGAAGATACGGAAAAATTGGGAAGTCGTTGAAAAAAAGGGAAGATACGGAAAAATTGGGAAGTCGTTGAAAAAAAGGGAAGTCGATGAAAAAAAGGGAAGTCGTTGAAAAAAAGGGAAGATACGGAAAAATTGGGAAGTCGTTGAAAAAAAGGGAAGTCGTTGAAAAAAAGGGAAGATACGGAAAAATTGGGAAGTCGTTGAAAAAAAGGGAAGTCGTTGAAAAAAACGGAAGATACGGAAAAATTGGGAAGTCGTTGAAAAAAAGGGAAGATACGGAAAAATTGGGAAGTCGTTGAAAAAAAGGGAAGTCGATGAAAAAAAGGGAAGTCGTTGAAAAAAAGGGAAGATACGGAAAAATTGGGAAGTCGTTGAAAAAAAGGGAAGATACGGAAAAATTGGGAAGTCGTTGAAAAAAAGGGAAGTCGTTGAAAAAAAGGGAAGATACGGAAAAATTGGGAAGTCGTTGAAAAAAAGGGAAGTCGTTGAAAAAAAGGGAAGTCGTTGAAAAAAAGGGAAGATACGGAAAAATTGGGAAGTCGTTGAAAAAAAGGGAAGATACGGAAAAATTGGGAAGCCGTTGAAAAAAAGGGAAGTCGTTGAAAAAAAGGGAAGATACGGAAAAATTGGGAAGTCGTTGAAAAAAAGGGAAGATACGGAAAAATTGGGAAGTCGTTGAAAAAAAGGGAAGTCGTTGAAAAAAAGGGAAGATACGGAAAAATTGGGAAGCCGTTGAAAAAAAGGGAAGTCGTTGAAAAAAAGGGAAGATACGGAAAAATTGGGAAGTCGTTGAAAAAAAGGGAAGATACGGAAAAATTGGGAAGTCGTTGAAAAAAAGGGAAGATACGGAAAAATTGGGAAGTCGTTGAAAAAAAGGGAAGTCGTTGAAAAAAAGGGAAGATACGGAAAAATTGGGAAGTCGTTGAAAAAAAGGGAAGATACGGAAAAATTGGGAAGCCGTTGAAAAAAAGGGAAGTCGTTGAAAAAAAGGGAAGATACGGAAAAATTGGGAAGTCGTTGAAAAAAAGGGAAGATACGGAAAAATTGGGAAGTCGTTGAAAAAAAGGGAAGTCGTTGAAAAAAAGGGAAGATACGGAAAAATTGGGAAGCCGTTGAAAAAAAGGGAAGTCGTTGAAAAAAAGGGAAGATACGGAAAAATTGGGAAGTCGTTGAAAAAAAGGGAAGATACGGAAAAATTGGGAAGTCGTTGAAAAAAAGGGAAGATACGGAAAAATTGGGAAGTCGTTGAAAAAAAGGGAAGTCGTTGAAAAAAAGGGAAGTCGTTGAAAAAAAGGGAAGTCGTTGAAAAAAAGGGAAGTCGTTGAAAAAAAGGGAAGTCGTTGAAAAAAAGGGAAGTCGTTGAAAAAAAGGGAAGTCGTTGAAAAAAAGGGAAGTCGTTGAAAAAAAGGGAAGTCGTTGAAAAAAAGGGAAGTCGTTGAAAAATTGGGAAGTCGTTGAAAAATTGGAAAGTCGTTGAAAAAAAGGGAAGATACGGAAAAATTGGGAAGTCGTTGAAAAAAAGGGAAGTCGTTGAAAAAAAGGGAAGTCGTTGAAAAAAAGGGAAGTCGTTGAAAAAAGGGGAAGTCGTTGAAAAAAAGGGAAGTCGATGAAAAAAAGGGAAGTCGTTGAAAAAAAGGGAAGATACGGAAAAATTGGGAAGACGTTGAAAAAAAGGGAAGATACGGAAAAATTGGGAAGTCGTTGAAAAAAAGGGAAGTCGTTGAAAAAAAGGGAAGTCGTTGAAAAAAAGGGAAGATACGGAAAAATTGGGAAGTCGTTGAAAAAAAGGGAAGATACGGAAAAATTGGGAAGTCGTTGAAAAAAAGGGAAGATACGGAAAAATTGGGAAGTCGTTGAAAAAAAGGGAAGTCGTTGAAAAAAAGGGAAGTCGTTGAAAAAAAGGGAAGTCGTTGAAAAAAAGGGAAGATACGGAAAAATTGGGAAGTCGTTGAAAAAAAGGGAAGATACGGAAAAATTGGGAAGTCGTTGAAAAAAAGGGAAGATACGGAAAAATTGGGAAGTCGTTGAAAAAAAGGGAAGTCGT
The DNA here is from genome assembly GCA_964036215.1 of Oscheius sp. DF5033. Taxonomy (NCBI): domain Eukaryota; kingdom Metazoa; phylum Nematoda; class Chromadorea; order Rhabditida; family Rhabditidae; genus Oscheius; species Oscheius sp. DF5033. The sequence continues at coordinate 5,406,143 of CAXIWN010000009.1, read as the reverse complement.
TGAAAAAAAGGGAAGTCGTTGAAAAAAAGGGAAGTCGTTGAAAAAAAGCGAAGTCGTTGAAAAAAAGGGAAGATACGGAAAAATTGGGAAGTCGTTGAAAAAAAGGGAAGATACGGAAAAATTGGGAAGTCGTTGAAAAAAAGGGAAGATACGGAAAAATTGGGAAGTCGTTGAAAAAAAGGGAAGTCGATGAAAAAAAGGGAAGTCGATGAAAAAAAGGGAAGTCGTTGAAAAAAAGGGAAGTCGTTGAAAAAAAGGGAAGATACGGAAAAATTGGGAAGTCGTTGAAAAAAAGGGAAGATACGGAAAAATTGGGAAGTCGTTGAAAAAAAGGGAAGATACGGAAAAATTGGGAAGTCGTTGAAAAAAAGGGAAGATACGGAAAAATTGGGAAGTCGTTGAAAAAAAGGGAAGATACGGAAAAATTGGGAAGTCGTTGAAAAAAAGGGAAGATACGGAAAAATTGGGAAGTCGTTGAAAAAAAGGGAAGATACGGAAAAATTGGGAAGTCGTTGAAAAAAAGGGAAGTCGTTGAAAAAAAGGGAAGTCGTTGAAAAAAAGGGAAGTCGTTGAAAAAAAGGGAAGATACGGAAAAATTGGGAAGTCGTTGAAAAAAAGGGAAGATACGGAAAAATTGGGAAGTCGTTGAAAAAAAGGGAAGATACGGAAAAATTGGGAAGTCGTTGAAAAAAAGGGAAGTCGTTGAAAAAAAGGGAAGTCGTTGAAAAAAAGGGAAGTCGTTGAAAAAAAGGGAAGATACGGAAAAATTGGGAAGTCGTTGAAAAAAAGGGAAGATACGGAAAAATTGGGAAGTCGTTGAAAAAAAGGGAAGATACGGAAAAATTGGGAAGTCGTTGAAAAAAAGGGAAGTCGATGAAAAAAAGGGAAGTCGATGAAAAAAAGGGAAGTCGTTGAAAAAAAGGGAAGTCGTTGAAAAAAAGGGAAGATACGGAAAAATTGGGAAGTCGTTGAAAAAAAGGGAAGATACGGAAAAATTGGGAAGTCGTTGAAAAAAAGGGAAGATACGGAAAAATTGGGAAGTCGTTGAAAAAAAGGGAAGATACGGAAAAATTGGGAAGTCGTTGAAAAAAAGGGAAGATACGGAAAAATTGGGAAGTCGTTGAAAAAAAGGGAAGATACGGAAAAATTGGGAAGTCGTTGAAAAAAAGGGAAGTCGTTGAAAAAAAGGGAAGTCGTTGAAAAAAAGGGAAGATACGGAAAAATTGGGAAGTCGTTGAAAAAAAGGGAAGTCGATGAAAAAAAGGGAAGTCGTTGAAAAAAAGGGAAGATACGGAAAAATTGGGAAGTCGTTGAAAAAAAGGGAAGATACGGAAAAATTGGGAAGTCGTTGAAAAAAAGGGAAGTCGTTGAAAAAAAGGGAAGTCGTTGAAAAAAAGGGAAGATACGGAAAAATTGGGAAGTCGTTGAAAAAAAGGGAAGTCGATGAAAAAAAGGGAAGTCGTTGAAAAAAAGGGAAGATACGGAAAAATTGGGAAGTCGTTGAAAAAAAGGGAAGATACGGAAAAATTGGGAAGTCGTTGAAAAAAAGGGAAGATACGGAAAAATTGGGAAGTCGTTGAAAAAAAGGGAAGTCGTTGAAAAAAAGGGAAGTCGTTGAAAAAAAGGGAAGATACGGAAAAATTGGGAAGTCGTTGAAAAAAAGGGAAGTCGATGAAAAAAAGGGAAGTCGTTGAAAAAAAGGGAAGATACGGAAAAATTGGGAAGTCGTTGAAAAAAAGGGAAGATACGGAAAAATTGGGAAGTCGTTGAAAAAAAGGGAAGATACGGAAAAATTGAGAAGTCGTTGAAAAAAAGGGAAGATACGGAAAAATTGGGAAGTCGTTGAAAAAAAGGGAAGTCGATGAAAAAAAGGGAAGTCGTTGAAAAAAAGGGAAGATACGGAAAAATTGGGAAGTCGTTGAAAAAAAGGGAAGTCGATGAAAAAAAGGGAAGTCGTTGAAAAAAAGGGAAGTCGTTGAAAAAAAGGGAAGTCGTTGAAAAAAAGGGAAGATACGGAAAAATTGGGAAGTCGTTGAAAAAAAGGGAAGATACGGAAAAATTGGGAAGTCGTTGAAAAAAGGGAAGATACGGAAAAATTGGGAAGTCGTTGAAAAAAAGGGAAGATACGGAAAAATTGGGAAGTCGTTGAAAAAAAGGGAAGTCGATGAAAAAAAGGGAAGTCGTTGAAAAAAAGGGAAGTCGTTGAAAAAAAGGGAAGTCGTTGAAAAAAAGGGAAGATACGGAAAAATTGGGAAGTCGTTGAAAAAAAGGGAAGATACGGAAAAATTGGGAAGTCGTTGAAAAAAAGGGAAGTCGTTGAAAAAAAGGGAAGATACGGAAAAATTGGGAAGTCGTTGAAAAAAAGGGAAGATACGGAAAAATTGGGAAGTCGTTGAAAAAAAGGGAAGTCGATGAAAAAAAGGGAAGTCGTTGAAAAAAAGGGAAGTCGTTGAAAAAAAGGGAAGTCGTTGAAAAAAAGGGAAGATACGGAAAAATTGGGAAGTCGTTGAAAAAAAGGGAAGATACGGAAAAATTGGGAAGTCGTTGAAAAAAAGGGAAGTCGTTGAAAAAAAGGGAAGATACGGAAAAATTGGGAAGTCGTTGAAAAAAAGGGAAGATACGGAAAAATTGGGAAGTCGTTGAAAAAAGGGAAGATACGGAAAAATTGGGAAGTCGTTGAAAAAAAGGGAAGATACGGAAAAATTGGGAAGTCGTTGAAAAAAAGGGAAGTCGTTGAAAAAAAGGGAAGTCGTTGAAAAAAAGGGAAGATACGGAAAAATTGGGAAGTCGTTGAAAAAAAGGGAAGATACGGAAAAATTGGGAAGTCGTTGAAAAAAAGGGAAGATACGGAAAAATTGAGAAGTCGTTGAAAAAAAGGGAAGATACGGAAAAATTGGGAAGTCGTTGAAAAAAAGGGAAGTCGATGAAAAAAAGGGAAGTCGTTGAAAAAAAGGGAAGATACGGAAAAATTGGGAAGTCGTTGAAAAAAAGGGAAGTCGATGAAAAAAAGGGAAGTCGTTGAAAAAAAGGGAAGTCGTTGAAAAAAAGGGAAGTCGTTGAAAAAAAGGGAAGATACGGAAAAATTGGGAAGTCGTTGAAAAAAAGGGAAGATACGGAAAAATTGGGAAGTCGTTGAAAAAAAGGGAAGTCGTTGAAAAAAAGGGAAGATACGGAAAAATTGGGAAGTCGTTGAAAAAAAGGGAAGATACGGAAAAATTGGGAAGTCGTTGAAAAAAGGGAAGATACGGAAAAATTGGGAAGTCGTTGAAAAAAAGGGAAGATACGGAAAAATTGGGAAGTCGTTGAAAAAAAGGGAAGTCGTTGAAAAAAAGGGAAGTCGTTGAAAAAAAGGGAAGATACGGAAAAATTGGGAAGTCGTTGAAAAAAAGGGAAGTCGATGAAAAAAAGGGAAGTCGTTGAAAAAAAGGGAAGTCGTTGAAAAAAAGGGAAGATACGGAAAAATTGGGAAGTCGTTGAAAAAAAGGGAAGATACGGAAAAATTGGGAAGTCGTTGAAAAAAAGGGAAGTCGTTGAAAAAAAGGGAAGATACGGAAAAATTGGGAAGTCGTTGAAAAAAAGGGAAGATACGGAAAAATTGGGAAGTCGTTGAAAAAAAGGGAAGTCGATGAAAAAAAGGGAAGTCGTTGAAAAAAAGGGAAGTCGTTGAAAAAAAGGGAAGTCGTTGAAAAAAAGGGAAGATACGGAAAAATTGGGAAGTCGTTGAAAAAAAGGGAAGATACGGAAAAATTGGGAAGTCGTTGAAAAAAAGGGAAGTCGTTGAAAAAAAGGGAAGATACGGAAAAATTGGGAAGTCGTTGAAAAAAAGGGAAGATACGGAAAAATTGGGAAGTCGTTGAAAAAAGGGAAGATACGGAAAAATTGGGAAGTCGTTGAAAAAAAGGGAAGATACGGAAAAATTGGGAAGTCGTTGAAAAAAAGGGAAGTCGTTGAAAAAAAGGGAAGTCGTTGAAAAAAAGGGAAGATACGGAAAAATTGGGAAGTCGTTGAAAAAAAGGGAAGATACGGAAAAATTGGGAAGTCGTTGAAAAAAAGGGAAGTCGATGAAAAAAAGGGAAGTCGTTGAAAAAAAGGGAAGATACGGAAAAATTGGGAAGTCGTTGAAAAAAAGGGAAGATACGGAAAAATTGGGAAGTCGTTGAAAAAAAGGGAAGATACGGAAAAATTGGGAAGTCGTTGAAAAAAAGGGAAGTCGTTGAAAAAAAGGGAAGTCGTTGAAAAAAAGGGAAGATACGGAAAAATTGGGAAGTCGTTGAAAAAAAGGGAAGTCGATGAAAAAAAGGGAAGTCGTTGAAAAAAAGGGAAGATACGGAAAAATTGGGAAGTCGTTGAAAAAAAGGGAAGATACGGAAAAATTGGGAAGTCGTTGAAAAAAAGGGAAGTCGATGAAAAAAAGGGAAGTCGTTGAAAAAAAGGGAAGTCGTTGAAAAAAAGGGAAGTCGTTGAAAAAAAGGGAAGATACGGAAAAATTGGGAAGTCGTTGAAAAAAAGGGAAGATACGGAAAAATTGGGAAGTCGTTGAAAAAAAGGGAAGTCGTTGAAAAAAAGGGAAGATACGGAAAAATTGGGAAGTCGTTGAAAAAAAGGGAAGATACGGAAAAATTGGGAAGTCGTTGAAAAAAGGGAAGATACGGAAAAATTGGGAAGTCGTTGAAAAAAAGGGAAGATACGGAAAAATTGGGAAGTCGTTGAAAAAAAGGGAAGTCGTTGAAAAAAAGGGAAGTCGTTGAAAAAAAGGGAAGATACGGAAAAATTGGGAAGTCGTTGAAAAAAAGGGAAGTCGATGAAAAAAAGGGAAGTCGTTGAAAAAAAGGGAAGATACGGAAAAATTGGGAAGTCGTTGAAAAAAAGGGAAGATACGGAAAAATTGGGAAGTCGTTGAAAAAAAGGGAAGATACGGAAAAATTGGGAAGTCGTTGAAAAAAAGGGAAGTCGTTGAAAAAAAGGGAAGTCGTTGAAAAAAAGGGAAGATACGGAAAAATTGGGAAGTCGTTGAAAAAAAGGGAAGTCGATGAAAAAAAGGGAAGTCGTTGAAAAAAAGGGAAGATACGGAAAAATTGGGAAGTCGTTGAAAAAAAGGGAAGATACGGAAAAATTGGGAAGTCGTTGAAAAAAAGGGAAGTCGTTGAAAAAAAGGGAAGTCGTTGAAAAAAAGGGAAGATACGGAAAAATTGGGAAGTCGTTGAAAAAAAGGGAAGTCGATGAAAAAAAGGGAAGTCGTTGAAAAAAAGGGAAGATACGGAAAAATTGGGAAGTCGTTGAAAAAAAGGGAAGATACGGAAAAATTGGGAAGTCGTTGAAAAAAAGGGAAGATACGGAAAAATTGGGAAGTCGTTGAAAAAAAGGGAAGTCGTTGAAAAAAAGGGAAGTCGTTGAAAAAAAGGGAAGTCGTTGAAAAAAAGGGAAGATACGGAAAAATTGGGAAGTCGTTGAAAAAAAGGGAAGTCGATGAAAAAAAGGGAAGTCGTTGAAAAAAAGGGAAGATACGGAAAAATTGGGAAGTCGTTGAAAAAAAGGGAAGATACGGAAAAATTGGGAAGTCGTTGAAAAAAAGGGAAGATACGGAAAAATTGGGAAGTCGTTGAAAAAAAGGGAAGTCGTTGAAAAAAAGGGAAGTCGTTGAAAAAAAGGGAAGATACGGAAAAATTGGGAAGTCGTTGAAAAAAAGGGAAGTCGATGAAAAAAAGGGAAGTCGTTGAAAAAAAGGGAAGATACGGAAAAATTGGGAAGTCGTTGAAAAAAAGGGAAGTCGATGAAAAAAAGGGAAGTCGTTGAAAAAAAGGGAAGATACGGAAAAATTGGGAAGTCGTTGAAAAAAAGGGAAGATACGGAAAAATTGGGAAGTCGTTGAAAAAAAGGGAAGATACGGAAAAATTGGGAAGTCGTTGAAAAAAAGGGAAGTCGTTGAAAAAAAGGGAAGTCGTTGAAAAAAAGGGAAGATACGGAAAAATTGGGAAGTCGTTGAAAAAAAGGGAAGTCGTTGAAAAAAAGGGAAGTCGTTGAAAAAAAGGGAAGATACGGAAAAATTGGGAAGTCGTTGAAAAAAAGGGAAGATACGGAAAAATTGGGAAGTCGTTGAAAAAAAGGGAAGATACGGAAAAATTGGGAAGTCGTTGAAAAAAAGGGAAGTCGATGAAAAAAAGGGAAGTCGTTGAAAAAAAGGGAAGATACGGAAAAATTGGGAAGTCGTTGAAAAAAAGGGAAGTCGTTGAAAAAAAGGGAAGATACGGAAAAATTGGGAAGTCGTTGAAAAAAAGGGAAGTCGTTGAAAAAAAGGGAAGATACGGAAAAATTGGGAAGTCGTTGAAAAAAAGGGAAGATACGGAAAAATTGGGAAGTCGTTGAAAAAAAGGGAAGATACGGAAAAATTGGGAAGTCGTTGAAAAAAAGGGAAGATACGGAAAAATTGGGAAGTCGTTGAAAAAAAGGGAAGTCGTTGAAAAAAAGGGAAGTCGTTGAAAAAAAGGGAAGATACGGAAAAATTGGGAAGTCGTTGAAAAAAAGGGAAGATACGGAAAAATTGGGAAGTCGTTGAAAAAAAGGGAAGTCGATGAAAAAAAGGGAAGTCGTTGAAAAAAAGGGAAGATACGGAAAAATTGGGAAGTCGTTGAAAAAAAGGGAAGATACGGAAAAATTGGGAAGTCGTTGAAAAAAAGGGAAGATACGGAAAAATTGGGAAGTCGTTGAAAAAAAGGGAAGTCGTTGAAAAAAAGGGAAGTCGTTGAAAAAAAGGGAAGTCGTTGAAAAAAAGGGAAGATACGGAAAAATTGGGAAGTCGTTGAAAAAAAGGGAAGATACGGAAAAATTGGGAAGTCGTTGAAAAAAAGGGAAGATACGGAAAAATTGGGAAGTCGTTGAAAAAAAGGGAAGATGCGGAAAAATTGGGAAGTCGTTGAAAAAAAGGGAAGTCGATGAAAAAAAGGGAAGTCGTTGAAAAAAAGGGAAGATACGGAAAAATTGGGAAGTCGTTGAAAAAAAGGGAAGATACGGAAAAATTGGGAAGTCGTTGAAAAAAAGGGAAGATACGGAAAAATTGGGAAGTCGTTGAAAAAAAGGGAAGTCGTTGAAAAAAAGGGAAGTCGTTGAAAAAAAGGGAAGATACGGAAAAATTGGGAAGTCGTTGAAAAAAAGGGAAGTCGATGAAAAAAAGGGAAGTCGTTGAAAAAAAGGGAAGATACGGAAAAATTGGGAAGTCGTTGAAAAAAAGGGAAGTCGATGAAAAAAAGGGAAGTCGTTGAAAAAAAGGGAAGATACGGAAAAATTGGGAAGTCGTTGAAAAAAAGGGAAGATACGGAAAAATTGGGAAGTCGTTGAAAAAAAGGGAAGATACGGAAAAATTGGGAAGTCGTTGAAAAAAAGGGAAGTCGTTGAAAAAAAGGGAAGTCGTTGAAAAAAAGGGAAGATACGGAAAAATTGGGAAGTCGTTGAAAAAAAGGGAAGTCGTTGAAAAAAAGGGAAGTCGTTGAAAAAAAGGGAAGATACGGAAAAATTGGGAAGTCGTTGAAAAAAAGGGAAGATACGGAAAAATTGGGAAGTCGTTGAAAAAAAGGGAAGATACGGAAAAATTGGGAAGTCGTTGAAAAAAAGGGAAGTCGATGAAAAAAAGGGAAGTCGTTGAAAAAAAGGGAAGATACGGAAAAATTGGGAAGTCGTTGAAAAAAAGGGAAGTCGTTGAAAAAAAGGGAAGATACGGAAAAATTGGGAAGTCGTTGAAAAAAAGGGAAGTCGTTGAAAAAAAGGGAAGATACGGAAAAATTGGGAAGTCGTTGAAAAAAAGGGAAGATACGGAAAAATTGGGAAGTCGTTGAAAAAAAGGGAAGATACGGAAAAATTGGGAAGTCGTTGAAAAAAAGGGAAGATACGGAAAAATTGGGAAGTCGTTGAAAAAAAGGGAAGTCGTTGAAAAAAAGGGAAGTCGTTGAAAAAAAGGGAAGATACGGAAAAATTGGGAAGTCGTTGAAAAAAAGGGAAGATACGGAAAAATTGGGAAGTCGTTGAAAAAAAGGGAAGATACGGAAAAATTGGGAAGTCGTTGAAAAAAAGGGAAGATACGGAAAAATTGGGAAGTCGTTGAAAAAAAGGGAAGATACGGAAAAATTGGGAAGTCGTTGAAAAAAAGGGAAGATACGGAAAAATTGGGAAGTCGTTGAAAAAAAGGGAAGATACGGAAAAATTGGGAAGTCGTTGAAAAAAAGGGAAGATACGGAAAAATTGGGAAGTCGTTGAAAAAAAGGGAAGTCGTTGAAAAAAAGGGAAGTCGTTGAAAAAAAGGGAAGATACGGAAAAATTGGGAAGTCGTTGAAAAAAAGGGAAGTCGATGAAAAAAAGGGAAGTCGTTGAAAAAAAGGGAAGATACGGAAAAATTGGGAAGTCGTTGAAAAAAAGGGAAGATACGGAAAAATTGGGAAGTCGTTGAAAAAAAGGGAAGATACGGAAAAATTGGGAAGTCGTTGAAAAAAAGGGAAGTCGTTGAAAAAAAGGGAAGTCGTTGAAAAAAAGGGAAGTCGTTGAAAAAAAGGGAAGATACGGAAAAATTGGGAAGTCGTTGAAAAAAAGGGAAGTCGTTGAAAAAAAGGGAAGATACGGAAAAATTGGGAAGTCGTTGAAAAAAAGGGAAGTCGTTGAAAAAAAGGGAAGATACGGAAAAATTGGGAAGTCGTTGAAAAAAAGGGAAGATACGGAAAAATTGGGAAGTCGTTGAAAAAAAGGGAAGATACGGAAAAATTGGGAAGTCGTTGAAAAAAAGGGAAGATACGGAAAAATTGGGAAGTCGTTGAAAAAAAGGGAAGTCGTTGAAAAAAAGGGAAGTCGTTGAAAAAAAGGGAAGATACGGAAAAATTGGGAAGTCGTTGAAAAAAAGGGAAGATACGGAAAAATTGGGAAGTCGTTGAAAAAAAGGGAAGTCGATGAAAAAAAGGGAAGTCGTTGAAAAAAAGGGAAGATACGGAAAAATTGGGAAGTCGTTGAAAAAAAGCGAAGATACGGAAAAATTGGGAAGTCGTTGAAAAAAAGGGAAGATACGGAAAAATTGGGAAGTCGTTGAAAAAAAGGGAAGATACGGAAAAATTGGGAAGTCGTTGAAAAAAAGGGAAGATACGGAAAAATTGGGAAGTCGTTGAAAAAAAGGGAAGATACGGAAAAATTGGGAAGTCGTTGAAAAAAAGGGAAGATACGGAAAAATTGGGAAGTCGTTGAAAAAAAGGGAAGATACGGAAAAATTGGGAAGTCGTTGAAAAAAAGGGAAGATACGGAAAAATTGGGAAGTCGTTGAAAAAAAGGGAAGATACGGAAAAATTGGGAAGTCGTTGAAAAAAAGGGAAGATACGGAAAAATTGGGAAGTCGTTGAAAAAAAGGGAAGTCGTTGAAAAAAAGGGAAGTCGTTGAAAAAAAGGGAAGTCGTTGAAAAAAAGGGAAGATACGGAAAAATTGGGAAGTCGTTGAAAAAAAGGGAAGTCGATGAAAAAAAGGGAAGTCGTTGAAAAAAAGGGAAGATACGGAAAAATTGGGAAGTCGTTGAAAAAAAGGGAAGATACGGAAAAATTGGGAAGTCGTTGAAAAAAAGGGAAGATACGGAAAAATTGGGAAGTCGTTGAAAAAAAGGGAAGTCGTTGAAAAAAAGGGAAGTCGTTGAAAAAAAGGGAAGATACGGAAAAATTGGGAAGTCGTTGAAAAAAAGGGAAGTCGTTGAAAAAAAGGGAAGTCGTTGAAAAAAAGGGAAGATACGGAAAAATTGGGACGTCGTTGAAAAAAAGGGAAGTCGATGAAAAAAAGGGAAGTCGTTGAAAAAAAGGGAAGATACGGAAAAATTGGGAAGTCGTTGAAAAAAAGGGAAGATACGGAAAAATTGGGAAGTCGTTGAAAAAAAGGGAAGATACGGAAAAATTGGGAAGTCGTTGAAAAAAAGGGAAGTCGTTGAAAAAAAGGGAAGTCGTTGAAAAAAAGGGAAGATACGGAAAAATTGGGAAGTCGTTGAAAAAAAGGGAAGTCGATGAAAAAAAGGGAAGTCGTTGAAAAAAAGGGAAGATACGGAAAAATTGGGAAGTCGTTGAAAAAAAGGGAAGATACGGAAAAATTGGGAAGTCGTTGAAAAAAAGGGAAGTCGTTGAAAAAAAGGGAAGTCGTTGAAAAAAAGGGAAGATACGGAAAAATTGGGAAGTCGTTGAAAAAAAGGGAAGTCGTTGAAAAAAAGGGAAGTCGTTGAAAAAAAGGGAAGATACGGAAAAATTGGGACGTCGTTGAAAAAAAGGGAAGTCGATGAAAAAAAGGGAAGTCGTTGAAAAAAAGGGAAGATACGGAAAAATTGGGAAGTCGTTGAAAAAAAGGGAAGATACGGAAAAATTGGGAAGTCGTTGAAAAAAAGGGAAGTCGTTGAAAAAAAGGGAAGATACGGAAAAATTGGGAAGTCGTTGAAAAAAAGGGAAGATACGGAAAAATTGGGAAGTCGTTGAAAAAAAGGGAAGTCGATGAAAAAAAGGGAAGTCGTTGAAAAAAAGGGAAGATACGGAAAAATTGGGAAGTCGTTGAAAAAAAGGGAAGTCGTTGAAAAAAAGGGAAGATACGGAAAAATTGGGAAGTCGTTGAAAAAAAGGGAAGTCGTTGAAAAAAAGGGAAGATACGGAAAAATTGGGAAGTCGTTGAAAAAAAGGGAAGATACGGAAAAATTGGGAAGTCGTTGAAAAAAAGGGAAGATACGGAAAAATTGGGAAGTCGTTGAAAAAAAGGGAAGATACGGAAAAATTGGGAAGTCGTTGAAAAAAAGGGAAGATACGGAAAAATTGGGAAGTCGTTGAAAAAAAGGGAAGTCGTTGAAAAAAAGGGAAGTCGTTGAAAAAAAGGGAAGATACGGAAAAATTGGGAAGTCGTTGAAAAAAAGGGAAGATACGGAAAAATTGGGAAGTCGTTGAAAAAAAGGGAAGTCGATGAAAAAAAGGGAAGTCGTTGAAAAAAAGGGAAGATACGGAAAAATTGGGAAGTCGTTGAAAAAAAGGGAAGATACGGAAAAATTGGGAAGTCGTTGAAAAAAAGGGAAGATACGGAAAAATTGGGAAGTCGTTGAAAAAAAGGGAAGATACGGAAAAATTGGGAAGTCGTTGAAAAAAAGGGAAGTCGTTGAAAAAAAGGGAAGATACGGAAAAATTGGGAAGTCGTTGAAAAAAAGGGAAGATACGGAAAAATTGGGAAGTCGTTGAAAAAAAGGGAAGTCGATGAAAAAAAGGGAAGTCGTTGAAAAAAAGGGAAGATACGGAAAAATTGGGAAGTCGTTGAAAAAAAGGGAAGATACGGAAAAATTGGGAAGTCGTTGAAAAAAAGGGAAGATACGGAAAAATTGGGAAGTCGTTGAAAAAAAGGGAAGATACGGAAAAATTGGGAAGTCGTTGAAAAAAAGGGAAGATACGGAAAAATTGGGAAGTCGTTGAAAAAAAGGGAAGATACGGAAAAATTGGGAAGTCGTTGAAAAAAAGGGAAGATACGGAAAAATTGGGAAGTCGTTGAAAAAAAGGGAAGATACGGAAAAATTGGGAAGTCGTTGAAAAAAAGGGAAGATACGGAAAAATTGGGAAGTCGTTGAAAAAAAGGGAAGATACGGAAAAATTGGGAAGTCGTTGAAAAAAAGGGAAGATACGGAAAAATTGGGAAGTCGTTGAAAAAAAGGGAAGTCGTTGAAAAAAAGGGAAGTCGTTGAAAAAAAGGGAAGATACGGAAAAATTGGGAAGTCGTTGAAAAAAAGGGAAGATACGGAAAAATTGGGAAGTCGTTGAAAAAAAGGGAAGTCGATGAAAAAAAGGGAAGTCGTTGAAAAAAAGGGAAGATACGGAAAAATTGGGAAGTCGTTGAAAAAAAGGGAAGATACGGAAAAATTGGGAAGTCGTTGAAAAAAAGGGAAGATACGGAAAAATTGGGAAGTCGTTGAAAAAAAGGGAAGATACGGAAAAATTGGGAAGTCGTTGAAAAAAAGGGAAGATACGGAAAAATTGGGAAGTCGTTGAAAAAAAGGGAAGATACGGAAAAATTGGGAAGTCGTTGAAAAAAAGGGAAGATACGGAAAAATTGGGAAGTCGTTGAAAAAAAGGGAAGATACGGAAAAATTGGGAAGTCGTTGAAAAAAAGGGAAGTCGTTGAAAAAAAGGGAAGATACGGAAAAATTGGGAAGTCGTTGAAAAAAAGGGAAGTCGATGAAAAAAAGGGAAGTCGTTGAAAAAAAGGGAAGATACGGAAAAATTGGGAAGTCGTTGAAAAAAAGGGAAGATACGGAAAAATTGGGAAGTCGTTGAAAAAAAGGGAAGATACGGAAAAATTGGGAAGTCGTTGAAAAAAAGGGAAGATACGGAAAAATTGGGAAGTCGTTGAAAAAAAGGGAAGATACGGAAAAATTGGGAAGTCGTTGAAAAAAAGGGAAGTCGTTGAAAAAAAGGGAAGTCGTTGAAAAAAAGGGAAGATACGGAAAAATTGGGACGTCGTTGAAAAAAAGGGAAGTCGATGAAAAAAAGGGAAGTCGTTGAAAAAAAGGGAAGATACGGAAAAATTGGGAAGTCGTTGAAAAAAAGGGAAGATACGGAAAAATTGGGAAGTCGTTGAAAAAAAGGGAAGTCGTTGAAAAAAAGGGAAGATACGGAAAAATTGGGAAGTCGTTGAAAAAAAGGGAAGATACGGAAAAATTGGGAAGTCGTTGAAAAAAAGGGAAGTCGATGAAAAAAAGGGAAGTCGTTGAAAAAAAGGGAAGATACGGAAAAATTGGGAAGTCGTTGAAAAAAAGGGAAGATACGGAAAAATTGGGAAGTCGTTGAAAAAAAGGGAAGTCGTTGAAAAAAAGGGAAGATACGGAAAAATTGGGAAGTCGTTGAAAAAAAGGGAAGATACGGAAAAATTGGGAAGTCGTTGAAAAAAAGGGAAGATACGGAAAAATTGGGAAGTCGTTGAAAAAAAGGGAAGATACGGAAAAATTGGGAAGTCGTTGAAAAAAAGGGAAGATACGGAAAAATTGGGAAGTCGTTGAAAAAAAGGGAAGTCGTTGAAAAAAAGGGAAGTCGTTGAAAAAAAGGGAAGATACGGAAAAATTGGGAAGTCGTTGAAAAAAAGGGAAGATACGGAAAAATTGGGAAGTCGTTGAAAAAAAGGGAAGTCGATGAAAAAAAGGGAAGTCGTTGAAAAAAAGGGAAGATACGGAAAAATTGGGAAGTCGTTGAAAAAAAGGGAAGATACGGAAAAATTGGGAAGTCGTTGAAAAAAAGGGAAGATACGGAAAAATTGGGAAGTCGTTGAAAAAAAGGGAAGATACGGAAAAATTGGGAAGTCGTTGAAAAAAAGGGAAGATACGGAAAAATTGGGAAGTCGTTGAAAAAAAGGGAAGATACGGAAAAATTGGGAAGTCGTTGAAAAAAAGGGAAGATACGGAAAAATTGGGAAGTCGTTGAAAAAAAGGGAAGATACGGAAAAATTGGGAAGTCGTTGAAAAAAAGGGAAGATACGGAAAAATTGGGAAGTCGTTGAAAAAAAGGGAAGTCGTTGAAAAAAAGGGAAGATACGGAAAAATTGGGAAGTCGTTGAAAAAAAGGGAAGTCGTTGAAAAAAAGGGAAGTCGTTGAAAAAAAGGGAAGTCGTTGAAAAAAAGGGAAGTCGTTGAAAAAAAGGGAAGTCGTTGAAAAAAAGGGAAGTCGTTGAAAAAAGGGAAGTCGTTGAAAAAAAGGGAAGATACGGAAAAATTGGGAAGTCGTTGAAAAAAAGGGAAGATACGGAAAAATTGGGAAGTCGTTGAAAAAAAGGGAAGATACGGAAAAATTGGGAAGTCGTTGAAAAAAAAGGGAAGTCGTTGAAAAAAAGGGAAGATACGGAAAAATTGGGAAGTCGTTGAAAAAAAGGGAAGTCGTTGAAAAAAAGGGAAGTCGTTGAAAAAAAGGGAAGTCGTTGAAAAAAAAGAGAAGTCGTTGAAAAAAAGGGAAGATACGGAAAAATTGGGAAGTCGTTGAAAAAAAGGGAAGATACGGAAAAATTGGGAAGTCATTGAAAAAAAGGGAAGATACGGAAAAATTGGGAAGTCGTTGAAAAAAAGGGAAGATACGGAAAAATTGGGAAGTCGTTGAAAAAAAGGGAAGATACGGAAAAATTGGGAAGTCGTTGAAAAAAAAGGGAAGTCGTTGAAAAAAAGGGAAGATACGGAAAAATTGGGAAGTCGTTGAAAAAAAGGGAAGTCGTTGAAAAAAAGGGAAGTCGTTGAAAAAAAGGGAAGTCGTTGAAAAAAAGGGAAGTCGTTGAAAAAAGGGAAGTCGTTGAAAAAAAGGGAAGATACGGAAAAATTGGGAAGTCGTTGAAAAAAAGGGAAGATACGGAAAAATTGGGAAGTCGTTGAAAAAAAGGGAAGATACGGAAAAATTGGGAAGTCGTTGAAAAAAAAGGGAAGTCGTTGAAAAAAAGGGAAGATACGGAAAAATTGGGAAGTCGTTGAAAAAAAGGGAAGTCGTTGAAAAAAAGGGAAGTCGTTGAAAAAAAGGGAAGTCGTTGAAAAAAAGGGAAGTCGTTGAAAAAAAGGGAAGTCGTTGAAAAAAAGGGAAGTCGTTGAAAAAAGGGAAGTCGTTGAAAAAAAGGGAAGATACGGAAAAATTGGGAAGTCGTTGAAAAAAAGGGAAGATACGGAAAAATTGGGAAGTCGTTGAAAAAAAGGGAAGATACGGAAAAATTGGGAAGTCGTTGAAAAAAAAGGGAAGTCGTTGAAAAAAAGGGAAGATACGGAAAAATTGGGAAGTCGTTGAAAAAAAGGGAAGTCGTTGAAAAAAAGGGAAGTCGTTGAAAAAAAGGGAAGTCGTTGAAAAAAAAGAGAAGTCGTTGAAAAAAAGGGAAGATACGGAAAAATTGGGAAGTCGTTGAAAAAAAGGGAAGTCGTTGAAAAAAAGGGAAGTCGTTGAAAAAAAGGGAAGTCGTTGAAAAAAAGGGAAGATACGGAAAAATTGGGAAGTCGTTGAAAAAAAGGGAAGATACGGAAAAATTGGGAAGTCGTTGAAAAAAAGGGAAGATACGGAAAAATTGGGAAGTCGTTGAAAAAAAGGGAAGTCGATGAAAAAAAGGGAAGTCGTTGAAAAAAAGGGAAGATACGGAAAAATTGGGAAGTCGTTGAAAAAAAGGGAAGTCGTTGAAAAAAAGGGAAGATACGGAAAAATTGGGAAGTCGTTGAAAAAAAGGGAAGATACGGAAAAATTGGGAAGTCGTTGAAAAAAAGGGAAGATACGGAAAAATTGGGAAGTCGTTGAAAAAAAGGGAAGTCGTTGAAAAAAAGGGAAGTCGTTGAAAAAAAGGGAAGTCGTTGAAAAAAAGCGAAGTCGTTGAAAAAAAGGGAAGTCGTTGAAAAAAAGGGAAGATACGGAAAAATTGGGAAGTCGTTGAAAAAAAGGGAAGATACGGAAAAATTGGGAAGTCGTTGAAAAAAAGGGAAGATACGGAAAAATTGGGAAGTCGTTGAAAAAAAGGGAAGATACGGAAAAATTGGGAAGTCGTTGAAAAAAAGGGAAGATACGGAAAAATTGGGAAGTCGTTGAAAAAAAGGGAAGTCGTTGAAAAAAAGGGAAGTCGTTGAAAAAAAGGGAAGATACGGAAAAATTGGGAAGTCGTTGAAAAAAAGGGAAGATACGGAAAAATTGGGAAGTCGTTGAAAAAAAGGGAAGATACGGAAAAATTGGGAAGTCGTTGAAAAAAAGGGAAGTCGATGAAAAAAAGGGAAGTCGTTGAAAAAAAGGGAAGATACGGAAAAATTGGGAAGTCGTTGAAAAAAAGGGAAGTCGTTGAAAAAAAGGGAAGATACGGAAAAATTGGGAAGTCGTTGAAAAAAAGGGAAGTCGTTGAAAAAAAGGGAAGATACGGAAAAATTGGGAAGTCGTTGAAAAAAAGGGAAGATACGGAAAAATTGGGAAGTCGTTGAAAAAAAGGGAAGATACGGAAAAATTGGGAAGTCGTTGAAAAAAAGGGAAGATACGGAAAAATTGGGAAGTCGTTGAAAAAAAGGGAAGATACGGAAAAATTGGGAAGTCGTTGAAAAAAAGGGAAGATACGGAAAAATTGGGAAGTCGTTGAAAAAAAGGGAAGTCGTTGAAAAAAAGGGAAGATACGGAAAAATTGGGAAGTCGTTGAAAAAAAGGGAAGATACGGAAAAATTGGGAAGTCGTTGAAAAAAAGGGAAGATACGGAAAAATTGGGAAGTCGTTGAAAAAAAGGGAAGATACGGAAAAATTGGGAAGTCGTTGAAAAAAAGGGAAGATACGGAAAAATTGGGAAGTCGTTGAAAAAAAGGGAAGATACGGAAAAATTGGGAAGTCGTTGAAAAAAAGGGAAGATACGGAAAAATTGGGAAGTCGTTGAAAAAAAGGGAAGATACGGAAAAATTGGGAAGTCGTTGAAAAAAAGGGAAGTCGTTGAAAAAAAGGGAAGTCGTTGAAAAAAAGGGAAGTCGTTGAAAAAAAGCGAAGTCGTTGAAAAAAAGGGAAGTCGTTGAAAAAAAGGGAAGATACGGAAAAATTGGGAAGTCGTTGAAAAAAAGGGAAGATACGGAAAAATTGGGAAGTCGTTGAAAAAAAGGGAAGATACGGAAAAATTGGGAAGTCGTTGAAAAAAAGGGAAGTCGTTGAAAAAAAGGGAAGTCGTTGAAAAAAAGGGAAGTCGTTGAAAAAAAGGGAAGATACGGAAAAATTGGGAAGTCGTTGAAAAAAAGGGAAGATACGGAAAAATTGGGAAGTCGTTGAAAAAAAGGGAAGATACGGAAAAATTGGGAAGTCGTTGAAAAAAAGGGAAGTCGATGAAAAAAAGGGAAGTCGTTGAAAAAAAGGGAAGATACGGAAAAATTGGGAAGTCGTTGAAAAAAAGGGAAGATACGGAAAAATTGGGAAGTCGTTGAAAAAAAGGGAAGATACGGAAAAATTGGGAAGTCGTTGAAAAAAAGGGAAGATACGGAAAAATTGGGAAGTCGTTGAAAAAAAGGGAAGATACGGAAAAATTGGGAAGTCGTTGAAAAAAAGGGAAGATACGGAAAAATTGGGAAGTCGTTGAAAAAAAGGGAAGATACGGAAAAATTGGGAAGTCGTTGAAAAAAAGGGAAGATACGGAAAAATTGGGAAGTCGTTGAAAAAAAGGGAAGATACGGAAAAATTGGGAAGTCGTTGAAAAAAAGGGAAGATACGGAAAAATTGGGAAGTCGTTGAAAAAAAGGGAAGATACGGAAAAATTGGGAAGTCGTTGAAAAAAAGGGAAGATACGGAAAAATTGGGAAGTCGTTGAAAAAAAGGGAAGTCGTTGAAAAAAAGGGAAGTCGTTGAAAAAAAGGGAAGATACGGAAAAATTGGGAAGTCGTTGAAAAAAAGGGAAGATACGGAAAAATTGGGAAGTCGTTGAAAAAAAGGGAAGATACGGAAAAATTGGGAAGTCGTTGAAAAAAAGGGAAGTCGATGAAAAAAAGGGAAGTCGTTGAAAAAAAGGGAAGATACGGAAAAATTGGGAAGTCGTTGAAAAAAAGGGAAGTCGTTGAAAAAAAGGGAAGTCGTTGAAAAAAAGGGAAGATACGGAAAAATTGGGAAGTCGTTGAAAAAAAGGGAAGATACGGAAAAATTGGGAAGTCGTTGAAAAAAAGGGAAGATACGGAAAAATTGGGAAGTCGTTGAAAAAAAGGGAAGATACGGAAAAATTGGGAAGTCGTTGAAAAAAAGGGAAGTCGTTGAAAAAAAGGGAAGTCGTTGAAAAAAAGGGAAGTCGTTGAAAAAAAGCGAAGTCGTTGAAAAAAAGGGAAGTCGTTGAAAAAAAGGGAAGATACGGAAAAATTGGGAAGTCGTTGAAAAAAAGGGAAGATACGGAAAAATTGGGAAGTCGTTGAAAAAAAGGGAAGTCGATGAAAAAAAGGGAAGTCGTTGAAAAAAAGGGAAGATACGGAAAAATTGGGAAGTCGTTGAAAAAAAGGGAAGTCGTTGAAAAAAAGGGAAGATACGGAAAAATTGGGAAGTCGTTGAAAAAAAGGGAAGATACGGAAAAATTGGGAAGTCGTTGAAAAAAAGGGAAGATACGGAAAAATTGGGAAGTCGTTGAAAAAAAGGGAAGATACGGAAAAATTGGGAAGTCGTTGAAAAAAAGGGAAGATACGGAAAAATTGGGAAGTCGTTGAAAAAAAGGGAAGTCGTTGAAAAAAAGGGAAGATACGGAAAAATTGGGAAGTCGTTGAAAAAAAGGGAAGATACGGAAAAATTGGGAAGTCGTTGAAAAAAAGGGAAGTCGATGAAAAAAAGGGAAGTCGTTGAAAAAAAGGGAAGATACGGAAAAATTGGGAAGTCGTTGAAAAAAAGGGAAGTCGTTGAAAAAAAGGGAAGATACGGAAAAATTGGGAAGTCGTTGAAAAAAAGGGAAGTCGTTGAAAAAAAGGGAAGATACGGAAAAATTGGGAAGTCGTTGAAAAAAAGGGAAGATACGGAAAAATTGGGAAGTCGTTGAAAAAAAGGGAAGATACGGAAAAATTGGGAAGTCGTTGAAAAAAAGGGAAGATACGGAAAAATTGGGAAGTCGTTGAAAAAAAGGGAAGTCGTTGAAAAAAAGGGAAGTCGTTGAAAAAAAGGGAAGTCGTTGAAAAAAAGGGAAGATACGGAAAAATTGGGAAGTCGTTGAAAAAAAGGGAAGATACGGAAAAATTGGGAAGTCGTTGAAAAAAAGGGAAGATACGGAAAAATTGGGAAGTCGTTGAAAAAAAGGGAAGATACGGAAAAATTGGGAAGTCGTTGAAAAAAAGGGAAGTCGATGAAAAAAAGGGAAGTCGTTGAAAAAAAGGGAAGATACGGAAAAATTGGGAAGTCGTTGAAAAAAAGGGAAGTCGTTGAAAAAAAGGGAAGTCGTTGAAAAAAAGGGAAGATACGGAAAAATTGGGAAGTCGTTGAAAAAAAGGGAAGATACGGAAAAATTGGGAAGTCGTTGAAAAAAAGGGAAGATACGGAAAAATTGGGAAGTCGTTGAAAAAAAGGGAAGATACGGAAAAATTGGGAAGTCGTTGAAAAAAAGGGAAGATACGGAAAAATTGGGAAGTCGTTGAAAAAAAGGGAAGATACGGAAAAATTGGGAAGTCGTTGAAAAAAAGGGAAGTCGTTGAAAAAAAGGGAAGTCGTTGAAAAAAAGGGAAGTCGTTGAAAAAAAGCGAAGTCGTTGAAAAAAAGGGAAGTCGTTGAAAAAAAGGGAAGATACGGAAAAATTGGGAAGTCGTTGAAAAAAAGGGAAGATACGGAAAAATTGGGAAGTCGTTGAAAAAAAGGGAAGTCGATGAAAAAAAGGGAAGTCGTTGAAAAAAAGGGAAGATACGGAAAAATTGGGAAGTCGTTGAAAAAAAGGGAAGATACGGAAAAATTGGGAAGTCGTTGAAAAAAAGGGAAGATACGGAAAAATTGGGAAGTCGTTGAAAAAAAGGGAAGATACGGAAAAATTGGGAAGTCGTTGAAAAAAAGGGAAGTCGTTGAAAAAAAGGGAAGATACGGAAAAATTGGGAAGTCGTTGAAAAAAAGGGAAGATACGGAAAAATTGGGAAGTCGTTGAAAAAAAGGGAAGATACGGAAAAATTGGGAAGTCGTTGAAAAAAAGGGAAGATACGGAAAAATTGGGAAGTCGTTGAAAAAAAGGGAAGATACGGAAAAATTGGGAAGTCGTTGAAAAAAAGGGAAGTCGTTGAAAAAAAGGGAAGATACGGAAAAATTGGGAAGTCGTTGAAAAAAAGGGAAGATACGGAAAAATTGGGAAGTCGTTGAAAAAAAGGGAAGTCGATGAAAAAAAGGGAAGTCGTTGAAAAAAAGGGAAGATACGGAAAAATTGGGAAGTCGTTGAAAAAAAGGGAAGTCGTTGAAAAAAAGGGAAGATACGGAAAAATTGGGAAGTCGTTGAAAAAAAGGGAAGTCGTTGAAAAAAAGGGAAGATACGGAAAAATTGGGAAGTCGTTGAAAAAAAGGGAAGATACGGAAAAATTGGGAAGTCGTTGAAAAAAAGGGAAGTCGTTGAAAAAAAGGGAAGATACGGAAAAATTGGGAAGTCGTTGAAAAAAAGGGAAGTCGTTGAAAAAAAGGGAAGATACGGAAAAATTGGGAAGTCGTTGAAAAAAAGGGAAGATACGGAAAAATTGGGAAGTCGTTGAAAAAAAGGGAAGATACGGAAAAATTGGGAAGTCGTTGAAAAAAAGGGAAGTCGTTGAAAAAAAGGGAAGTCGTTGAAAAAAAGGGAAGTCGTTGAAAAAAAGCGAAGTCGTTGAAAAAAAGGGAAGTCGTTGAAAAAAAGGGAAGATACGGAAAAATTGGGAAGTCGTTGAAAAAAAGGGAAGATACGGAAAAATTGGGAAGTCGTTGAAAAAAAGGGAAGTCGTTGAAAAAAAGGGAAGTCGTTGAAAAAAAGGGAAGTCGTTGAAAAAAAGGGAAGTCGTTGAAAAAAAGGGAAGTCGTTGAAAAAAAGGGAAGTCGTTGAAAAAAAGGGAAGATACGGAAAAATTGGGAAGTCGTTGAAAAAAAGGGAAGATACGGAAAAATTGGGAAGTCGTTGAAAAAAAGGGAAGATACGGAAAAATTGGGAAGTCGTTGAAAAAAAGGGAAGTCGATGAAAAAAAGGGAAGTCGTTGAAAAAAAGGGAAGATACGGAAAAATTGGGAAGTCGTTGAAAAAAAGGGAAGTCGTTGAAAAAAAGGGAAGATACGGAAAAATTGGGAAGTCGTTGAAAAAAAGGGAAGATACGGAAAAATTGGGAAGTCGTTGAAAAAAAGGGAAGATACGGAAAAATTGGGAAGTCGTTGAAAAAAAGGGAAGATACGGAAAAATTGGGAAGTCGTTGAAAAAAAGGGAAGTCGTTGAAAAAAAGGGAAGATACGGAAAAATTGGGAAGTCGTTGAAAAAAAGGGAAGATACGGAAAAATTGGGAAGTCGTTGAAAAAAAGGGAAGATACGGAAAAATTGGGAAGTCGTTGAAAAAAAGGGAAGATACGGAAAAATTGGGAAGTCGTTGAAAAAAAGGGAAGATACGGAAAAATTGGGAAGTCGTTGAAAAAAAGGGAAGTCGTTGAAAAAAAGGGAAGTCGTTGAAAAAAAGGGAAGATACGGAAAAATTGGGAAGTCGTTGAAAAAAAGGGAAGATACGGAAAAATTGGGAAGTCGTTGAAAAAAAGGGAAGATACGGAAAAATTGGGAAGTCGTTGAAAAAAAGGGAAGTCGTTGAAAAAAAGGGAAGTCGTTGAAAAAAAGGGAAGTCGTTGAAAAAAAGGGAAGATACGGAAAAATTGGGAAGTCGTTGAAAAAAAGGGAAGATACGGAAAAATTGGGAAGTCGTTGAAAAAAAGGGAAGATACGGAAAAATTGGGAAGTCGTTGAAAAAAAGGGAAGTCGTTGAAAAAAAGGGAAGTCGTTGAAAAAAAGCGAAGTCGTTGAAAAAAAGGGAAGTCGTTGAAAAAAAGGGAAGATACGGAAAAATTGGGAAGTCGTTGAAAAAAAGGGAAGATACGGAAAAATTGGGAAGTCGTTGAAAAAAAGGGAAGTCGTTGAAAAAAAGGGAAGTCGTTGAAAAAAAGGGAAGATACGGAAAAATTGGGAAGTCGTTGAAAAAAAGGGAAGATACGGAAAAATTGGGAAGTCGTTGAAAAAAAGGGAAGTCGATGAAAAAAAGGGAAGATACGGAAAAATTGGGAAGTCGTTGAAAAAAAGGGAAGTCGTTGAAAAAAAGGGAAGATACGGAAAAATTGGGAAGTCGTTGAAAAAAAGGGAAGATACGGAAAAATTGGGAAGTCGTTGAAAAAAAGGGAAGATACGGAAAAATTGGGAAGTCGTTGAAAAAAAGAGAAGTCGTTGAAAAAAAGGGAAGATACGGAAAAATTGGGAAGTCGTTGAAAAAAAGGGAAGATACGGAAAAATTGGGAAGTCGTTGAAAAAAAGGGAAGATACGGAAAAATTGGGAAGTCGTTGAAAAAAAGGGAAGATACGGAAAAATTGGGAAGTCGTTGAAAAAAAGGGAAGTCGTTGAAAAAAAGGGAAGATACGGAAAAATTGGGAAGTCGTTGAAAAAAAGGGAAGTCGTTGAAAAAAAGGGAAGATACGGAAAAATTGGGAAGTCGTTGAAAAAAAGGGAAGATACGGAAAAATTGGGAAGTCGTTGAAAAAAAGGGAAGATACGGAAAAATTGGGAAGTCGTTGAAAAAAAGGGAAGATACGGAAAAATTGGGAAGTCGTTGAAAAAAAGGGAAGATACGGAAAAATTGGGAAGTCGTTGAAAAAAAGGGAAGATACGGAAAAATTGGGAAGTCGTTGAAAAAAAGGGAAGTCGTTGAAAAAAAGGGAAGATACGGAAAAATTGGGAAGTCGTTGAAAAAAAGGGAAGATACGGAAAAATTGGGAAGTCGTTGAAAAAAAGGGAAGTCGTTGAAAAAAAGGGAAGATACGGAAAAATTGGGAAGTCGTTGAAAAAAAGGGAAGATACGGAAAAATTGGGAAGTCGTTGAAAAAAAGGGAAGATACGGAAAAATTGGGAAGTCGTTGAAAAAAAGGGAAGTCGTTGAAAAAAAGGGAAGATACGGAAAAATTGGGAAGTCGTTGAAAAAAAGGGAAGTCGTTGAAAAAAAGGGAAGATACGGAAAAATTGGGAAGTCGTTGAAAAAAAGGGAAGATACGGAAAAATTGGGAAGTCGTTGAAAAAAAGGGAAGTCGTTGAAAAAAAGGGAAGATACGGAAAAATTGGGAAGTCGTTGAAAAAAAGGGAAGATACGGAAAAATTGGGAAGTCGTTGAAAAAAAGGGAAGTCGTTGAAAAAAAGGGAAGATACGGAAAAATTGGGAAGTCGTTGAAAAAAAGGGAAGATACGGAAAAATTGGGAAGTCGTTGAAAAAAAGGGAAGATACGGAAAAATTGGGAAGTCGTTGAAAAAAAGGGAAGTCGTTGAAAAAAAGGGAAGATACGGAAAAATTGGGAAGTCGTTGAAAAAAAGGGAAGTCGTTGAAAAAAAGGGAAGATACGGAAAAATTGGGAAGTCGTTGAAAAAAAGGGAAGATACGGAAAAATTGGGAAGTCGTTGAAAAAAAGGGAAGTCGTTGAAAAAAAGGGAAGATACGGAAAAATTGGGAAGTCGTTGAAAAAAAGGGAAGATACGGAAAAATTGGGAAGTCGTTGAAAAAAAGGGAAGTCGTTGAAAAAAAGGGAAGATACGGAAAAATTGGGAAGTCGTTGAAAAAAAGGGAAGATACGGAAAAATTGGGAAGTCGTTGAAAAAAAGGGAAGATACGGAAAAATTGGGAAGTCGTTGAAAAAAAGGGAAGATACGGAAAAATTGGGAAGTCGTTGAAAAAAAGGGAAGATACGGAAAAATTGGGAAGTCGTTGAAAAAAAGGGAAGTCGTTGAAAAAAAGGGAAGATACGGAAAAATTGGGAAGTCGTTGAAAAAAAGGGAAGTCGTTGAAAAAAAGGGAAGATACGGAAAAATTGGGAAGTCGTTGAAAAAAAGGGAAGATACGGAAAAATTGGGAAGTCGTTGAAAAAAAGGGAAGATACGGAAAAATTGGGAAGTCGTTGAAAAAAAGGGAAGATACGGAAAAATTGGGAAGTCGTTGAAAAAAAGGGAAGATACGGAAAAATTGGGAAGTCGTTGAAAAAAAGGGAAGATACGGAAAAATTGGGAAGTCGTTGAAAAAAAGGGAAGTCGTTGAAAAAAAGGGAAGTCGTTGAAAAAAAGGGAAGTCGTTGAAAAAAAGCGAAGTCGTTGAAAAAAAGGGAAGTCGTTGAAAAAAAGGGAAGATACGGAAAAATTGGGAAGTCGTTGAAAAAAAGGGAAGATACGGAAAAATTGGGAAGTCGTTGAAAAAAAGGGAAGATACGGAAAAATTGGGAAGTCGTTGAAAAAAAGGGAAGTCGTTGAAAAAAAGGGAAGATACGGAAAAATTGGGAAGTCGTTGAAAAATTGGGAAGTCGTTGAAAAAAAGGGAAGATACGGAAAAATTGGGAAGTCGATGAAAAAAAGGGAAGTCGTTGAAAAAAAGGGAAGTGGTTGAAAAAAAGGGAAGTCGTTGAAAAAAAGGGAAGATACGGAAAAATTGGGAAGTCGTTGAAAAAAAGGGAAGTGGTTGAAAAAAAGGGAAGTCGTTGAAAAAAAGGGAAGATACGGAAAAATTGGGAAGTCGTTGAAAAAAAGGGAAGATACGGAAAAATTGGGAAGTCGTTGAAAAAAAGGGAAGATACGGAAAAATTGGGAAGTCGTTGAAAAAAAGGGAAGTCGTTGAAAAAAAGGGAAGTCGTTGAAAAAAAGGGAAGTCGTTGAAAAAAAAGAGAAGTCGTTGAAAAAAAGGGAAGATACGGAAAAATTGGGAAGTCGTTGAAAAAAAGGGAAGTCGTTGAAAAATTGGGAAGTCGTTGAAAAAAAGGGAAGTCGTTGAAAAAAGGGGAAGTCGTTGAAAAAAAGGGAAGTCGTTGAAAAAAAGGGAAGTCGTTGAAAAAAAGGGAAGTCGTTGAAAAAAAGGGAAGATACGGAAAAATTGGGAAGTCGATGAAAAAAAGGGAAGTCGTTGAAAAAAAGGGAAGTCGTTGAAAAAAAGGGAAGATACGGAAAAATTGGGAAGTCGTTGAAAAATTGGGAAGTCGTTGAAAAAAAGGGAAGATACGGAAAAATTGGGAAGTCGTTGAAAAATTGGGAAGTCGTTGAAAAAAAGGGAAGATACGGAAAAATTAGGGAGTCGTTGAAAAAAAGGGAAGTCGTTGAAAACTGCTTCCCTTTTTTCCAACGACTTCCCAATTTTTCCGTATCTTCCCAATTTTTCAAGTGCTGAAAAAACGGGAAGTCGCACTGAAAAAGTGCACAGCTGAGAAGAAGGTGAGCAGCTCGGAAAAAAAGTGCACACTTTCGTTCGCAAATGTGTTAGTTACAACGATTTCTTATGTTTTTCCTTCTTTATTATGGAACACAAGGCGTCAGCAGATGATGTTTATTAAAGGAACCGTCAGGGACTGAAAACAACTTGGGCTCAAAAGATACGCCTATTTTTACTGATCATTAATATATATGCATTTTTCAATGACGGGGTCTGGATCAAGAGAAAAACGCATTTGTAGTGCTGAAAATTGCATTTCTATCACCTTCTAACGTGTCCAAAGGTGATATGAGGTTAAAGGGACAGTTAGGACTAAAATGCAACTTGGCCTTATTATTTAGAGAAAAATTCGCGAATATCCTAGGGCCGGCAAACTAGGGCTACCATCGGTTTAAGGGTAACCGAAAACCGATCGAAATAACCGAAAACCAACGATAACCAAACAAATATCCAATGTTTCCCGAAATGGCACGCTCTAGCTCACTCCGAGTCCCACCTAGGAAAGACCTGGGGGCTCCCCGCCTTTCCCGTGGTCCCAAAAGCTTGTGGATACCATTTTTTTTGGCTCCCCGGGAAATCCCTGGGGAGCTTGCGAGGTCTCCCTAGCTTCTTGCGGATACGGCAACGGATTTTGGAAAAAAAAATCAACCGACATTTATTGGAAAATTGTCAGATTTTTTCCCGCCTGTTGTGTCAAAAGATATTTCGGGTTTAATCTTTTGAATGTCGACATAAGACGAATTTGCGCATTTTCAGGCCATTTGATCTTCCGTCTCTTGTGCTGGATGGCTATGATTACTCGAAAAAAGGCCGCTGTGGAAGCCAGCCGCGACCGGGAAACCATCTTGGCGGCTCTAAAACTGCTCTTCGTTCCTCTCCCCGCCAATGTTGCCGACATCGGTGCCATTTTGCTGGAAAGTGTGGAAGAATTGGTCCAGCGACAGACTCAAGAAGTAGCTGAAGAACGGATGCCACAATTTATTGCAGCTAATCAGCCGGTTCCAACCAGAAACGTTAGTTTATTATGAATAATTTTAAATAATCAATATCGAACTAATTGAAATTTATTTATGCAAAAATTTCCTGGAATTCCAACTCCAAAATTTTTTGAAAAAAAGCTTTTCAGTTTTTTTTGACTATCTAGAGTAAATATGGCCAAAAAATTTCCTTATGAAAAAATCAACCGAAAATTTGAAAACAACTAATTGAAAATTCATTTTGGAGAGCAATCGCTAAATTGATGAAAATGGAAAAATTGGATTGCATTTTTAAATGTTTAGTAACGACGATTATTTCAGATCATCGACAAATTTCTCAATTCAATGTATTCGAAAAGAATGCTTGAAATCAGAACTGATGAAATGGAATTTTTCCTATATGTAATGGGCCGGAAACCACAGAAATTGAAGCTGACCGTGGCAAAGGCGGGCGATCTTCATGTGCAGGCCGGTTCTATTGAAGGAGGACAAAAGCTCGATGGCGAGCAGAAAAAATACCTACAAGACAATGAGAGCGCTGTCATCGTCATGAATAAGAACGATATCTCTCTTCTTCGGGTAATTTTCGACTAATATTGGTAAACAAACATTTTCAGGAAGACGAGCATGAGTTACAGTGTTATCTCGTGCAGGGAGGACACTGCAGGGAAGTCTATCTTCCGATTTTCTTTCCGAAGAACCTGGTTTACTACAACATCGAGCGCAACGGAGAAGATTTCCATGATCGTCAGAATAAATTATATGGGCCACATCTCGAAAGAAGAAATCACCAGCCTACTGACTCCTGTACTCGAAAACATTGAATAAATACAATGAAAAAAAGTCTTATTTTATTTCATGGAAAAATCCATTTTCCGGGATTATGGGAAAGCAGTTTAATATTATTCTCACTTGTTTCTTTATTTTTTATTTTGTTCGTCGAAATTTCTTCTTGTTGTTGCTTACCTATCGATTTTCGCCTTTTTTTATATTGCAAAAACATGGATACTTGAGAAAAAACGAAACGAAACGATGAAAATACGAGAAAATAGCAGTAAAAAACTTGTAAAAATGTGCTACAATTGCCACACAGTCCTTTGAATTCATTCCACAATTTGCATTTTCATTGTCTCCTCCACTTTTATGCCCCATTCGCGCTATTTAGTTTTAGCCAAATGAAAAGTTGAAGACAAACTATGATGGGACTCATCAAAATTAGTATCCCTAGTCTCAGTTTTTAACGCCGAATACGTTACCGTTCTCAGAAAAGCTTGAAAACCTCATATTCTCGAGATATAAGGCCAAATAGGTGTGAAAGTCACCAGTGATATCTGGTCTCCCTCAAATTATTTTCAAAATCTGAGCCGGCTATCGTGTACGTCGTATTTTTTTTACATGACAAATTTAATTATCGGCAATGAAATGGGCGCGCAAGAGCAAAAAGGAGTGTCACCAAGTAATTAAATGTCCCGCGGTCACTCGCTGTGGCGCTTTTGGCATTTTTTCTTCCAAAAACTGCGGTTTTCACATATTTCCTTGGATTGCGAGCTCATTTCGAGACTTCCAAGGATATGAAAAAATGTTCTAAACTCAACTTTTTAATGCTGAATCCGAATATTCACCTTTTCAAGATCTTCCTGTTTTTTCAAGATCTTCCTTTTTTTCAAGATCTTCCCCTTTTTTCAGGATCTTCCCGTTTTTACTCCATTTCCGAATAATTCTCGATAGCGGCAAACTTGTCTGAATTTACTGGAATGGAATTGAGTTCACAAAAAAGTCCAAAAACTTCGCTTTCCGTTAGTCTTTGAATTTTTAAAACTGAAGAAAATTTAACCGAATTATAGCCGAGTCGATTCATAATTTTCCATAAATTTACGACTGCTATTTCTCCAATTTTCCGTCGTTTTCAACTTCTTCTAGATATTTCAAAGGATTATGGGAGCGTTCAATCTGCACGCCCAAGAAATGGAAGAGTTGCGAAATGAAGTTACAAATATTACTAAGTCAACGTCTTTCCTCTGAATTTTAAGCATCCTCAATACAAAAAATAAGCAAGTTGGTGGTAAAAATGAGAAGGATCTTGTTTATTTTTTGTTCTCAACGTCTGATTGCAATTTCGACGCTAACCAACATGAACTCGTGTGGTTAAACGAAAATTCCGGCGCTCCAGCAGGTGCGCTGCTTTCCTGGCGCCAGTCGACAAAATTATGAGAAATATCCGCTTATTTCGTGTGTTCCATATTCTGGCCGTCTCCTCATCTCTTTACGTAGTTTTACTGGTAAAAAGGCGAATTTCCTATGTAAAATTTTCTCTACCAAATCCACCGCTATTCTAGGATTTTCCCGGAAAATTGGCCGATCCTGTCAAAAGCGAAGTTTTTGACATAAAATTGGGCATTTTGACGGAAGAAAAGCGTAAAAAATGCGGGAAAACCGTGTAATTTCGTGTAAAATCTTATAATTTCAGTCAATTCTGGTCGTTTTTCTCTGCTCATTTGTTCTATTGCCGTGGTGGAAGTCGGACGTCTCTTTTTCTTCTTTATTTCAACATCTTGTTCTTCAACTTAAAATAACTAAAAATGCTTCAAAAATGGCTGCTCTTCGTGCTGCTTATCAGCATGATAAATGAAATACGACCAAAAAATGGAGATAATCACCAGCTATCTCCAAATAATCAAATACTATCGCAAACTGGAAATGAATGGAACCACAACCTCCGCACATTTTGACTGGTAACAGAAATCTGTGTATGCCGGATTTTTTAAGTGCAAGAGGAGCCAAAGTCGTTCCGATTGATGGAAAGAAGACGGGATGCGGTAAGCTTTTTTCGGGGTGTTCCGCGTCTCTCTAGTAGATTTTCGGTGTAATTGCGCGCCAGAAGACCACAAATAACCGCGAAAATGGGAAAAGTACTGAGCCATGGGAGGCTTTTGCATTATGTGCGCAAATTTGGAAGCGTACGGGCGACGTTATAGACGCAAATTCGAAATTTGGAACCGGCGGAGAATAGAAGCCGCAATTTTTTGTGCCTAGCGTCACCCGCTTGCCATGGGCTCTCAATTTCGCTGCACACGAAGAAAATTTAATTTTTTTTTCGACTAAAACCATAAACAAACGAGGCGTGGTGAAATGGCGGTGTTATCGAGATTTGAACCAGGCGGTAATTCAAATTCCCGGTCTTCTTGAGCCACTAGCGCGCAATTTTGCAGTTCTCAGGAGATATTTAGAAGAAAAATTCGCAATTTACTGTTTCTTTGTCATTTTCCAGCTGTCGTAACCGTTTTCCACCATATTTTAATGTTTTTTTTTTCAGGCAAAAAATGTACCTTATTGTGGGAAAAGAATTGCGGAATATTTGAAGGTGATTTGACTGTCGACGATAAAAATTTGCCGGTGGATCTCGCCGCTTTGGAAGTTATAAATGGAAAATTGACAATTACTGGCGGTGCTGCAAGTTTCGAATTTCCTTCTCTGACTACTATTATCAGTTCCAAGGGTATAATGTAATTTTTATCATTTTTTTAATATGGAAATTCAGCTCCGGCCCTTGCTGTCACGAATAATCCAAAGCTGGGGTTAATAAAAATGCCAAAAATTGAGAAAATTGAAGCAGGCGGTGATCAACCGCCAGTAAAAATTGAAAATAGCCCAAATTTAAGAGATTTTAAACTATTTCTACCGGCAAAAATTGCTGACACTTGCAGTCGATCAGCTTCCACTTCTTGTCAATATGATAAAGCTGAGGAAAAGGAAGAAAGTAGGCCATTTTACACCATTTTATGTCAGAAATAAAAAGAAAAAGGAATCGAAGGTCAAAACCAAGGCGAAAACTCCCACAAAATAGGATGATGATAGAGGCTGCGGAACAATTGTCGACAGATCACCTAAAGCGTCGTCAAATTGCATCAAGGTACTGTCCTCTTTCGAATTGTATTACGGAAGCCGCGTAAGTCGGCCAATTTTATCAATTGAATCCTCTTTCTAGACACTGAAGCCAATATAACTGCTTTCAAAATTGGTCAAACTGATTTGAATTTATACAATCGGATTCATGGTACACTTTTTATTCAAACTAGTTAACTTTTCAGGTAGAAATCTCTGTAACAGGGCGGAAATTGCGTTGTATTTTACCATAAAATCTCCTCTGGACATTGACGAGAATCGAATCTACGATTTTTTTAATCAAAAATCTCGTAATTAGCACGACCATGGACGTGTTTTTGCGCCTTTTTTTAAATTAAAATAAAATCTCTGGATTACTGTAACGCAATGCGCCCATTTTTACCCCAAATTACACGAACCCTTGGATATGCACCAGAAATTTTGGCAAAAATTCTTTCGACGCTGGCGGGAATCGATCCCGTGACTTCTTGGATGCCCCAGTTTTTACCTCAAATTGCGGCTTTTGCTGCAGAAATTGTGACGCAAATCCTTTGATCACGTGAGTCGAATGAGCACCTTTGGATTACAAGAAAAAAAAGCTAAAGACCATTTGTGTTCCCAAACTTCGTGGCGTCGAAATACAAAATAATTGACTCCTGAATGAAAAGAAAACAGAAAAGGAAAGGACAAAAGCAGGAAGAGGAGGCAAAAAGGCGAAAGAAAAAGGAAAAAAAAGAAACGGAAAAAAGCACAGCAAAAAAATAAAACGACGAAGAAAAGCACGGAATCGGGTGAAGATACGTCAATAACTCCAAAATCTGATGCGCCAGCGGCAAAAGAACATCAAAAAATTAAATTGATCCATATTGGGCCCGGATTTAAAAAATCCATGAAATTCCTAAAAGAAAGTTTTTGGATTTTTAGCCACAATTCTGGGTAATTTACACGATTTCCATTTTCCGTGTTACATTCGACAACGGAACCTGGGGCTTTTTTCAAAGTTTTTGGTAATTTTTTAATCTCAGTCCGCATCAACCATGGATTGTTGTCAATTATCAGTTTCCCAGCATTTTCCAGTTTCCGTAAATTCAGTTCTACCAGCAAGCCGTTGCCACTAATTTCCAGGTCTAAATTTATGGAAAATTATGAATCGACTCGGCTATTTTGGGCCATAAATCGGTTAAATTTTCTTCAGTTTTAAAAATTCAAAGACTAACAGAAAGCGGAGTTTTTGGGCTTTTTTTGTGAACTCAATTCCATTCCAGTAAATTCAGACAAGTTTGCCGCTATCGAGATTGATTCGAAAATGGAGTAAATTATGCTATTTTTGGTGATAAAAAATTATTGTCGCTTTCATAGCAGCTGAGAAATAGCATACGAAATTGCTCACGCTCTCTTCTATCTGTTAGTCGATAAATTTTAAGAAACGGCGAAGATTTGACCGAGTTATGG
Source organism: Oscheius sp. DF5033 (assembly GCA_964036215.1). NCBI lineage: Eukaryota > Metazoa > Nematoda > Chromadorea > Rhabditida > Rhabditidae > Oscheius > Oscheius sp. DF5033. Next base: position 5,375,002 of record CAXIWN010000009.1, on the reverse strand, counting down.
CCAAAAACACCCAAGAAATTGGGCAAAAACCTACTAGTCACAGTCTTCAAAACCGGAAAATCAATTTTTATGACATCTGGCCTTCCTGTGATAGCAATTCCTTTGGCTGCTGTCAATTTTTCGGCAATATCTTTGTATCCCGTTGTAAACCAATTATCCAAGGAAGGAGTATCCATCGCAATTTTCTCACATCGATAGAATTTATTCATCACTGTGTCCTGGTCTTTACAGATTACCGCTGGAAAATTATGGCAATTATCCGGACATTTAATGAACTTACTGCAAGTGTCATCCAGTTTTAGCTCGACTTTGGGCATGTAGGCTGCCACCGCGGCCATTTTATCACCACAAAGTCCTGGGTACTTTTCGATTTTTGGTTTGATACCAGCGAGCTTGCAATTTTCGTGGCCTTTGCCAGCCTCTTCGGTAATCTTTGTAACATTTTTCATATTCACTCCGATCAAATGAAGACAGCCATCTGTGAATGTTATGTCGCCGAATAAAGAAACAGATTCCAGTTTTAAATCTCCCCGGAATATTTTACACTTTAACAGGAGTTCCGGAGTTGGCTTGATGGATTGCGTCTTATCTTGGGGATTTTGATATGTACAGGCTGCAAAATTCATTTTCAAGATGATAAATACAAACTGACCATCCCTTTCTGTCTCAAAAAAGGAGTTTTCAGTCATTCCAAGTTTTATTTTATCAGCAGTTTCCTGTTTCCATATCAACATGGGGTTATAATAGACAAAGAGAAGACCTTTTCCCTGCAGAAACGAAAAAAATTGCAAAGAATCAACTTGAAATCCTTCCAAATTTGGATTGTTGACAATTTCAACAATAATTTTACCTGTAATAAATATGATTGTTGCCATGAAACCTTTCAAAACTTTAAAAAATATCAAAACTAACCTCTTTCGTTGCTTTACCAAAGAATGTGGTGATTTCACCTCTTCCGGCACCAGAAAAATCGATTCGCACAAATTTTCTCGTGTGGCCAAAATAAGGATCCTCTTCAATGTCACATTTTCCGAAAATAGCGAAAGATGATCCATCCTCCATTGAACCGCCTGGAAGTGTCGATTATGATAATTCCCTAGGGATAAATTTCTTCAGAACGACCTTGCCTATGAATTTTATCCCCGGGGAAATCGACTATGAATATGGACACAGGACGGGTTTGATTGCAACTGACCATAGAATTTATTCACCGATGAATTGTACCCAACAGCAATAAATAGCCGGGTAAAGTGGTCAAGTAACAGGTCAAAACTGCTAATTCTCACTTTCCTTTTCGTCCCCATTTCTGCTAAATTTTGTGTATATTTTCGGTTGCAGGCAAGGCGGTATTTTTACAGGGCTACCGTAGCCCGAAAGAGCCTGCAAAACATCCCAAAATACACGGACCATATTTTGTGCCTAGTGCCAAATTTTTTGGGTAAAAATGCTGGGCGCGCTGTCCACTAGCTGAAAATAAAAAAACCTACAAGGTTTAGAAGAAGTAGGAGGAGGCGGTGGAGGTGGAGGAGGAGGTTGTGGTTCCATTCATTTCCAGTTTGCGATAGTATTTGATTATTTGGAGATAGCTGCTGATTATCTCCATTTTTTGGTCGTATTTCATTTATCATGCTGATAAACAGCACGAAGAGCAGCCATTTTTGAAGCATTTTTAGTTATTTTAAGTTGAAGAACAAGATGTTGAAATAAAGAAGAAAAAGAGACGTCCGACTTCCACCACGGCAATAGAACAAATGAGCAGAGAAAAACGACCAGAATTGACTGAAATTATAAGATTTTACACGAAATTGCACGGTTTTCCCGCATTTTTTACGCTTTTCTTCCGTCAAAATGCCCAATTTTATGTCAAAAACCTTGCTTTTGACAGGATCGGCCAATTTTCCGGGAAAATCCTAGAATAGCGGTGGATTTGGTAGAGAAAATTTTACATAGGAAATTCTCCTTTTTTTTACCAGTAAAACTGCGTAAAGAGATGAGGAGACGGCCAGAATATGGAACACACGAAATAAGCGGATATTTATCATAATTTTGTCGACTGGCGCCAGGAAAGCAGCGCACCTGCTGGAGCGCCGGAATTTTCGTTTAAGCCACACGAGTTCGTTTTCCGCTAGAGCCCAAAGGATTATACCAATTTTTCTAGCGCAAATATTCAGGATTTGCTGTAAAAACGGGTGCACGTTACAGTAATCAGGAAATTGAATTGTAAGGCAAAATATGACCAGGTTGGCCACAAGAAGCGCCCATGGCCATGTTGGTTAGCGTCGAAATTGCAATCAGACGTTGAGAACAAAAAATAAACAAGATCCTTCTCATTTTTACCACCAACTTGCTTATTTTCTGTATTGAGGATGCTTAAAATCCAGAGGAAAGACAAATAAGAAAAATGAGAGGAGACGATATTGGAATGTACATTTTGCGGATTTTCCTCAAGTTTCTTACCTTTTTCTGGAGTGTTTTACGCCATCTGACCGATTCTCACGCTTTTGGGCAGTGAAAAATAGGTTTTTGTCCAAGATACAGCCAATTATGACCATCCTTTAGAAGAAAATTGCTGGTAAAGCATCGAAAACTCAAGGAATATCAAAGTTTTTCACCTGATATTCATTTTACATAGGGAAACGACCTACACAAAACACATGAATGCCTTTATTGGATTAAATAATTCTACAGTAACAAATAAAATACAAAATATTTAATAATATTCATCCTGGCCGTAAGAATTCCTATATTGATGGGCTGCGCTAGTTGCCGGCCCTTGGCCATAGCCATAATCCCAAGCGTAAGATTCCTAAAACAATGATTATTTTAGGAGTATAAAAAAACCTAATTTTTGAATGTTGGGTTTATCATTATAAAAAGTGCGATTATATCGGAAATTGCATTAAATTGAAGGTGCTGCTATTATTGGAAGAGTTGTAGATCTCAGTGTGCTGATTCTTTTGAGCCCGAAAACAGCTAATTTGGTCGAGAAATAAGCGAGAAAATCGAGTTAGTAGGCGCCGGAGTTGGGTTCAGGTATTTCGCAATCTTTTCGTGGCGGGACCGAACCGACCCGAGGAAGTTTTTCTTATCCCATTCAGGTTCCATACACAAAGTTTCAAGGAAAAATTTTTCCCTATGTCCTGAGCTCGCTCGGACCTTAGTGTGAAAGGCATAATTCAACCCGATCAGAGATCTCAGCGTCGCTGTAAAAGGTAGACTCTAGCCAGATGGATAGGACAGGAATATCTCAATAACAACCTCGATGAATTTCGCACCAGACCGCGTGATGTCCATTAGGAAACCCATTAGAACCCTACAGTATCCGCAGATTTGAGGTATATAAGCTTCACGACCGATGGCACCAGGTCGGATGGCGAGCCTATGGCCCGAGCGCTCTTCCCTGTGCCCCTCGCTGGGAGTTCACTCCTCTCTCCTCTTTTGACGCCGATCCTTTGTCCGGTTCTACACCTTGGACTCTTTTGATTCTAATCTCTAAAGAGGAGCCTCACCAGCCTCGGGCCGTTCCCCTAGGCTAGATGAAGTCCTAGGTCGACCGACCTTTTACTGGTAGCAGCGACTTTTCGATCTCCCATCCTCCTATCCGACCCTCCAGGAATAGTATTGGCGATTGAGACCGGTCTCACAAGTCAGGAAGGTACGTTTGTAGCACCGCATTTGCCTAATTGGGGCAAAGTTTTGATTTTGAGAGTCGGGGTACCCCTATTTTCCCTAAAAGGAGGGATTATTTTTGGAGCTGTGGTAGGATGGCCATCTGCCACAGCAAAGTAGACTATTCCCTGGAGTACTAGATTCCCGTTTAACGGGAAAACGTCACGGTGCTTTTTGTTTCCCCGGGTTGAGTTGAGTCTCCTGATAAAGGAGCTGCGGTATCAAGGCCGAAGTGCCTACTCCCAAAAAAAAAACTATCAACAAAGGAATGTCGTCTAACTAGTCGATGGTAGCAGTAGAAGATCAAGAAAGACAAGAAGTGAGCGCCTAGGGGCGTTGTTCAACTAGAGGCTGCTGCCTACTTTCAAAGAAACCCAGAATACTTAGCAGCAAACTGAAGCGAATGTTGAAGCAGTGGCAGCTAAAAAGAAGACGAGAGCCTCACAAGGAAACGGAACAGGCCCTCGGATCTCATAGGTAAAGAAAGGCTGCTGCCTATCCCCTAAAAATCTAAGTATACACAGAAAATGGTGGCCATTTGGACTGCTGCAAAACAATAAAACATGAATCGAAAGGGGGAACAGCCCGATCTTGGTGGAATCAGTCGTCAAGAATCGGATTTTGAATATTTTTTTTTCTCAACCCAGCCCGCGTGCTCCGAACAAGCCAACAGCTCCGGGATACCGCCCGGAGACGCCAATGAAGACAAAGGAATGCCAAATCTAATGGAAGGCACCTATTCTTATAGAAACTCGAAGATCTGAGTCCTGGTAGCAGAGACCCCTAGGAAAAAGTAAAGAGGAAATAAGGCATAATAGGACGATAAAGAGCTCAATGAAAAACAGGGAAGCAGGTCCCTTTTAAAGGGCTGCCACCAAAGACTCCAAGAACCAGAAGGAAAACATGAAGAAGCCCCTTCTCAATGGCTCGAAAAGACCTTGAGTCTCTCTGGACTCCAATCAGCGGCTTTGCCTATTTTTTTTTGTCTCGTTCCTTTCCCCGGATACCTTTCCTTTTTATATCCGAAAATTGAGGGCGTAGTTCATCCTTCCAAGACGCTCAGCATTCATTCTTTGTCTTCTTAGAACCGTCTTTGTCGATAATCGATACTCAAGAATGACTTTTCAGCTGTGCGAAACAGCCTCCCGACCCGGCGAAAGAAGCTACCGACTCCAGCATCTGACCAGCCTGTTGGCTATTACCCAAAAATCAGAATCAACCTCAGGACAACCGCACAAACAGCGGATCAAGTGCCACACGGCGAAGAATTGAATATTCTGACCAACTCTATTTCCCACTTAGCCATAGAGAGCGAACACTACGAGCCAACGAGGAATGTCGAGAACAGTTAAGTGATGGCAAGTTCTTTATTGACTTGATGCCTCGAATGCCTCCACTGCCTCGCATGATAATAAAACACAAGCGTTATATACAGAAATTTCGGTGACAGAGCGTTTCGGGGAAATGAATTCAAAACACTTATACCAGACAGGGAATCAGCCACAGCCATGGCGGAATAACACGGACAATTCAAGAATCCGTCAGGCCCGGTGGGCACCGAATACTCGAAACCCCCATGGATCTTTTTTAACCGCTGGCTTATGATCTATCTACCTTGGAGCAACATCAAGTGGAGTCAGCCACATCAGGAAAACAATAATCGACACCAGCCAATGAGGCCGAAAGCAGTCAATTTCTCTCAAGGCAGACGTCACGTAAGCTTCAACAGCGAAGCAGCCCGTCAAAAGCTTCAGTTTAAAGGAAACCATTGGTACGCAAAGTCGAGCAATCTTCGAAGGCAAGGAAAGTCTTACCAAAAGAAACAGAATAGATCTAACATCCCACGGCCAATGCCCGAGGGTAGACAACAACGTCAGTCGTCGCTCATACCAACCCTGTAGATGGGTATTACCACAAAATCACGCAAACCCCATACAAGGGTCATCTTTTCCTTCTGGTGGGAACCCATCTCACCGACAGTCAGACAATTTCTTCGGTGCGACCGATAAGATTGGAGGACAACGACCCTCCCAGAACCAGCAGAAAAACCATTCCCTCTCTCAAAGGACTCAAAAAATTGGAACGATCAATGTTTTTTTTCTATTTCGAGTCCGAGGACGGACTTTAAAAAGGTTGGGGAGGTGTGAAAGGCATAATTCAACCCGATCAGAGATCTCAGCGTCGCTGTAAAAGGTAGACTCTAGCCAGATGGATAGGACAGGAATATCTCAATAACAACCTCGATGAATTTCGCACCAGACCGCGTGATGTCCATTAGGAAACCCATTAGAACCCTACAGTATCCGCAGATTTGAGGTATATAAGCTTCACGACCGATGGCACCAGGTCGGATGGCGAGCCTATGGCCCGAGCGCTCTTCCCTGTGCCCCTCGCTGGGAGTTCACTCCTCTCTCCTCTTTTGACGCCGATCCTTTGTCCGGTTCTACACCTTGGACTCTTTTGATTCTAATCTCTAAAGAGGAGCCTCACCAGCCTCGGGCCGTTCCCCTAGGCTAGATGAAGTCCTAGGTCGACCGACCTTTTACTTTAGGTCTTACGAGAAAAATTTGAAAAATTCCATATTGTGCGGATTTCTGACATTTTTTAACATGTAAAATGTTTAATCGTTCTTTTTTTCTCGAAGTAAAAGTAGATATTCCCAGTCTTTTGTTGCTGACAGGCGGTGCGATGCCTCCAACGACCAGGGCATCCAGTATTGCAGCTCTCCGAGCCGACAAGATGCGTCTCCGAAACGAAGTCGAAGTATTCCGTGGCGGATGTATCCGCGCAATTGAAACTGTCCGTGGAGCTCCGTTGAGCGAAGAACAACTGCAGTCAACCCCCCAGGAGATCATCGATATGCTTGTGGAGGAATTGGAACGTCGCCAAGTTCAAAATGACCAAGCTGATCAACTTGATGGAAATGTTGAGAGACCGAATGTGGAAGAGGCAGCCGAGGTAGCGCCATTGAATCGTCCACCAATTGCCATTCTTCCCGCCCTTCCCGTGCGAGTGAAGGTCAGTTTAATAGTCAATCAAAATATTCTAAAAAATATCATTGAAATCACGAAATCCCATGAATTTCCAATAGTTCCATTTGACGGCGCTCGACATCATTGACTGCCTGAATAGTAAAAAAAAAAACATTTTTGGCATCTAAAATAATTTTTTTTGAGCTAACCAGTATACAGGAAAGTGCCCACAGTAGTGGCAGTGTATTATCATTATGCGATGATATTCCGATCTATTTTTTGCAACTGTTATCCTTGATGAAATAGAAGATACCAGTCAAGCATTCATACACCGAAGGAATGCTCGTGTATTCCGTAAACTTTGGCTCCTTATAGCTATCGCTATGAGTTACTATAGGCAGAGACTATTAATACTAAGTGGTGTTATACTGGAAACAAAAAGAAAAGGTTAGAAATAGCCAAGAAATAAATGAAAAAAGGATTTTGCAATTTGGAGGATCGAACTCTGCATCTTCGTATATGATGATAAGCCACTAACCGATTGCGCCATAGCGAAATTTTCTGGAAATAGTTCGAAAAATTTCATGAAAAATTGCCTATTTTGCCAAAATTTTCCAAATTTTCGGCCCGACCGGACCGGCGCGCAGCTCGCCGATGTGGGCACATGAAATCTCATTAAAGATGACCAAAACTCGTATATCTTTGCAAAAACACATTATTGCTAGCTGAAAAAATTATCGGAAATACAGAAGACCATGCTGAATTGATTGCAAGTATCAGAAAAAGGCGAAAATTTGTGATTTTTTCAGCTTCATCAGCGCAAACTATTACGGAGGTGCCCACGTTTCATTGGCGGCGGCGAGCTGTGGGCGGGCCGGGCCGGGCCGGGCCCAAAATCACTCGGCCCGGCCCGGGCCGCGCACATCCCTAGCTACTATAGAATCATTTTTTTATATTTAACCAATGCAAGAATCTGTTTAAATTTAATTAATTAAAATTAATCTAATCCATCAAATATATTATTTTTCAGAATACGGTCATTGATCGTATGATGAGAAGTATTCTCATTATGGCACAAAAGGGAATTACTGGCAATCAAGATATTGTGATAGCCCACCCCGCGTCAAAGTCTTCCCAATTTATTTCCTTCACGGTTTCAAGGGATACGGAAATGAAGATCCGTCATGAGACTGTCAAGGGTTTCAAACAGAAGAGACATCAATGGGCTGAGGCCGGCGGTACAATGGCATTTTGTGTATCAAAAGAAAATCTTGAGAGGGTAGGCTATAAAGAGAGACTGATATTAAAAAGTTTTAGGCCGCTTCATCACATATTGGTCTTTCCGCAAAGATTGGCGGGCATTGGAACCCTGTCTATGTACCCATTCTAATGGGATCATCGCTTCTGGACTACCACTTGGAACGCAAACAAGATCACTTTTTGCTGACTCTATCCCAAATAGCCGATGGTGCTGACTTATCCACCCGTATTCTGGACGCTGACGTCGACGCGCCGGCAGTGGATCGCGAAAGCCGAAAAACAATCGCGCCTATGGTGAACAACAGCCGACTATACTCCTTGCCACTCTCTAGTCAGATGACTCGAGTTATTGTGAAGCCTCATCGGAGTAACGCCCGGATGATTGTCCGAATGTGCAAAGGTCACCACACAAATAAGGAACTGGTGTCTCTACTCTGCGTAATCGTCCCCAAGAGACAGAACAACGACGAAGACGAAGAGGAGCAGAGCGAGGAGGAGTCGGAGGAGGATGAAGACGACGAGGAGTCGACGGCTAACGAAGAATAATCCGAGGAGAACATCAGTAGCTGGCAGACACACTGACACTGACATTGTGAGATAATAAAATTGAAAACTAAGGTTTCTTTTAGACGGACATCTTTATCTATTACAAGTGAAACAATTATGACTGTATTTGGTTTATCACAGACAAATAGCTTCAATTTTTATTATTACTTTCCATTTTAAATTTTGTTAAATATTCTTTTTGTTGTTTTCTACTGATTCTTGCTTTATTTATGTCTTTTTGCCACTGTTTTCGATTTCACTGCCATTTGGGATTCCCCAATAAAACTTGGAGAAAAATATCATAAAAATCCTAGCCAAAATGCTATTTCGGATCGTATCAACCTAAAAACGGCCATTTTTCTGACACAAGAGATGGAATCTGAATCTGAAAATGGAGATATTCTGGTTGGAAAATGGCAGGGAAATGGCAGAAACCAAAGAAAAGTGAGAAAAGGGCAGTAATTAGGGAAAAAAACAGGATAAAACCGTGATGAAAAGAGGTTTGCAGGCTGCTGAAACGCCTCTCTATTCGCAGAACGCCTCGTTTTTTATTGCTTTACAAGTTTCTGTCTCACGGAGCTAATTTATACGAGAGCAGCTCTGGAAATGGTAGAGAAACGGGCAAGAAACTAGTAAAAGTGAATATTGGCAATACTCAAGCAATAATTAGGAAAAAAACAAGATAAAAACTAGGAAGAAAGGGGAGATCGCAGGCTGCCGAAATGCCAGCGCCTGTACAATGCCATTTTGTTGCTTTACGAATTTCTCGCCATTTCAGTCTGTCTCACGGGCTAATTAATATTCACAAAAACAGCTGAAGACAGAAATGGTTGCCTTCTTTGGAATTGAGGAATTTTTGGAAGAGTAAAAGTCTCTGGATCTGTAAATTTTCCAGGGAAAGGCAAAAAAATCGTCAACAATTTATTATTTCAATGAGAAATTAGCTGATTTTCTAGAAAGACAGGATGTATGTCGGTCCAAATTCTTGATATTCTTCACTGGTGTAATTCCTTTTCATTATCAAATTCTTCGTTGTTCGGAAAGTCATATTGACATCTCTAACCGTCCAATTAGTTCCATATTCTGCTTCGAGGAAGACAGCCGGCTCACATGGGATCCAAAACATGAAACCGTAAAGATCTGCCACACAGTTGCTTGTATACTCGACTGGGAATACATTCCAATAGGACACGTTGTAGGAGACTATGGAAATATGGGAAGATCCATTCGAGGAAACAGCTTCAAATAAATCGATTTTTGGATCAGTAGCAAAGCTGAAAATATCCTATTCATTTAAATGAAATAATCAGACCTGTACTCCTTATTCAAATTATGTTTTCCCCATTCGTACAAAAGTGGAAAAGGCCAACTGGTTTCATAAATTTTGGCAAAAGCATCCGGATTATATTCTTCTGCCCGGAAATAGAAGTCAATATCCGTTGTATGAGGGATAAATCCACATTCTCGATACCAGCCTGAACACCGTTTCAGCGTCTAAAAATGCAGATTTTTACCTAGAAGTGTTCCAGAAGCAATAGAAGGATACATGCCGAATTTCATAAAATATTTGACTACATTGGTCATACCCTTCAAAACAGCTGGAATATTCCAGAAGGGATGCATTTCTCTGACGCCTTGAAGACAACCTTTCAATTGGGAACGATGCCACAACTCTTGAAATTGGGTAATATTTCGAGGAAGCAGCGCGTTACGGTACTCTTGCCATATTTCGTTGGTTGTATGATCAAATCTGAATTAATTTTAGGGTAAGATTGAAGGTGGGTTAACTTGTAAATGGCCCGATGATAGTCCTTGCCATAAATGATATAATAATTCCTGGCAGGATCATTTTCAAACATTAAAATATTCTCATTCCATTGGCCGACAGCCGCCGTGGGAACAGCCATTTTCGGAGGATAGTCGGCACTTGTACAGTTCATTTTCTTGTTGAATTTATCAGCAAAAGAAGTATCCAAAATCAGAATTAGAATGTAGTCAGCCGTCAAAAAATCCAATAATTCTTTACAAGGCACCTGGAATCTGGAATTTAAAAATTTTGCAATCACAAACCTCAAAATCTTCCAATTTTGGTGGCCAATATGTTCCATTTGAGATGATCAGCCGATGATTTATTTCCTCTTTCTCTGGCGAAGAAAGAAGATGGATGAAACAGAGAAAAGAGACGGCAGAAGTGAGCAAAAGAACGTAGCTACGATAGCGTGTTTTCATTTTAAGGGCAATTCTTTGCCAGAGATTTCCAGCATGTCAAAACGAAGCGAAAATAGGCAAAAACTAACAAATTTCGTCGAAAAGCTAGGAATTTGGGGAAATTTGTCGAAAACTTCATGTAAAAAGTCAAAAATCAGCTTTCTGGTCAAGTAATTTAGATTTTAATGGAAATTGAGGGGCTCCCCCACAATAGAAAAAAGACGTTTTAGAAGAGGCATGTTTCAGAAAATAGTCGTTTTAGAAAGAAGACTTTTCAGAAATGCGACGTTTCAGAAACTAACATTTTCGAAATGCGACTATGTTGAAACAAGTCAGTTCAGAAAAAGCCAAATTAGAAATCAGACGTGTTAGAAGGGAGACATTTCAGAAAAATCCATTTCAAAAACGCGACGTTTTCGAAAAATTCGTGAGCGTGGAAATATCATTACGTACCTGTTCAGAAAAAGAAGAAAAAAAATATAATGCATGAATAATTGGGAAATAATACATAGAAAGAGAAAAATTAAGTTAGAACATCAACAAATCAACATAAAATATGAAAATAATAAGAGAAATAATGTATAGTTATCAATCGATGCGAAAATACGAACATGTGCGAGTGGTATATAGAAATAATAAATTTTTTGTTGCAAAAACAATAGCGCAGAATATTTCCTCTATCGTAGAAAATGATACACATAAAAACGGCTCATAATTATAATAAAAATCAATTACTAAATGCGAGAGTTACAGTTAAAATGAATTTACTTGATTGCTTTGCTGTATTTTCAACAAAACAGTTAGTATTTCTTTTCGCATAATTGCTAGTGATATTCTCTAGTGTTTCGAAGCTTATAAGAGTGTGAATAAACTATTATAACAAAGAAAAACTATCAAAATACAGCTAAAAAAGGCAAAATAAGCCGAAACCTGCATTTTTTGGTAAGTAGGTAACCACATTTTTGATCTCACGAATTTTTCGAAAACGTCGCGTTTTTGAAATGGATTTTTCTGAAATGTCCCTGTTCTAACATGACTTTTTCTGAAAAGTCTTATTTTTGTTTTGGTCCTGTTCGAAACGGTCATGCTTCTAAAATGATGGTTTCTGAAATGTCGCATTTCTGAAAAGTCTTCTTTCTAAAGCGACTATTTTCTGAAATATGCCTGTTCTAAAACGTCTTTTTTCTGTTGTGGGGGAGCCCCGAAATTGAGTGTCCTGAAGCCCCCTGCTTGTACAGCAAAAAAAAGAATAAACATTTATTAATAAAAGAAAAACTAAAAACGGTGCTTTATGCAACTGAATTCTTTAAATTATCCAATTCCGGCTTCCATCGGCGACGTCTCTGCTTATATTTCATTCCAAATTCTTTAAATTCCTCGCTGTTGTGTTCTCTTATCATCACCAAATTTTTCGTATTTGTATAATCTATTTTCGAATCTCTGATCATCCAATTAGCACCATATTCTGCTTCGAGGAAGACAATCGGCTCACATGGGATCCAAAACATGTAGCCGTAGAGATCTGCCGCACAGTTGCTTGTAAACTCGACTGGATAGACATTTCTAAACGACGCTCGACCAATAAGCACAGAAATAAAGGAAGATCCATTCGAGGAGACGACTTCAAATAAATCGATTTTTGGAAAAGGTCCAAAGCTGAAAATTCCAATTAAAGGAACCGTCTCACAGGTAAGACAGCGTGTGACAGATTGCGCGCAAAATTTGAAATTCTGCGCAATCAAAATGATTGTGTTTCCGTTTTTGCTGCTATTTTGCTACTTTCTAACGTTTTTATTAATTTTATTGAGAGGCTGAAGTAGCTTTAGGTGCTACTTCAATTTGGAGAACAAAATAAATTGGATTAAACAACGAAGAAAAAAAAAGAAAATGCAGAAAAAAGAGGAAAATAGTTTCTTCGATGTGAATTTGCTTCCTATGTTCGTTTTGAGCCAATTCAGCTTCTGTAAAGTGTTGACTATTGTAAAGCAGCACCTAAAGCTACTTCAGCCGCTCAATAAAATTAATAAAAACGTTAGAAAGTAGCAAAATAGCAGCAAAAACGGAAACACAATCATTTTGATTGCGCAGAATTTCAAATTTTGCGCGCAATCTGTCACACGCTGTCACACCTGTGAGACGGTTTCTTTAAATTGCAATTTAAATAAAACCTGTACTCCTTATTCAAATTATGTTTTCCTCGATCGAATAGAATTGGAAATGGCCTATGAGTTTCATAGATTTGGGCAAAAGCATTCGGATTATATTCCTCTGCCCGAAAAAATAAGTCAATATCCATTGTATCCGGGATAAATCCACATTCTCGATACCATCCTGAACATTTTATTGTATAAATTGTAACTTTTAGAAGTGGCGCATCCTTTTGTGGACGCGCAATTATTGGTCTTTTCAAATCTCCTACCTAGAAGTGTTCCAGCGCCAAGAGCCAAATACATGTCATATTTCGTGAAATATTTGACTAGAATATTCATATCCGACAAGATTTTTCTCACATCCCAGACAGGATGCTTTTCTCTGACATTTTGAAGACAGCCTTGGATCTGAGAACGACGCCAGTGCTCTTGAAATTGAGTAATATTTCGGGGAAGCAGCGCGTTACGGTGCTCTTGCCATATTTCATTTGTTGTATAGTCAAATCTAAACAGGAATTGAAGGTACGATAGAAGAGGCTAACTTGTAAATGGCCCGGCGATAATCCACGTCATAAATCATATAATAATTCCTTTCTGGCTCGTTTGAATATCTGACAATATTCTTGCCCCATTGGCCGGCGGCTGTCGTGGGAACAGCCATTTTCGGGGGATAGTCGGCACTTGTACAGTTCATTTTCTTGTTGAATTTATCAGCAAAAGAAGTATCCAAAATCAGAATAAGAATGTAGTCAGTCGTCAAAAAATCCAACAATTCTTTACAAGGCACCTGGAATCTGGAATTTAAAAATTTTGCAATAATAAACCTCAAAATCTTCCAATTTTGGTGGCCAATATGTTCCATTTGAGATGATCAGCCGATGGTTTATTTCCTCTTTTTCTGGCGAAGAAAGAAGATGGATAAAACAGAGAAAAGAGACGGCAGAAGTGAGCAAAAGAACGTATTGGCAGCTACGGGAACGGAGCTGCGAGAGCATTTTTTGAACGCTCATTTGCAACAAAAAAAAGAAAAGCGAAAAAATCATGTAAAGTTACCAAATTCCTGTCGATAGACCTCGCTTTTACGGATTTTCCTTATATTCTATCTGGTAAAAGCGAAACTAACAAGAAGCGACTAAAGTATCGCGTCGAGAAAAGTTGGCCAAACAGATCATTCAACTGTCTGTCTCCCATTGGAGCTGGTCTTCATCAGGATCTTGCGTTATCTTGCTGCTTTTGCTGTCATTTTGCTGTCATTTTGCTGTCTATCCCGGATGCCAATTCTCGGGCAATCTCGTTTGGTAGCTTCTTGGATAAGGCGCTGACACTGTACAATGGAACCGATGAAACTGTCTACAATCCGGTCTACAATGGTACGTATAATGGCACGTATGAGCCGGTCTACAATGGCACCTCCTACCCGAACTATAACGGCACCTATAATGGCACCGACATCACCAACGGAACCTACAACCCAGTGTACAATGGAACATATGATCCGACATATGATGGAACCTACAATCCGGTCTACAACGACGCCTACCAGCCGATGTACAACGGAACCTTCAATCCAGTCTATAATGGCACATACAATCCGGCTTATAAAGGCACCTATAACCCGGTTTCCAATGGCACCTATCAGCCGGTCTACAACGGCGCGTACCGGCCAGTCTACAACAGCACATATTATGATAATTAATAAAATGTTGTAGTGTACATGTTTTCTTTTTGGGGATAACGGGGAGATCTCGGTGACCAGTTCAAAAGGAAAATTTCGAAAAAAAGCCATTTTTAGAGGTTTATGGCCCAAAATAGCCAATTTTCCAGATTTTTTTGGTCCTACCCTCCCAAGTACCCTCTCCGGCGATCATTTGACCTCAATCTTGGAAAAATGGAAACTTGTGAGACGATGAGCATACTTCCGGCCATCTTTTTGAGAAATTAAACATACCATCGTGATCAGCAGCTCGAGATCTCGGTGATCAGTTCAAAAAAATTTCAAAAATGGCGGTTTTAGCTTCCTATGGGCCAAAATAGCCCGTTATCCGATGATTTCGATGATTTTTTTTCCAAACTTTTTATTTGGGTCGGCAGAAGACCCCTTCCCCGTGAAAACGATAACAATTACAAACAGAAGAGAAATAGGGCCATCGCTATCTTTATTCTTGATAAAAATCGAAGAAAAAAAGAAGAAACGCGGCTGTAGGAGAGGTGGAGGGCGCGACGTCAATTGTCCAGGCTGTCGATATCCATCCGTCTCTATTCGAGACTATGGTACTTGGCACAGACGCCTCCTTTGATCTCGTCTCCCTGCGTACTGCTCGTTAAAGTACAATGGATATCATTCCATTTTCCACGTGGACGTTCAGGTCCACCAGTATAAATTTGAAGACAATCTTCAACACCACCGCTAAAATCCGATCTATATTACCGGGATAAGTACACCTACACGTCATTTGGCTCATCTTTGGACCAATTGGCAGCCCAGTCGCGCAGTTCCGAATTGTCAATTGCCCAAAAGAATTTTGTTCGATCGATTGATGGATTCCTTTTTGCACCCAGCCACATAGCTCCATTTTTTGCCGGATTGGCTTCATCCATCAATTTCAGGATCAATTCCTGCTCTTCGGCGCCTTCCATTGGGGCCAGGACAGCTCCAAACGTCTGGCAGAATTGCGTAGACTGTTCATAATTTTTCAATTCCAATTCTTTGGTAAAAGCTTTGGCACACCTAAAAAAACAGATTATCGTAGTTGGCGCGAGCTTTCTGGGCGCACCATTTTTGGACGCATCAATGTGGTTCGTCTCTGATATTTCCTAGGAGGATATCTCTGTTTATTGGAATAATTTAAAGATTATGAGAAAGAGGAAATGAATCCTAAAAGTGGTGCGCCCAGAAAACTGTGAAATTAAAAAGGAACACGCAATAAAATCGACAATTTGATCAATTTTACCCGCCATTCCCAACTTACATAACACGGCCATTGTCACGGGTCACCGATCGCCAGCCCTTATCACATGCCTTGAACACGTTGTCTTGCGGTGTTACTCCAATTGCACAGACTGGAAAAAGGGCTAGATAAACGTGGCAAAAAGTGCACCTGGATGTCCACGGAAAAATTTGGGTACATCATACAGTACACCCTGAGTTGTTCTCTTCTTTTTGGGCATGACTACGGCTTGAAGATTCGGAGTTCCATCAGTGTCTTTGACTGGTCGACCTTTGGACCAAACACCGCGGAAAATCTCCACCAGTTTCGTCTGATCGGGGTCGATGACTTGCCAACCCTCGTGGACATCACCAGCCGAGTCTTTTTTCTTCTCACCGGTGGTCAGGGCATAATTATATTGGAAAATGGATCCCTCCAAGGTTTTATCGATGCCATCACGGCGAACGCCACTCACAGGAGTCACAACACGGTCGTTATCCGACAGCCACTGAAATTGTGGGTCAAAATCATATAAAACGACCGATACCTGACAATATTGATGGAGATCATGTGCCTTGGCTTTGAGATAAACTGACGGCGACATAATATAGCAGGTGCCTTGATGAAAATAGGCTGTTAATTTGAAGGTTTTCTTGTAGATTTTGCATTCTTCCTCATAGACACGGTAAGTTTTCATTCCATAATGGAGACAAGCGAAGCTAGACGATTCAGAGCCATCCGATGAAATTTGTGCTCCCGGCATATTCCCCTCCAATCCTCGGGCCATGACATATCGATACGGATGGTTTCTACTGCTGATTGACCAGACCGTACGGATATTGAAGCCGAACAGACGTGGATTGACAACTGAAATTCATTTGAATTAGTTTACGGAATGATTACTATTGAGAATAGCTGGAAAATAACTAGTCCAGGGCAAAAATCCGCCGCTTTTGCCGCATTCCTTCTTAGCATCAGCTAGATTTAACGGCTGTTCATGGTATTTGATGCATACATTACGATAAGGGATTTGACCAGGCGGACAGAGATACCAAATTTCTGAAGCACAATAAATGTTGCTAAAAATTAGCAAACCATAAGTGCAATGGAGATTAGAACCGTCAGTTATGGAACTGATAACAGCCATCTGAAGACGCATCCAACAATAGGCGAAAGCATCATCTTCGTCACGAATTTTTACAGGGAAAGTGAGCTTGCAATAATAGACGGCGTCGCCGCCTGCAACTTCTTTACTAGAGAAAACTCTGGCTGAAGCATGAGGATAATTCTCACAGAGCCATTTGACCGTATCCAGGGAACTCATCTTCCTATCCCAGGCAGCACCATAGCTGATTTTCACCATCTAAACCGGTAAAAATAAGAAAAAATGAGTAATTTTTACCGAGCAAAAAAGAACAACAGCAAAAAATGAAAAGGCAACCATCTTTAAAGAGATGATTTGAGCTAATGAATGGAATTCGACTGCTATTATGACACAAATTATCATGTCAAAATGCCTTTCTGTCTAATCCTTTTTATTGACATGGCGCCAATTTCGTATTTCGACTGTTCTGACTTGCAAAAAAAGCTTTTCCTACTCTCTTTTCGTAGTTTTTTTTGGGAACTCTTGGCTTTCCGTGGTTTTTTCTCGATGTATAAACCGTCTGATCTTTTTTTATTCACGCCCATAGCATTTTGGCAAGGATTTTTATGATATTTTTCTCCAAGTTTTATTGGGGAATCCCAAATGGCAGTGAAATCGAAATCCGTGGCAAAAAGACCTAAATAAAGCAAGAATCAGTAGAAAAACAACAAAAAGAATATTTAACAAAGTTAATAATGGAAAGTAATAGTAAAAATTGAAACTATTTGTCTGTGATAAACCAAGTAAAGACATAATTGTTTCACTTGTAATATATAAAAATGTCTGTCTAAAAGAAATCGGTGACCTTTGCACATTCGGATAATCATCCGGGCGTTACCCCGATGAGGTTTCACGATAACTCGAGTCATATGACTAGAGAGTGGCAAGGAGTATAGTCGGCTGTTGTTCACCATAGGCGCGATTGTTTTTCGGCCGTCGCGATCCACTGCCGGCGCGTCGACGTCAGCGTCGAGAATACGGATGGATAAGTCAGCACCATCGGCTATTTGGGAAAGATTCAGCAAAAAATGATCGTCTTTGCGTTCGAAGTGATAGTCCAGAAGCGATGATCCCATTAGAATGGGTACATAGATAGGGTTCCAATACCCGCCAATCTTTGCGGAAGACCAATATGAGAAGATTGAGTCTAAAACTTTTAAATATCAGTCTCTCTTTATAGCCTACCCTTTCAATATTTTCTTTCGATATACAAAATGTCATTGTACCGCCGGCCTCAGCCCATTGATGTTTCTTCTTCTTGAACCCCTTGACAGTCCCATGACGGATTTTCATTTCCGTATCCCTTGAAACCGTGAAGGAAATAAATTGGGAAGACTTTGACGCGGGGTGGGCTATCACAATATCTTGATTGCCAGTAATTCCCTTTTGTGCCATAATGAGAATACTTCTCATCATACGATCAATGACCGTATTCTGAAAAATAATACATTTGATGGATTAGATTAATTTTAATTAATTAAATTTAAACAGATTCTTGTATTGATTAAATAGAAAAAATTGATTCTATAGTAGCCAAAAATAATTTGATAACAAAATTGCCTTTAATTGTTATCTTTTTAATTTTTCTTTGGATTCAACCGAATTATTTGTTCCATAAACTGCATAATTTTTAGCTTTTGTTGACGTGTAAATTTTTTGCGATAATTATTTCCAGTTTATCAAGCGGTTGCTTTTTTTTTAAATTTTTTTCCAAATTTTCAACAGTTGCTAAATATTGCAGTGTGAAAAGTGTATGAAAATTGGCAAGATTTTTGCTCAAAAAATTATTTTAGATGCCAAAAATGTTTTTTCTTACTATTCAGGCAGTCAATGGTATCAAGCGCCGTCAAATGGAACTGTTGGAAATTCATGGGATTTCGTGATCTAAATGATATTTTTTCGAATATTTTGCTTTATTATTAACTATTAAACTGACCTTCGCTCGCACGGGAAGGGCGGGAAGAATGGCAATTGGTGGACGATTCAATGGCGCTACCTCGGCTGCCTCTTCCACATTCGGTCTCTCGGCATTTCCATCTAGTTGATCAGCTTGGTCATTTCGAACTTGGCGACTTGCTAATTCCAATACAAGCATATCGATGATCTCCTGGGGGGTTGATTGCAGTTGTTCTTCGCTCAACGGAGCTCCACGGACAGTTTCAATTGCGCGGACACATCCGCCACGGAATACTTCGACTTCGTTTCGGAGACGCATCTTGTCGGCTCGGAGAGCTGCAAAACTGGCTGCCCTGGTCGTTGGAGGCATCGCACTGCCTTTCAGTAAGAAGAGACTGGGAATGATCAGAATATCTACTTCGACAAAAAATGAACGATTAAATATTTTGCACAAAAAAATGTCAGAAATCCACACAATATGGAATTTTTCAAATTTTGGCTAAAATTAAAAATAAAACCTAAGGTTCGAGCGGGCTCAGGACATAGAGAAAAATTTTTTCTTTAAAACTTTATGTATGGAATCTGAAAGGGATAAGAAAAACTTTCTCGGGGTCGGTTCGATCCCGTCACGAAAAGCTTGCGAAATACCTGAACCCCAATTTTTCAGGATCTTCCCGTTTTTTCAGGATCTTCCCGTTTTTTCAGGAGCTTCCCAATTTTTCAGCGACTTCCCAATTTTTCAGCGACTTCCCGTTTGCGTGGTTGATGACTTGAATTTTCCGGCAAACTTGCAAAAATGACTTTCCTGTCAAATCAAGAAAGGAAAATGGCTTTGGCTGATAGAGTAATCGAACTCTGGTACGCAGAAAATACAAAATTAGAGAGTGCGTTACCATTTGGCCAACTGGACACATTTTCAACCTATTTTTGACTTGATGATAACCCGGTCGAATATTTTGTGAGATTTTAACATGTAAAATAAAAATGTCGTGAAAACGGCGCGCTATGGGTCATTCGGCAGGTTTTGCCAACGGCTTTTGGGGGTACTTTGGATGCTCTTTCGAACGGTGTAGGTCTCGTTACGAAAAGCCATCTTAAGAAAAAATGGTTCCGTTGTCAGGATTGTCTTCTTTGGCTGAAGCTGGTTCAATGTCGTTCTTTTACTGTACATCATCACCGAAAGAATTAGGTTTTTTGAGGATGAAATCGAAATTTTGCGCCATTTTTCGACTTTTTTTAACAGGTAAAAATGGTTAAATCCTTTTATGTAAAAGCTATATAAGTGGAAAAATATCTATTCTGGTTATTCTACTGACCAACCAACGACCAGAATGGTCACTACGCGACTTGGAGCCACAAAAGCAGCAGAAAAGGACAAGATGAAATTACTCGACACGGTCAATGCCCTTCTGGAAATGTTCGGCGCCCTTGAAGACGTGATGGAAATTGAACAGAAATGTGTACTTCTTGTCCGGATGACCACGGGACTACTTCAACGTGACCAAGGAAGACGTGCCCAAGAAGCCGAAGTAGCCCAGACAATGAATCCCGAGGAGCCGCCATCTGCTGACATCGCTCAGAATGTCCGTCTTCCAGGAAACGTTGGTTTCTTTTTTTTTGAAAATGTTTAATAACCATGGTAGAAAGTATAGTCGGTTTCCAGTCTCGGGGTCGACTGATCCACAGGGCTCGAATTTTTGAATTTTGAAGGAATCCGAGAGTGGAAACCGCCTATGCGCTCTTTATTCGGCTGATTTTGCTGATAGAGTAAAAAAGGCTGGAGTTCCCTCTTTATCTTACCTGAAATCGGCATATTTTTTTATTGAAAACAACCGTTCACGTGATAGGAATTGAAAATTTTCGCTTCCAAAAAAAACAAGTCAAGAAAAGCCGAAATTTCTCGTTTTTAATATTAATATGTTTCGGTTGCATCCAAAAAAAAGATAGGAAATATTAACAAAAATATGAGAGAGAATTGCGATAATATTTTGGAAGAAAATTTCAAAAGACCCTCCTTTCCCATTATAGTAAATCAAAATTTAACTGAGGAGAATTTCATTCGGGTGATTAGATTATCAATTTTTTTGCAGAAGTCTAAAATCCGAATGATAATGGATTCTATTCTTCGAAGAGAGCAATTGGGTATAAACCTGAATGTCATGTTTGTACTGCGCTGCTGTACTGGAAAAAACAGCCAAGACTTGACTTTTACTTCGCCCTCTAATGCGGATTTCAATATTGCACTGGGACGGTTTCGGGCCGATAACAATAGAAAGATGTGGGTCAAAAAGGATCAACGGGCTACATTGTACATCAGCCAGCAAGCTTTAAAAGAAGCGCCCGTAAGATATTCTGTAATTTGTAATAATGTAAGATGGTTTTAAGAACGACGTTGATTCCCTTGGTCTTTTTTTCGTTTCTGAAGGATCCAATCCAACGCACATTCCAACCATGATCGCAATGCCCAGCGAATTAGTTGATTTGGTCGTGCAAAAGAGATCTGCAGAAATTTGGGATTTTGCTATTGGAAAACCTATGGATACGAACTCGACTTCTCCCTCCAATTTGTTGGTGACCTTAAAGTGGATGAGAAAAACTCGAAGACAAAAATGGCACCAATCGTCCGGAATAGAAACAGCTACTCCGAGAAACTTCCTAGCGGATCCAACGTATACTTTTCCTGCCGCGTGGCCCCAAATAGCTCAGTGGCCATAGTGGTCCGAATTGTCTACATGAAAATGGATGCCAAAGAAGTCATCAAAATCATTGACAGCGGTCGATTTGTCTACACTGGAACCAAAATCTACTAAAAAGAGAAATAGAAATACCCCCACTGAAGAATAAACAAAAAACAAAAGTGTTATATTCATTTATCAGCTAACCGTTTTATTTTACTTGATTTTTGTCTCTTCTAGCAGGAAACCATTTTAATACTTTAGCTTGTCATAGGGGGGGGGGGGCTTACAGGACAAAGAACAGTTGATAATCGAGAGATCTTACAGTGATTCTGGTAAAAACGCCAATTCTTCGACTGCTCCGATGTTCAGGCACATTCTGAAAAATATTGTAGATTTTTTAAAGAATCATTTAAAGTTTTGTAGACTACTGTAAACTAGAAAAATCACCGAAATAGGCAAAACAAACACGCGGTCGGCCCGGTGTTTACGAGCGTAATTTAGCGCCGTGGGTAGAAAAACATTCCAAAATCGGTGTTTTCCGCAGTTTTTGTTCATTTCTTGGCATTTTTCTTATTTTTGAATGAAGCTACCGTAATCAACAGGAAATTCTGATTATTGTGATATCAAAAACCGCTGGTTTTCCCAAGTTTTACATTGAAAATAAGGAATTTTTTAAAATTATTCCCACCTTCCAATCCTCAGCTTCCTAAGCCGACTAGCCGTGTTTCTCAGGGTTCTAACTGTTCGTCTCGTCAGATGGTACCCGCTGACATATTGTAGAAATCGTTCAGTCTTTGGTTTTACTCCAATTGTAACGTCTGTCAAGGCTGGGCCATGTTTTTCTGAAAGGAAAATTATTGGGAAATGGATGTACGAGTTCTCCAATGTCAATTTTTCCCATTTCCTTTTTATAAATACTCAGGGAAACATTCCACTGCGACTTATTCGTCAAGTTTTGATCCTGGTCGGGCAGAAATTTGAAGTCTTTCGGGCGAAGAATGAAAGAAATGCAAAAAAGGTAAGAATTTGCCCATTTTTCATGGATTTTCCGTAATATTGAGCCATCTCGTGACGCAAATTCAGCGTGTATAAATTTATTTAAATAAAATTCCACGAAAATAAATGAAAAACGCAAAAAATTGCACAAAAATCCGTTGAGATCTCGCTGCGCCTGCACTCGTAAATTCTCGGCAGTTGTTTCTCCCGACCTCCCAGAAATTGAAAATTGGTTATCGGTTGCAAAAACTGATCCATTTCACGCAGATCGCCGTTTGGTATAATGAAGCCCTCCTTAACAACGGAGGCACCTGCAAGATTTGGAAAAGTTTAGACTTCCGGTCTAATTTATTTTTGGTTTTCGAATTTCGGAATATGTCAAGATTGACCACCTTGACATAGGAAGATTTTCGTGACCAAAGCCAAGTACCCTGGTCAGGGAAAGGCACAAGATTTTTGGAATGCCTGGGTAAAATGCCCAGGCCACAAATTTCTTTAATAGTTGGCTGTCTACCTGTAGCTTTTCATTGTCTATCTGTGCTTCTTTTGGCTGTCTATCTGTGGCTCTTTGGCTGTTTAGCTGTAGCTCTTGTCCCCGTCTAACTGTGACGCTTGTTCCTGTCTATCTGTGGCTCTCTTGGCTGTCTAATTGTGGTTCTTTCTTTCTGTCTAACTGTGGCTCTTTTCGCTATCTAACCGTGATTCTTTTTTTCTGTCTAACTGTGGCTCTTTCCTCTGTCTAACTGTGGCTTTTCTCATATTTTTGGAATACATACAATTCACACGCTTTTTTTGCATTTTTTGCTTCGGTACGCCTCTCTGAACAGTTGCAGATGAAAAACTAGTCATCTTCTTCTTCCTACATCATTTTGGCTATTTGTTTTGGTCGAAATATTTTTTGCAGAGCCAAATTTGATAGAAATTTGATGTTGCTACTCTTTTCTAAATTTACAAGGCAGAAAAACTATGAAAAACACGTGTGCATTGCTATTTTTACTCATTTCATTATTGTTATAACTTTGTTGAATTCGTCTTCTGTTGTACTTCTCTTTTTTTGGTCTCTATTTCCTTTGCAGGTGAATCAACCGATGAAATTGAAAATTAGAAGAGAAATTGCTGTTTGAACAACCTGGAGAAGCGCTAAAAATGATAGAAATTTGTTTGATTCTGTTAGAAAAAGCGATCTGGAAAATCTACATTTCATTTGTTATTTTGCCATAATCGGTTCATCATCAATTTCATTATTTCATTATTTTTGATGTTTATTTTGTTTGCAACACGTGCATTCTATCTATTTGTGCCTGTTGCAAATTGCTGCTATTTTTGAAGCGAGCTCCTTCTTTTGTAAATTGAAAAATTAGCTGTAGATCTTTATTTGATGTGTTTTCTTCTTGTTTTGCTCTCTTCTTCGTTTGCTTTGCTTTATTTATTTGTTATTTTCAGGCAGACAAACGCAAAGAAGCTGGAAATCAATTGAAGAAGTTCAACAGTCGTTGGAAACAATGCCAGTTGAAGAAAATAGCAAGAAGAGTGTCCTTCGTCAATTTTCTACTATTATTTTGTGTATCTTTTATATTTCAGGTTGCTATCGAAGAGTTTGAATAGCGTAGATGAATGTGCAACCTCAAGAAAAGCTTCTCCCAGCTGAGTTGAATTTCCTGCAAGAGTTGTAGCTTCATTGGAAAGGATTCTTCACGTTTTCGAAGATTTTTATCATTTGCTATCTTTTATTTTGCTCTTCTGTTTGAAACGAAGAATCCTTTTCAATGAAGGTACACCTCTTGCAGAAAATTCAAGCTCGCAGAAGCTTTTCTTGAAGTTGCACGTTCATCTACGCTATTCAACTCTTCGATAGAAATCTGGAGTATAAAAGCTACGTAGAAGAATAGCTGAAAATTGCCGAGGAACACTCTGCTTGCTATTTTCTTCAACTGGCATTCTGCCAAGCGATTGTTGAACTTCTTCAATTGATGTACAAATTCTTTCAATTGCTTCTTCAACAACAGAAGGTGATCCAGAAGCTTGATGTCGCTGTTTTTATTGGCTAATTCTTCATGGAGAAAATTGTGGAGGTCGCCGTTGCTATTTGGATGTCTGCAATTTTTAGATTTTTAATTTCTTTTTGTATTTACAATTTCTTCGGCAACAGCGACCTTCGCAGTTTTTTCCACGAAGAGTTGGCCAATAAAAACAGCGACATCAAGCTTCAAGATCATCTTCTTCTGTTGAAGAAGCAACTGAAAGAAGAATGTGCACAGCAATTGAACCAAAGCAACGAGTTTTTGAAGCAGCGCCGGCATAGAAGATCAGCAGAGGTAACTTGGTGTTTTTTATTTGTACTAGCTATTTTTACCTCTATTTTTTAGACTTCAGGTTGTAATCAAAGAGTTGAAAGGTGATGAAGAAGATGGAGGATGAAAGCATCTGGAAAGCTAGAAAGATTTGGATTCTTCGCCTGTATGTAAAAGTGCTGCATCTTGTTTGGACTGCCTTCGTTTTTTTATTTTATCCGGTTTCCTAGAAAGATTTGGATTCTTCGCCTGTATGTAAAAGTGCTGCATCTTGTTTGGACTGCCTTCGTTTTTTTATTTTATCCGGTTTCCTTTCATTTATTTTCAGATACGAGAGCTGCAACAAATTGGAAAGTCTCTGAATCAATTGTGCTTTTGTTGATTCATTACCTGCTGTTTTTGCTGCAGCTCTTGTATCTGAAAATAGTTGAAGGCAAAGCAGATAAAATAGAAGAAGAATATTCTCCAACAAGAAAAACAGCTGTTGAAAATTTGACTCGTGGCTGCTTCATTTGTGATTATTGATCTTGGATCTTCTTCAACACCTTTCAACTCTTTGATGGCAATTTGAAGTATAAAAAATCTTGTAGAAATAGCCAAAATGGTTACAATTTATTACTCAACAATTATTTTAGGCTGGCGTTGCTTCAAGAGCTCATTGAATTGCTTCAATTGATGTGCACATTCTGGAAATGGCTATTTTCGATCACGAAACATGATGCTACAGCTGAGCATCGCTGTTACTAGCCGAAAGGAATAAGAGTAAAACCATTGGATAGGAAAAAACAATTGCACCAATATTTTTGATAATAGAGAAGTGAGTTCTCCAAATGAAATAAAAGAAGATCCATAAATTGAGCACATCAACAAATAATCTGGCAATATGTTCCCCATTTTCCAGCGAAACTGAAGGAAATTTGCTGTGAACTGATTTAAATTTAAATTTGTTTAGAGGAAACCGGCAATGAATCTTTAATTCTGGCGCTAATTTTTCTCCATTCTACGCCTATTTTTATGATTATTTTTATGCAAAAAATTTACAGAAAGCTATCATTTTTTCTAATATTTTTAAAGCAGATTCAATAAGACGATGATTATTAATAATTTGTAGTTATTTTGCAACCAATTGAAGTGCATATTTTGAAGAAGAAATTGCTAATTTTTTTAAAAGCAAGAAATGGAAAAATAGCTCTAAATTAATGCAATTTTTAATAATTTTATTTGAACGAAAAGTAAAAGATGATATTTTCCCTATTCCCCTAGGCCCTGGAATGAATATTGTGCAATCTTCTTCTCCTACGCCAATTTACAGAGAAATAAATGGAACAGCGGAATTTCTAGGAGCCGATGAGCCTGGATCTCTAAAAATTTCAAGTTTGGGTAAATAAAATCCCCAAAAGAAGAAAAAATTACCGTATTCTCCTTTATTTTCAGTATTACGGTAACTTGGAAGCCTATTTTTATTAATGGATCCAATGCCAGCTGAAGATTCAAGGGCTGTTCAAGCAGAAGTTTTTCGGGTCGAGCCGGTTCAGGTCGGAGACCATTAACCCGAAATCAGGTCGGACCGGGCTGAATTGAAAAGGGCCAACCCGAAATTGAACCGGCTCGGATTGAACTCGTCCGAAACGGCCGTTTTTTGGTCGGGTTGGAGAAGATATCACTAAATTTCGTCGATTTTCAGATGACCCAGCCGCAAATCGGGAAATTTGCCTCAATTTCGGCTCCTCAGCCCGAAATCGAGGCGAGTCGGACCAGTGACCAGGAAAATCGAGTGGGGGCAGTCAATTTTGCAGCCTAAACGTAAAAATTTTAATGAAATTGCTACAGTTTCTTCTACTAGACCACATCATTTCTCTTTTTCGGAGTTTTTAAAAGGTCCATAAAACATTTTTACAATGCAAAAATCTTAATCTCGGTTTTTACCGGGCTTTTCCACCAAAATATCCCCTCTTTCATTTATAAAGTCTCCTATCTCAGAAACCAGAACATTTCGAAGGAAAATTTCATAATTTCCTTGAATTTCGGGCCGATTTGGAGACCTCAGCCCAAAATCGAGCAGAGTCGGGTCCAGGATGGCCAGGAAAAGCGAGCAGGTCAGGGGCTGGATCAAACCCGAGCCGGTGCTTTTCGAGACCAATCGGGTCAGCTCGAGCAGCCCTGATTTGAACTATTTTCCTCTATTAAAATGGTTTTTAAACCCGTCAATCCATTGGAGTGCAGCTTTCCCGACGGATTCCCGACTATCTAAAAGCCTCCTAAAACGGGTCCCGTTACCTCTTCTTTCTTATAAAAACTAGCCATTTCCTCTCGGGTAACGGGTCTGCGTCGATGTCGGCCTAATGTTAATTTGCGATGCGTCATTGCGATGAATTAACAATTCAAGTTCAGCGGGAGAGGACAATCCCGATCCTTGGTCAGTTTCGATAATTCTCCCTCTTTCTCTTCCTCCGCGATGGCTTGTTTTCTTTTTTCTTCAAATTAGCGGCAATTCTGTAGCGCCTATTGCTGAGAAATTGTTTAAACTCCTTTTCTCGGTCAATGTGGACCATTTTTTATTCATTTTCTACCCATATTCCTCGAAAAAAAACTGTTTCAAGAGATGTTTATAAGTAAAAAAATGCGAATTTTATATTCATTCCCATTTCCAAGGATGTTTGTCGTTTTTTTTGTCCCACCACTAGAAAATTCCATATTTTTTGACTGAAATGAGCCACCGGTATGCGACATTTTGTATCATGTAGCTGACTGAATATGCTACAGAAAACCGCTAAATCTTCGTTCTAGGACCATTTTCGGGCATTTGAAGGGGATTTTTAGTTGTCGGTCAACCTGTATCCTTTTTATCAAAAAAAGACGAAAAAACTCCTCAAAATATTTCCCCGCCCCTTTTTCCTGATTCTGTCCATAGATCGAGTAAAAAATTCGACCTTTACCAGTGGTTTTTGCCACTCGTCGCGGCGTTTTAGTGTTCCAACTGGCCGTATTGGAACATATCCACTTGACACCGGGTGGCTGGACAGACGAGCCTCTTATCCTTAAAATTGACTGGGTGAAGGACGAAAATCAAAAGATTCCAATCATTTTGCCCTTGTATTGTGAATTTTTTGGATGTTTTGATCTTTCTATTTAATTTCCGTAGATTTTCCGGATTTTTATTGGTTCTACCCCCCTTTTCAGGAAATATGCGATTACTGCTGATATTATCGATGCTCCAACGATATGCCGCTGGCTGTGCAGCTACTTCCAGTGCCACTACCACCACGACAATCGCCACAATTACCACATCAACGGCAGCTACGGACATTACCACAACGACAACTGGCACAGACACTACTACGACTACAACGTCGACCACAACGACGACTACAACCACAGGTAGGCAAGGTATTTTAAAGAAAAAACACAGCATTTTGAGTACCAGAAAATAGCGCAGATTTTGATCAACAAAATGAGCTATAGCAGGCATTTTTTGACTGAAAATTAGAGCTACAGCGAATTTTTTGAGGTACAAGTCAATTCTAGCACATAAGAAATCGAAAAAAATGGCCAAATCTTCATTTTTCTGAGTTTTCAAGCGATTTCTTCCACTTTTCCGTGCCTTTCGGACCATATGCTGGCATAATCTTAAAAATTATCCGCTCTCTCGACGGTTCTTCCCCCATTTTTGGGGTTTTGTGATTAATTTCATAAGAAAATTGACCAGAAAATAGAAAACAGACAGAAAAAGCCAAATTTTAATAGCTTTGATTGGCATTTTTAATATAATGGAAGCTTTTCGATTCAATTCGACATCCGCTACCAGAATGAATGAATTCCAGGAAGTTGTAGCAGCTGTACGGCCGGTCAAATCACCTTCTCTCCTGCGGTTCCTGGAACCGATCAAAATATCGATGCCATGATGTCGTAAGTTTTAAAAAAAATGGGCCAAATAGTTAAAAAAAAGAAAAATCGTTTATTTCACCGGGTAAAATTCTGTGAAAGCAACAAAGTGGATTCTCATAAAATACAGTAATCTTATATGATCGTAGGATTGGAAAAGGATGGGTTTTTACGGGCGCGTCAAAAAGTTTAAAAAAAGGTAGAATTTTTGGGCAATTTCCCGCTATTTGGAGGATTTCTTCACCGGATTAAAAATTATTTTGCAAATTTTGAATTTTGCAAGAAGTGAAAAAATATGTAAACTTTTGCCTTTATTTTCCATAATATTTTTGGCTAAAATAATGAATCCGAATTGACAGCATTGCCAGAAAATAAATCTAATTTGTAGTTGAATCAGAACAGAAGAAAGTTATCCAATGAACTACTCGTTTTCACCCAATTTTTCAAATATTTTCGGGCCGACGACCAGTTTTTTAAAAAGAAAAATAAGATTTCCGTAGAAAATGACAATTTGTTGGCCGGATCTCGCAATTAAAAGGCGGCCGAGTAGAATATCTGACCTATAGCTAAAAATATTGGCTGACAGGGAACAATCGGGCATTTTAGTGATTTGAAATCTTTGTCAGAGTTTTATTGCCCAATAGAAACTTTTCCGCTGCTGGATAGATGGAGAAAAGGGCCAATTTTGTAGCCAGCTAATTCTAGGGGCTAGCCAAAATTGTGACCGGCCACTTTTATAGTTTATTTTGTTTTTTCGATCTATAGACCGCTGTAATCAGAAATTGTGGCCTTAAAATTAGCAAATCAGTCCATTTCTCTGAAATTGTGATGGATTCTGCTGTGATTTTCAATTCAATTCGTGTTTTAGTATACCTACAAATAACATTCACTTTGATCACTGACGTTACACTCTCATCAAGCAAATATTTTCCCTGACTTTTCCAACATTTTTTTCTCTTCTCCAAAATTAGTTGGAAAAATTGGGAAATTTATACATAGAACATAAGAAACTAAATAAAATGCCCGCTTTTTTTAAACAGAATCCCCAGAGCCCCAAAGATTCTTCCCATTTTTAGGGCAATAATGACGGATCCGGTCACTGGCTGTGTTACCATCAATGCGATTTGTGTCGCGCCGGATGGTCAAATCTCCTTTATGCAATTCAACGGCGCTGAGGGAGGACCCCTGGAAAATATGGGAATGACACAGGTAATCCTTTAAATTGGCAGAAAGTTCGGAATTTTAGACGGTAACAGCCCAACTTCGATGCGTAAATGGACGGTGGTTCTATGATGTTCGAGAAATTAATGAGGTCAATTGCTCCGCTGCCACCCCGCCTGGTTAAAAAATTCAGAAATCGTAGCGTTTACGAAATTTTTAATTAATAAAATTTGTATGGAAATTGGAAGAATGACAACGTACCAAAAAATCCGGTGACTTTAAAAAGGATTGCCAAAACTTTGGGAACTGCGCCGATTTTTTGTAGAAATGGATTTCAAAAAAGAGCCCAGCTTCTGCTCTACAAAATAAGCCGTTTTCGAGAATTTTTTCGGGAAAAATTAAAGGAACAGCAAATTTGTTAAAGTGGAGGACATAACGCGATGAAATGTACTATAAATGCGTCATATTGACACAGATCCGGTGTACCAGGATTGCTATTTTTGGCATAGAATAGCACTTACCGAAAAGCAATTGGAGTACTCATTTTCCCCTTGTCCGATATACCCGCCACAAAACAGAAAACTTTTTTAATAAATAATTTCTATAGCTGGAAATTTTTCTTTTGAACATCGGGTTTCAGCCAGTGGGGCCCCTTGGCTTCTAAAAGGCCAAATTTTTGGCGATTTTTTACAGATTTCTTTTGATTTTTCATATTTATCAGAGCCTGCTGGATCTTATTCTGGCCTTATATTCAATATTTGTCCGATCTCGCAGCTCAAACAATATTGGGACTGGTTAGTGTCGCTTCTTTAAATCGGCTCACATGCGGAAATTTCCCGGGTTCTCGCAGGTTTTTTGAATAAGGCGGTTCGGGGGCAGTAAACTTTGAAAGCGGCTAAGCGGTTCTGAAGATCTGATTTTGAAGAGCTAAGAATGTGATTTCTACGGGATT
The DNA here is from genome assembly GCA_964036215.1 of Oscheius sp. DF5033. Lineage (NCBI taxonomy): Eukaryota > Metazoa > Nematoda > Chromadorea > Rhabditida > Rhabditidae > Oscheius > Oscheius sp. DF5033. Next base: position 5,344,270 of record CAXIWN010000009.1, on the reverse strand, counting down.
TTTTATTATATTTCTGTTTTACTGTTTCCATAAAATCAATGGAGTTTTTTTAAATTTGGTTGTCGCAGCCTACTTTTCTCATAAAATTTTTCTCAGGGTAGCCAGAAATTTGGGGAAAATGCCCGAAAATTCAATTATTTTGGATAAAAATAAAAAAAAACAGGGAGATTCCTGCGAAAAAAACCCACCAATATCTTCCAATCAAAGCTGAATGAATAGACCATTGGACCACCACCAGTGAATAGGCCACTTGATCACTTGACTACGCGCCCGTATAACCTTTATAAATCCGTTTTGTATAGTCTTCTCTCGAGGAGTTCTCGCCCAGCTACTTTGGACTCCCCCCGAAGGCATAGGTAACCTACATTTTCTATTCGACCAGCCACAATTACTCCTCTTTTTCTCTTCAATTTTTTTCTTTTTTTTGACTCCAGAAATCGGAATTTTATCACGTTTTCTGGGAATTTTTTTCTTTTCTAGGCTGCCATAAAAGTTCGCCCTTTTCTACAAACTGAAATAAACAGAAATTCTTATAATTTATTGTGGCCTAGAAACAATTTGACTAAAAAAACAAAGCGAATAAATCAGTTTTCAACTCAAAAATGAACTGCCAGCTGTTTACGCGAGTTACTGTATCCTGTAATGGAATTAGGATTAATTTAACCTATAAAAAACTTGTTTTCTCTCGTTCTTTATATTTTTTAGATCTTTTGGTAGTTTTATTACGTCACGGCTAGAATAAATGCCAAAATTTGACAATTTTATCCAAGATTTAGCGCTCAAACAACGCCTGCTTGCTGTTTACACTGTGCGCTATGTAATTTAATTTATTTCTTCTCTTTTCTTCAAATTTTCGAATATTTTTTCTTAAAAATACCGTAATGCCGTAGCTTTTTTTCTACTTTTTGGATATTTTAAGGCGTTGCTCGGTGTTTACGCTTTATACAACCCAGAAAAATCGTATTTTTGCTTGATTCTGCTTCCTTTTTCTTAATTTTCCATGAATTTTGTCATTTTTTCGTATTTTCATTGACAAAACAGAAGACATATCTGCGAATTTCGCTAGAAATTTTCAAGATTTTGAGATGCGAATACTTTTGCCACTCGTGATGATGTACAAATACGGCGAGATGTGTGCCGCTACCTCGCCAACAACCACAACGACGCCGAGTAGCGGCATAACTACAACAACTGACAGCAGCGGAGTCACCACAACCACAGATCCAAGCGGTACAGTCACCACTACCGTAACCTTAGCCCCAGGAGAAACGACAACGACCATCGCCACTGTGACGACTACGACGGATACTTTGACGACGACAACTGTACCGACTACTGTAACTTTAGGAGGTAGGAAACCCCTGTACGAAGCAGGACAACGACGAGAAATTAGGGAAAGACTTTTATTGAAGGCATAGAGCGTAAAAAAACTGATATAGTCGGTTTTCAACTCTGGCGGAAACGGGCGTTGAAGGGCCTCTTGAAATTCAGGCAAATTTGTAAAATTGTCATTGGATTCAAAAGGGCGCGTTTTGAGATCCCGCAGCGCCAGTTTCCCCACAGTTGGAAACCGACTATAAAGCCCTAAAAATATTAGGAAAATTGACATGAAAGCGGGCCTTCTCCATGCTGGTCTAAATTGAAAAAAAAATCCAAATTTAGCATTTCAACAAGGAAGAATTGGATTTTATTAGGTTCGCTCAACACTAGAAATATGAAAAAAATGCGGGAAAGAAAAGTTATTATTTATTTACGCCTGAATTCCAACGGATTTTTTCGAAATTTCACGTTTTTCTTCTGATGATGTAATTCAGGGCTGGGCGACCGAACCCACCCGAAGCATTTTTTGAGGTCTTCGGTAAGGTCCGAGTCTGCTCGAGCTTATTTTTTGTATGGCCAACCCGGTCCGAACCCAATCTTTTTCGAAGCCATCAACCCTGTCCGAGTCTGGTCCGCTTTTCTATAATTTTCAGCAATATTTCAAACTTAATTTTTGGTTTCTATAAGGCTTTCAACCACTATTTTTATACCCAGTCTACCCAGGAGATTGAAAGTGGCTGCCTAATGGTTTTAAGCAAAAAAAAACTGTAAAAGAGCCATAATTACAATTAATTAATAAATACAAGTTTCCCGCAAGAATTATTTGGTTTCGATGTTACTATAAATTGATCTTCATTGAATGAACAGCAGTCCATTAATGTGCGCTTTAACTTTCGGTAAACCGTAATTTTTAAAGAAAAAACCTCGTCTTCTTCAAAAATGCGCTCCAATATTTCAGATTGCACTGCCTGTACCGCAAATCAAATCGTCTGGACTCCTAGGGACCCAACTCGAATCGACAGTATTGATTCGACTTTCACGTAAATTTTTATGTTCTGGTAGTCATATTTAATTCAAATAATTCGACTTTATTTTTTCCTCTGTCTTCAGCGGACCTGATGCTGATCCTGCCAGTGGTTGTGTCTCCTTGGTGGCCATTTGTAACGGTGATGCGGGTATGCTGGCCTTTATGCAATTCAATATAGACGAAGGAGGACCGATTGAAAATTTCCCGGAGCAACAGGTGGGTTACTGTAGGCGCCTCAGAAAATTATTTTACCCAATTTTCCCAAGATTATGTGGAAAATCGCCCAGTTTCTAGCAATTTTCCTCATTTTAGGGCCTATTTTCCTGATAAAAACTGTAAGAATGGCCACTTTTGACCATTCTGAGGGCTGAAATATCTCTGGCAGTGAATTTTCCAGAAATTCTAAGCACAAAAGTATCTCTATAGTTTTACCAAGAATATATAATTTATTCATTCTTTTGTGATCAATCGCAAGGTATTATCAATATTGACCAGGTTTTTACTGATACCCACAATTTTATGATCAATGGAGCGGTATTATTGAGATGAGCGAAAAATAGAAAAATTCACGAGAAAACGTACCAATTCCTTTTCGTTGTAGGATATTACGGCAATTTCTATACAGTTATCCTAAAAATTGCTTGCTGGCAGCGAAATTTGTGATTATTTTGAGAAAATTTCGGATTTTTTGATGTGAAATAGATGACAGTCAAGAAATATTTGGGAAAAATCGATCCACTTCAAGACTAAAAAAAATTTGCAACGTTTTACCAAAACTATTTATTTCTTCCCCGCTTTCGCGAATAATATTTGGACAACTCCAGCGAAACCGGATCTCAAAAGCCGCAATAGTCGAGTTATTCTTTATTTTTGCATATTCATAGATTTGATTCTTGTAGAGATGTTTTAGGGTCGGCAAACGATTCCGGGTCAGTAAGGCGCATTTTCGGGGAGTCGCGGTTCCTTTGCACTTTTTTCGGTGCAAAAGTTCCAATATACTAATTTGAGTATGGCGAACATTATAGACATGTCGCACCGAAAAAGCTCACGAGAATCGCCGCTCCCCCGAAAATGCGCCTTACTGACTCGGATCCGGTGGGGAACCCTATTCGATTCTTCTATGCTGGACCCTTCAGTACACCGGATTATAAAGATTTTTTTACATTAACGTCAACTCAAGCATTATTTACCATAATAATATCGCGATTTTATAAGTTTTCCATTGCACACAATTCTATCCTATAATTTCTGCTGGTTTTCTATTATTGTTCAGCCCCCGTCTGCCTCGTTGACTCATCCGCCCCTTTTTTTCTCTTACTCATTGCCATTTTTTGCTGCTTTTTCTCCAGCCTTTTTCTTGCTTTCGTCATGTTTAAAACAATCACGGCTAGACTGACATTTATCCGAAGATACACCCCTTTTTTGGCGGAATGCATTGCAGTTTGTTTACAGTCCAAAATATCCGAAAACCAGCCGCTTTCCCGTTCATTTTTACTCTCAAAAATTTGCTTGTGCTCGAAAATTCGAAAGACTTTCATAAAAACGAGTTATTTTTGAAAAGTGACATAGCGTTACTGTAGGAAAACGGCAATTTTAGTAGAAACAGTAGGATAATCGAGAAATCCAGAAAATTCTCTCTTTCCCTTCCTTTTTTTGTTCTGATAAAACCATGGAATTTATCAGTTCTAATAAGATGTGCCGCACCATTTCTACTGGCAATTTGTGATTTCCACCGGAAATTTCCCAATAATTTCAATCATAAAATTCTTGCTGAAGTTGCACCAGATTGTAGATAGCTAAAATTTCTAGTATTTATCTGGTACTTGAAGCTCTGAAAAATAGGCACAGTCTGTTCCCAGTCTCGGGTGCACTAGTAGCGTCACGCGCGCATTCAAAATTCGCAAATTTCCAATAGAAAAAATCGGATTTGAACGTCCGGGCGATGCTACTCGTGCATCCGAGATTGGAAACCGACCATTTCCAATCTAAGGTTTCTCTGGTACGAGACCTTTAGCCGCAGTCCTTTAAATTTTTCGACCCAAACGGCTGTTTTCTAACTAATTCCGGCCTTGGGAATATTTTCTACACATACTACATCTAATTCTTGCAGTTTTTCCGATATAAAACGTAGAAAATTTGATAGAAATTATTAAAATTAAAAATTTACAATTAAAATTTGATTGCAAAAGTCAAAGGACTGCGTGTAAAGATCCCGTAGGGGAGAAACCTTAGCTTGGAACTGGACTATATTGCCAATTTTTTATTTCCAATAATTTCAATCATAAAATTTAGTAAACTTGCTGAAGACCCGCCTAATGTGGATAGCTAAAATTTCTAGTATTTATCTGGCACTTGAAGCTCTGAAAAAATAGTTAATTCCCCATTTTTCCTTACCTTTCCCCCAAAATTCTCTGGAATTTTTTTAACTAACGAAAAACCGGCTCTTTGAAATTGAAACGAACAGCAGAAAAACAAAAGCAATGTGCCTAAGAATTATTAGCTATTTACCAAATTTTATTCATTTTTGGCAGTTTTTCTTTCAAGACAAGTACAAATAGCCTGGATAATGTCTACGTCGATTGTTGTATTTTTCGACAATGTTACCAAACTTCCGTAACCTAGAATTTTAATTTTACGATGGATTTTCGGTTTTAGCTGTCTAACTGTGGTAGTCGCTCTTACTTCTTCGAAAATTCGGTTTTAGCTGTCTAACTGTGGTTGTCATCGAAAATCGACAATTTCCTCTCTTTTCAGTACCCATTTCTCCTAAAAATCAGGGATTTTAGGCGATTTTCCCCCGATTTTTCCTTTCTAACCTAGAAAACTCCTCTAACAAGGAAAGTTTCAGTTCGTTTCAGGAATTCTATAAAAGTCGATGACTTCATAAATTTTTATTTTATGATGAATTACTTTTTCTTCCAATATTTCCCGCTGTTTTAGAAGTTCCTTATAAATAAAATTTCAGGCGATTTCCCCCCGATTTTCCCTTTTAACCTCGTAAACTCCCCTAACAATTTATTTTTTTGCAATTTATAGGGCAATGAAGTTTGAATGAAGTTTCCTTCAGAAATTGAATTTTGAATAAAATTCTAAAAACAACTTGAAATCAGCCAAAAATAGGGATAATTGCATTGTTTTTGAGTGATTTCCACTTTTTTTCCACTTCAATTCCCATCAATTCTTCTCAACTTCGCCTGATTTAGAAAATGCTACAATATTCCTATTTAAATATTATTTTGTCCCAAATCCGATAGCTCTTCAATTCTATTATGAAATTTACCCATAATTTTTTTTTAATTTTTACCGGTATCATTACTGGCTAGCGTCCTTCTACAAACAAAGCGAAATCAGTATAACAACTTTTTTCCGAGCCTTTTATGGAAATCTTGGAACATTTCCAAAGGTAATTAGCTCGATTTAGCGTCCACAAATGTTGCTATAAATTTCCCTGAATTTCTATCGGAAAACCCGTTGAATATTCTTCTAAAATCATTTTTCTAAGCATTTTTGAAATGTTTTATGGTTCCATTTTATATTCGAATAATTTTGTTTATATTGCTCTTGTCTGCACCGGTATTAATTCTTCAATTATTACTTCTTGTATGCCAAAATTTCTGATTTGTTAATGTAAAAAAACCACCGTATTTGAATATCCAACCGGCAGTTTTAGAAGGGACGGAGAAATTCCTTGAAAAATAGGCAAACTTTTCGGATTTTTTTCCATTTTACAAAATCAAATTCAAACTCCCGCTTCTTGAGGTCGACGCCTGTCCTTTTCAAGGTTGAAAACTGCCTAAAACTGCTGGGAATCCAATTTCTTAGCCAGTTATTGGTTATTTCCTTGGCTTACAGTATCTTTATCTCATTTTATTCAATGTTATAATCCCCCTATAAAAGTTCCTGGAATTATTCATAGATGCTTGTGTCATCAAAGTTTTAGTTCTATGATTATTTTAGATATTTCCCCAACGTAAGCCATCTCCTATCCATCAAAATCTCAAATTTTTTTTATTATTTAAAAAACACAAGGCTGGGCCGAGATATCGACCTAAACGGCCGTGACGAGCAAACTTTTTTCTACGTCTGGACTGTCCCTTTAATTTTCCCGTGTTTTCAGATAGTAATGGCCACATTGAACTGTTTAAATGGCGAGAAGTTAGCGACCCCGAGACATAGCCGGGAAGTTTGAATACCTTGAATCCACTTTTTTCAAAATTCAAACTCCCGGCTATGGCTCGGCGACGCTAACTTCTCCCTCGAGATTGGAATCCGACTATATTTCTTATGGAAATATGGGACAAAATAAAGATGATAGAATGTTTTACATAATGTATAAATTCGGGGTGGATGATTGAACAGCAGTTGTGGTATATGACCTCTGAAGTTCTTGGATCAAAAAGAGTTCCACTGGACAAGCTTATAAATTTCAACTCAAAAGCTCATGTAATATTTGATTCTAAAGCGCTTTTTAGGCTAAATTTGCCCTGTGGGATAAACGAGAGGTTAAATAATTTAGCAGATGTCATTTATTACAAAAATTCAGCTAAAAAAAGAGGAAAATATATGGGTAAAATGTTGTAATTATTTAGGCATCTGCTAATTTAAATTTAGGCATCTGCTAATTTCTCGGCTGAAACGGTCGAAATTTAATTCAATTTTGCTCACCTTTTCACCTCAATTTTCCCAATTTCATTCAAATAAAAATGAATTTTGTTTTCCCTGAAAATCAGGCAAAAGTCAGCGTAGGCGGATCACACCTTTCACACCTATTTTTTACAGGTGTGAAAGGTGTGATCCGCCTACTTTATTGTCGCTTTAACGGAGTTATATGTGAGTTTATTAAAATCTTTAAAGGAACAGTCCAGGCTAGGGGGACGCTCGTGCTCACGTGTGCACACGAACCGCGAAAATGCGTTCGAATTTGAAAAATTCAAAATTATTTTTATCATTTTCTCCGAATTTCTACAATATTTACTCTAATTTTTTTGCTGTTTTTACTTACAATATTATGGCAATTATTTTGCAAGTAAAAAAATGAGAAACGATGCATAAATAACATAATTCCAAAAATGCACGCTGTTCTAAATTGTAAAATACGTAATTTGCATGCTACGTATTCTACGTACGGATGCTCTTCCTACCGTAAGCCCGGACTGTTCCTTTAATAGTGTTGAAGTAGACGACCAATTGTCTTCTCTCCATCGAAAACTCCATTTATATTATCAGTAGAACATAAGAATTCGGGCTTCAGATTGACAAAATATTATAAACCGTTAGCTTTATGTTGGATTACTCGTTTATGTCAAAATGTTAGAATTTTCTTTGGAAAATGTCAAATTTAAATTCTCGCGTTTTGAGGTCTCGCAGCGCCCGTTTCCCCCCAAAAATGGAAGCCCACTATAACTTTCCAGTTTTCATCCAAATTCTCCAAAATTTGTATTCTGTTTTATTAAATATTTATAAAGAAAATAGTTCAAGAAGCTATTGATGAGATCCATGTCGGTTTTTGGCTAAAAACATGAAAAATTGCTTTGATTTAGAGAAATTTACCTCGATTTTATCCAATTTTGTCTAAAATTTCCATTGTTTTATCTAAAGTTTATAAGAAAACTGCTCAACTATATTCTGTTTGCCACTGTTTGTTTCTAATATTTATTTCCTACACGTGAACATAGAGCGATTTATACTGTGGCTGGGGGGAATTCTGTTGATTATTGTCAATATTTTCAATGGAAACGGTGGTTTCAATCGTATTTGACACACTGGGACGTGGCTGTTCTTCTACGCGACGTAGAAATTTCTGCTGTTGTTGGACATCTTCGTAACTTGGCGGAAGGGACAAGGAATCTGCCTCTTCGTCCAATTTCCCGCCTCTTATTCGATTTCTTAGCTCCCTTACTGTTAAATGCTTTAATCCATCCTTATAAATCTTCTGCAGAATGAGGAAATAGAGCCCGATGAGGAGAACTGCCAGCACACCAGCTAATGCCAGGCAGAAGGCCAAATACTGAAAAAGTTGTGATTTTTTTAGTTTTAAAAAAGTTTGCCGCACAAATCACCGGATTTCTATTATTTTTTACCTAAAAATCAGGGAAATTCTTGCCGAGAACTGAAGATTCAAAATATTTTTAACTATAAATGAGAAGAAAAGGGCGGTAAATTCAATTTTGAGCCAGAAAATTGCTGGAATTGCCGAAAACTTTGAACCCTGAATAATTCTGACTAATCCCAGTAATAAATTTTTGTCATTTACTAGTGGTGAACCTCCTGAAATCAAGGAATTGGATAAAAATGGAAAAATTGAGGATCTAACGAGCTTATGGTCAATGGAGTACACTGAAAATGTGCAAAGAACTTTAAATCTAAAGGAAAACATAGAAAATTCAGGGAATAGCCGCCTCAAATTGGATGGGAAAATTTAAGCGAAAATCTTTCATCCCCGCTATAAATTCACTCATAATTGTTGAACCTAATCAAGGCGGACGATTAGTTGTGTTATAATTATTAGAATTTGTATTGCGGGATTTTCCTCCTTGGAACATTTTCCAAGAAATAAGCATCCTCAAAATCAGGAAAAATGAGAAAAGAAGAGAAATTAGGACACCTAGGGCTGGCATCAGGACGGATCATCCAGATTTTTTTCATTTTTTTCCAATTCTGAATCTGAAATTACTCGACCCCATAGGATTTTTCGACCCCTCCCCCGTAACGTCAAAATGAAAGAAGAAGAATATTGTCGTTTTTCATCTGTTCTATAAGAATCTGTTCGATAATAAATTTGTGATTGATTGGATATCTCTTCTTCCTAATTTTTCCCTTTTACTGTTTTTGAAGGAGCTTTTCCAGGAAGAACAAGTGAAATATTAGAAAAAAAAGATCGACCAGAGGGCAAAATTACAGATTTCTGCAAAAATCTAATCCATTTTCCCTGGGTTTTCTGTGAATTTCCAAGCTGATGCATGATTTTTGATCAGAAAAATAAGGTTACTGTAGAATAATTGTGATTTGAAATAAAATGTACAGTTCTTTAGCTCGGTGTATTGGATAATAATCGGGCAGCGCTCTGAAGCACCAACAGAACAATTTCAAAGTTTCGGGGCTCTCATCATTCACGCGCTTTATTTCTTTATTGGTAGATTTTGTGAGTTCTTATTGTTCTTTGTTCTGCTTATTTCTACAGTAACCTCTACATACAACGGGCAATTTCAAAGAGGAATAAGAAGAAAAATGTGTACCCTCACCCACCGAGCGAGAACAATTTTCTCAAAAATGGATTGAAAATCGGAAAAATAGTGAAAAAGGCACTCATCTGCCGCAGCACGCAATATCTTCACCTTTCAAAGATTCTATAAATAATTGCGTAGAAACAAAATTTTAATTAGTTGATAACGTTATAGTATGAAAATATTTGCACATTCTACTATCTTCAAGTATCTTCAGAAGAAGAGTATAAAATAATTGTGAGATTGGAAAAAAAAGAGCAGTGAAAAATAATCCGTCAACTTCAAGGAAACAGCGTATCCAAATCTGGTAGAAAATCGGATAAAATAGGTCACTTGAAGCCGCGAAATAGAGAAAATGGCGGGTATTCTGACCGATTTTTAAGTGTGAGAGGCCGTATATTACGGTCACACTGTTTCGCCAAGAAAAATGATCAAATATGACACCAAAATTGAAAAAAATAATAAAGAATGCCTTGTCTATATTCAACAATATTTTTTCTTTCAATTGTTCTATAAATTCTTGTCTCTAAACAAAATTTCAATTGATCTAATAAGATACCATTCAACTAAAAATTGTAGTAGCTCCACTTTGTAAATTTTGAAGCAGAAAAAAAATTATTATTACCTGAAAAATTGCCAAATAATCAATAGGATCAATCGGAATTAGAGTAAGTAAAGTCAGGATAAAAATCAGATAAAATAGGTCACTAGAAGCTTTGAAATAAGGAAAATGGAAAGAATTCTGGCTTATTTTCGAGTGATAAGGTTCGTATTTTGCACATATATAGTCGGTTTCTAATCTCGGGGGAGAAGTTAGCGTGCCCGAGCTGTAACCCGGGAGTTTGAATACCATGAATCGGGATGGATACACATTGACAAAAAACAAAGATGGAACGATGAAATCGGAAATGAAATGCACCGGACAAATGCGAAACGAAAAAGGGCGAGCCGGGAAATACCAAACCGGGAAAATGTTAAACCGGGAAAACCCAAAACGGGAAACGTCCATTCCGGCAAAATTTTCCTGCAATAGGTTTTTTCGCCTACTTTTTTCGCCTATTCATATATTACTAGCTTTTCCTGATTTTATGATACTATTTCCATGGAAGAAAAACGGAAAAAAGTCACGTAAAATACCCCTCGCAAGAAAGGAAAAGTTGTCGTGTGCGAAAAAATGCATCTACCCGGATTTCATATGTGAAAACTTTCTGTGAATTTTCATTACTCTAGATATTTTGATTATCCGGCCATTTGACGCTTATTTGCAGCTTATTTATCATTATTTCATCGTCTGATGCCCAAAAACCACCAATTTCTTACCCAAAATCGTTTTTCCATCGAGGATTCTTCTTCATTTTCGTCAATTTTTTCAAAATCCGGCGAAGAAATGGCCAATTTTCCGTGTTCTTCAGCTTCTTGACTCTCTTCTGAATTCTTGTCCACTGACGAGATTCTTATGGCTCCAATTCTGTAGACAGCCCTATTGAAAAGGAAAAGTATAAGCAGATTTTGGTATGAAGCTTGTAATTTTATATGAAAATTAAAATTTTATCCAACGCTGGACGCCAAGCTACGGTGTTGCTTGCTGTTTACGCAGGGCAATAAGGAATGAATATTTTTTAGGATTAAAAAATACAGAATTTTATGCTGGTTACGGTAGAGTGGCTTAAAAATTACGAAAGCCAAAAAAAATAGGAAAATCCTGCAAAATACCCAAGAGTAAAATTTTTTGCACTCAGTTTACGCGCTGATGCAGCTCAAAATTACTGTAATTTCTTGGATTTCTTCTTATTTTTTAAACCCCCAATTTACTTGTATTCTTCCCTTTAAAAAATTACCTCATTGGAATGGGTTTGACGGTCTTTTCACATCGATTTCCCTGATATCCGATAAAACACAAGCAAACCTAAAAATAGCAGGATTTTGTTCAGATTTAAAGAATTTTTACATCAATTTCCCTCTTCTCGGTGACTCCGCAACGCGCCTTTGTGGAAGATTCAAAAGCCCTGGGTGGATCAGTGCAATTTATGGCAAATGGACGGCCACTGATGCAGCGGAAAATTCTCTCACAGTAGCGGCCGTGGTAACCGGCATTGCAGACGCATCTGAAATGGAAAAATACAGGAAAGTACCATAATTTTGAGAAATATTGTAGGGAAAAAATTAAATTTATTTAGTCGACCTATTCACAATATCTAGCGAAGGCTATTTCGCGGACTCATTTTATTCAACCCCCAGTACATCAAAAATTCAAATTCTAGTCCAAAATGAAAATTACAATCGCCAAATGGTCAAATTGTCTTCTACTGTCAATAATTTTTGTAGGATGAAAAAGTAGCTTTGAATTTTGGCCTTTTTGTGCTTTGGAAGTTCTACAAAAACATTATTGGAGGCAAAAAAATTAGTTGTTTAGCTACTATGTCTTGATTATAGCAACAATTCTCATTTTCCTTTGTTATCATAATGATAATCCGCTCTTCTCGCAAAATAGACGGAGAACTTTTTTGCAGCACCGTCCCTTTAAAAAACTCACTTTTCATACGATGCTCCATGAATAATTTTCTCAAATGTCGTAAATTCACGTAGGGTCCCTTCCGGGTCGCAGAGAGAATTTTGACGGAGTTCTAGAAATTTTTCGTTATTTTATGCGCGTTTTCAGTGGATATTTCAGTCATTTTTATGTTGACGCGCAGTCTTTCGTATGAGATTACGGTATATATAATAAAGAAAAATGCAGGAATTCAGCCGAGTACCATAACATTTTTGAAATCCCGGGCCAAACAACCAGGCGGCAAACCCCAAAATCTGGCGAACAGGAAACTTCACCATCACCAAGTTCACCATCGCCCTGAAACCTCCTCCAAAATCGTTTTTTTTTCTAATTTTTTTTCTACCGTAGGCATGCTTATGCTTAGTTGTGTTTATTTCAGCCGTTTAAATCAAATTGACAAGTCAACCCGGTGAGCTACAGGGCGATGAACTTCAGGCTCATTTGGTGAAGTTTCCCACACTTACGCCCCAAAAACTTTTCTAAAAATTTTTTCTCTCATTTCTTTTCTGCCAAAAAGTGGGCTTAGGCTTAGTAGAGTTTATTTTACTATTCCCGAAAGTTTTACGGCTTGAAAGCTGACCTACGCGCCGCAGCACGCAAAAATAGCGTTTGGTGAACTTCCCTATTGGCCCAAAATCTCTATACAAGCATTATAATTCAAAATATTATGAAAAAATCGGATTCAATATCTTGGAACTGAACTAGGCCTTTTATTCTTGCATTAATACCCAAAAAAGCCCTTACCAGCTATCGCAAACCCGAAAAAAGAGCTGTAAATTGAGAACAACACCACGGGCAGTACTTGCATCTTCTGAAATAAGTTTTCATTTAAAAATGTCTAAAAAGGTCTAATGATTGGATAAATAATTTGAATTTTGGATCGATTTTGTTCGAAGCATCATGTGGATAAAAATTATAGTCGGTTTCCAATCTCGGTGGCGATCGGGCTTGATCAGCAGGGACGCGGATTTTTGAAAAATCATCAAATTTCATTCGGAATCTTTCAAAATTCAAAATTGCGCGTCTCTGTGGATCAAACCCGATCGACCCCGGGATTGGAAACCGACTATGTTGAAAATTTCCGCCCATTGTACCTGTATTGCAGTCAATCTTTAATTTTTTGTGTATTCGTGCAATGTATTGCTATTTTCACCGTCGCATTTATCTGAAAATTGTACACTTCTTTATGTAGTAGGATGGAAGCAGAAAATTGTCAAGAGAACTTTAAAGGGACAGTCCAGACGTAAAAATGAAAGTTGAAAAAGTGGACCCGCCGACGCTAATTTTTCTGATTTTCAGGGAGAACGTTTTTTGTTCTTTCTGTTATCCAAGCTTCTTTTTAAAATTTTTGCTGTTACAGTTACATGTAATGGCTCCAATATGTATGCAAAAGATTCTCTAGTGTCTAAAGATGATTTAGCAATAAAGAAAACAGAAGAAAAACATAAATATGAAGAGAAATAACATCAAAATTGCTGGTAACAAAATAACAAAAAAAAAACGTTCTCCCTGAAAATCAGGGAAAATTAGCGTTAACGGGTCCACTTTTTCAACTTTAATTTTTACGTCTGGACTGTCCCTTTAAACGCGATAGCAGTACCCTTCAGCCCTTCCACCTGTATATAAAGAAATCCTAAAACCTTATCAAAAATCAACTTTGCATTGTTCTGCAGCAAATTTCGCACTATTTCCGGTTCCTTATCACAAAAGCCCAAGATAGGTCAAAGTTCGCCTTATGAAAGCCTACAATGAAAAATTTCAAAATAGAGAAATGTAAAAGGACACGGGATGATTTTCTCCCTTCTGATAAGGGACGGAATATTATGTGTTTGAAGAGGAGATAAGAACGGAATTGACTTGCCAGGTGACTCGCAAAACTGATAAACGAAGGACGGGGCCATTTTATAGAGGAAAATAGTCCTGTTTTTGGGGAAATATGGCTAAATTTTGAGCAGAAATGTAAATAAAAATGATTTACAATGAGTATTTTAGTAATTTCCATGGCAAATTGGTGATGAATTCCAAAATTGCATTGGTGATAAAATTCCAATTTTCGAGATTCGAAAAAAAGCGGTAAATCTTCATTTTTCTTAATTTTCAGCAACTTTCGTCTGTTTTTCATCGCTTCCCAGGCCTACTGATCATATTCTCACCTTATCTCAGCATTTCGTGACCGATCTGGCGGGATAAGCCAATTTTTTGAATTAGTCGATTCTCACGCAGGAATTTCCCGGGTTTTACCTGATGTTTATAATAAATTTTATTGTGTAAAATTCAATAATCAAGTGCATTGATGATGAACTGCTTCTGAGACGCCACTCAAGAACAAATTTGATGAGTAAATTGGCTAAAAATTGGGAAAAATGTACAAAATACCAAAGTATCCACCATTTCTGCTTCAATTTTAGCTGCAAAATTAGCTGGATCCATCTTATCGACATACAATTCATGTGTTTTGGGGCCTTTATCAGTAAAATGTCAAAGCCATGGTTCATTTGGGACGCTGAGATTGAGAAATTGACTGATTTTTCGAAAGTTGTTTTAATCAGGGAATAAATTCCTTACTTGTAATGAGAGACAATTACATTGAGATGGACCATCTGTTCTCTATATTTTCCCCATTATTTGACCATTTTCTTTCATTTCCCAGTTGACCATCCAGAATACTTGCCATCCACCGCTGCGCTTGCCCCTGGCATCTTTTTCTCTTGTCCAATGGACAGCGGGAAAAGTCGCTGGTCAACTTTTTCTCCCGCATTTCGCTGCCATAAAAGGCGCGTTGGCGGAGAAGAAAGAAACCCCGCCGACCATGGCAGAACGCCACGTTATCCAGGTAATTTTCCGCCATTTTTCTTTTAAAAAAATCTTTAAAAATCCAGACAGCTGCCTATTCCAGTCTCCTGGCTCTTCTTGTGGCTTTGGGATGTTCACTGGCCATGTTCAATGATCTCCGCGAGTGGCACAGCGATGTCAAGGTGGAAATGACCGAGTTTCAGGTATTTTTAAGGTTTTTCCGTTAGAAATGGCAATTTTCAGCTTTATTCAGACGAAGCTTGGATGAAATTGATTGCAGAAGATCAGACAACAATTCAAAACATTTTTGGCAGGCAGAAAAGGGAATCAGACAAGTGTAACTGCGGAAAAAAGGCGGATAATTGCCCCCAAGGACCCTCTGGACCTCCAGGAGCTCGAGGAGATGCTGGAGAAGATGGAAAGCCAGGAGAAGACGGAAATCATGGAACAACTGAAGAATCGGACTCTGCTGAAGCTGGTGGAAATTGTATTAAATGCCCAGCAGGAAGACCAGGACGCCGTGGCCCCGTTGGACCTCGAGGACCCTCTGGAAAGCCAGGATTCGATGGTCAGCCAGGAAGAGCTGGAAAAAATGGCCGAGAAGGAAAGCAAGGACCACCAGGAGATCATGGAGACGCTGGAGAACCAGGAAAAGATGGTGAAACCGGTAAAAATGGACAGAACGGCAGTCGAGGAATTGGAAAATCGGGGCCTAAAGGACCTGCTGGAAAGGCAGGACCCCCTGGACCTCCTGGAAATGCGGGAGAAGACGGAAAACCTGGAGAAATGGGGCCAATTGGACCTCAAGGACAAGCCGGTCATCCTGGAGACAAGGGAAGCGACGGAGAACCGGGCCCAGCTGGTGGACCAGGATCACCAGGGTCTGATGCTTCTTACTGTAAATGCCCCCATCGATCAGCTTCTGTGGAAGGAGGAAAAGTAGCTCAAGGCAGTGGAAAGGTTGGTTTTTTGAAATTTTTAGCGGCATCAAGCTGAATGGAGAATTCCATAAGAATTTCTACAGAAAATATAAAGAATGCCCGGAACTTTTGAGGAATAACAAAATTTGATAGGACAAAATAGCTGACATTTTATAATTTTTAACTTTTTTTGTTGTTTTACCGTAATTGCAGCCAAATCCAGGATATAATACCAAAAATTCCGATAAATTTCATAGTTTGCCGCTTAAGATGACCAAAAGTACAGAAAAATCGAAGGAATATCAAGTAAGGATTAAAATTTTGAATTAAAAAATGGGGAAAACCTCCACAATTCTTTTCGTGCTACGGGAAACTGCGTAAAAAGCGTGCAGCGACGTTACGCTTTGAACAAAAACTCGAGGTTTCCATGTTATTTTCTGGGTATTTACAATTTTTGATGAATTCCACCATAATCACTTCAAAATTTTGAATATTTTGATAATAAAACTATTGAAATGCGTACATTTTATTCCGGCAATGTGGTTTAGGAATCTTGAGAAAATATAAAGAATTGATGAAAATTATTACAATTCTTTGGGATTACAAGAATTTTAATGGATAAACAGTGTTTTCCGGCTAATTTTCATGAAAATCACTCTTTTCCCCAATTTTTTCGATCTTTACTCTGAAATCAAGTGATTTCTACCGTAGTCAGTCCAAATTTCCTCTAAAAATCTTCTGAAATTGGTCTTTTCAGAGTTCCAATGCTCCTGAGACCTCTGGCTACGATCAGCCTTCTACTGGAGGAGAAAAATCACATTCTGGAGGAGCAGACACCGGCTATCCAGCTACTGAACTAGAAGAATCCGCCAAAGGAGCATCCGCTGAGCATAAATCTGCTCCAGCTAATGCCGGCTACAGTAGGAGAAGAGTTCTGGCCAAGAAGAGACGTGTTTTGGCTAATTGATGTAAATAAAAGATTTTTATGCATTGAACTGGGTTTATATTCTGGGGGAAACGATCATTTTATTTGAAGAGGTATTCTGGAGAAACGATCGTTTTATTTGAAGAGAATTTAGAGCTCTTACATTATGAAAAATCGGATTCTACGTCTAAAAGTACCCAGGAAATGTAGCCAAATTCGGTATGAAATGAAGTTTGGCGAAAAATCGGGGGGCTATAGCACAAGGAGGGGGCACTTTTGGGGGAGAGGTTATATATCAAAGGGGGGGGGGGGGGGGGGGGGGGGTCGAATTCAGTTTTTACGGTACCAGTCGCTTCGCGACTGCTTGCGCGCCTTACGGCGCGCCCCGCAAAAATTTAGCCTGCTGCGGGGATCGATAGTCCCTTGTGGTGATCATCGCGAAGCTCTGGATAGTCGCTTGTAGTGAGAAGAGAGCCTCTGCTGGTCTCATCTAAAGAAGTCGAAAGATAAACATATTCTCGTAAAAGGCCCGATATCGCCGATTACTTTAGTGAGATTTACTCAGCGCTACTTAAAACTACGCAAAATAGTCTTATTGGAAACACTTTGAGAAGTGAGAGAAGTCAAAAGAAAAAAGCAGGATTTTTTGATCCCGCAGGGGTCCCAACTTAGGGTCTTGCAACGAAAACAGTTTTCTAGAAAAAAAAGAAAAAGACTAATTAAGCAGAGACAACCCTTCTGGCAAAAGAGCAAAAATTTTGGTTCTGGCGAGTTCGAACTTTGGTCGTTTGGGTCGGGTCCCGCAGCGAAAAGTCTAAGAAAAAGTAGAAAAAGATTAATTGGACGTCACTATGACATTACTGGGGATCCGAACCTTAGTCGCTTGGTTGGGGTCCCACCACGAACGGGTCCTGCAGCGAAAACTTTAAGAAAAAAAAGAAAAAGACTAATTAGACATAGAGAAGTCGTTTGGCAAAAAAAGCAAAAATTTTTGGTTCCGGCGGGGATCGAACCCCTTAGGGTTGTGCGCCGACACGAATGTCGTGTCGTGTCGTGTCGTGTCGTCTGTCGTGTCGTGTCGTGTCGTACCCCCCGACACGACACGACACGACAGGGTCCGGGATCCCGATGTCGTGTCGTGTCGTGTCGTGTCGTATGCCTGTCGTGGCGGAGGCCACATCGAGTAAAAATGGCGATTTTTGAAATTTTTTGCATATTTTTTTTGAAATTTTTCGTAATTTTCGTTGTTTTGTTATTTTCCAGTTGTGTATTTCATGATTGCAATGAGCTTTTTTTCGCAGAACGTAAGATTGCAATCCCACGATGAATAGATGCTATTTTTTGTGTATTACTATTACTATTGTTATTACCCTTATATCTTATCGTTCTTTACTTTCTTTTTTTTTGGTGTATATTGTCCTTTCTCGTTTTGTTCTTTACTATTTCCGTTTTCTCTAATGTGCACAATAATTTCAGTTGTAAAATGACTATTGTAACTTTGGATACTGAGGAAGCACCGATGCTTCTAGAAGAATCTACAAAAAAGGATCAAAATGAAAAGAAACTCATTGAAAAGGGTTTAAAAACAGGACTTTTCATCGTAGTTAGTTGTTTTTCAATTTCTAATTTCTTGTTGTTTGTTTAGGAACAGAGCGGAAATAATTTTCTCAAAATTACGAAAAATGATGAATCTGAAACTGCATTTGTACAATGCTCTAGATGCTCCGTGATACTAACCACAAGAGGAAGTCAATTAAACCGTCATTGGAAGAAAACATGTGAAGTACTGAAGACTACTAACCCAACTGAGCGCCCTACAACTCCCAAGCCAATCACAGGTTAGCTAGTTTTGTTCTATTTTATAAACATTTTCCGTTGATGAAATTGATATTTAGATTTTGTTCAAACTACAGGACTGTCTGCTAAACAGAGAGAATACGTCACAGAAGCTATTGCGGAATATCTAGTGTCTTCCGGCCGTGCGCTGTCTCATTGTGAATCTAATGCATTCAAAGTTTTGGTTAACAAGCTACTTAATACATTGTAAGTCAATTTATACATTTTTGGCGAATTTAATTTTAGCAAATCACCGGCGGCTCATAAACCGATAACTGTGCCAGGAAGAAAAGCGGTAGAAGCAGCTGCTGAAACTTATTGCTCGTCACTGTTTGAGAAGCACAAGTTAAAAGCGAGTTTACCAATATTTTTTATAACTGTTGCTTTTAGATAACTCAAGCAGCCAAAGAAAAGCGTGTAGCCGTCCAAATCGACTTTGGAAAACATCACGGGCTGGATTATCTCGTTGTTTTTGCAAATTTTATTGAAGAACAGAATGAAGAATGGCTGTATCGAACTATCCCTCTCGGCTTCACCACTTTTTATGATACGAAGACCAGTGAAAATGTAGGTCTTTATAAGTTTTTATACCGATATTTGCAGGTGTTCAAATCAATTTGCGAAATGAGCCAAAACATGGGATTGAGCGAAGATGTTGTAAAGCAGTTCAAGTTATGTGGTGACGGCGCAGCCAATATTCGAAAAACCGGAACTGATTATATGGGTGGATGTAAGTATTTTCATATTTTTTTAAATAATTTATTTAGACATCAGGTGCAGCGCACATGCGTTAAATATTATTGCGGAAAGGATACTGAAACCGTATCAGAAGGCGGAGAATAAGTTTTCTACTTATGAAATGTCGTTGTTGAAGAAAGCTCAAGACATTGTAGCTAAATGTGTACAACTAATAGCAGCTATTATGAGTAACAAAAATGTGAGCATTTAGTTAAATTTTACAATTCTGTTTAGATAAAGAATTTGATAACAACTACTTTACGTTTACCGTGCCCAACACGATGGCTTTCAACATTATACGCCGTAGAAGATGCTATGGCAGCACTACCTATGTTGTTAGCAAATGTTGCTACCCTGCCCACACAATTGGCTGACGAAGTTAAAGACGTCTTTAGTCACACAAAGGAAATAGATATGATTCAAAAGTTAATGGAGCCTATAAAAGAGCCTTTAATTCAGTTTGAAGTAGGTATTTTAACACTATTTACAATTATTCAGAGTTCATCAAAAATTATGCTTCCCTATGTAGCTCCAATTTATTACTCGTTACTGGATCATTTTTCATCCTTTGCTGAAAATAATAATTATTCTGAAGTAAGCATAATTTCAATTGTAAAGTTATGTTTAGTTTGCCGAGGTATTGGCAAAATCTGGAAAATTAGCAACCGATCATCAAATAGAAAATGGTTTATCAATGGAACACTACTGTGCTGCTTTTTTGAATCCATTAGCTAAAAAGATGAAATTATTTCCAATTGATATCAGAGAAAAGGTGCGTTTAAATTGTTTTGAAATCAATTGAATAGGTTTATGATCATATATCATCTGTCATTATGAATAGTCCTTCGCAAATTTTCAAAAAGGATAGACCACCTCCAGCTAAAAAATGGTGCTACGAAGATGTTAGTGATGACGATTCCTACGATGAACTGAAGCTATATTTAGCAGAACCAAACAGTGAGAATTCTTATGTATGTCACTAATTCATTTAGGTCAAAAGCTTGGAGTGGACAGATTTTGGATTTCTATGAAGCAGAAGACGCCCGTCCTGTACGAATACGCAATACAATTGATGGCCTGCTCGGCATCCGAGGTAGAATGTGAAAGAGCTTTTAGTTTAGTTGGATCCAGGGATGGGCGGATACCGGATATCGGATAGTCGGATACCGGATTTTTGCCGAAATCCCGGATAATAATCCGGAAAATAATCCGGCCGGATTATTTTTTTCGGATGCGGATCCTCCGGTATCCGAAACGGATAGTGACCAAAATCCGGCCATTTTCCGGATTTTTAGGAATTCATATTTGAAATGCCGCGGAACCCTCTTTTTCACGGGGAATCTTTATTTTTTGAACGCGCGCAGAAATGACGGCCACAAGTTGCCAACCTTCTCGACCTTTGCCGCCGTCCCCTCGTCGACATCTCCTCCGCATAGACAAAACGACATTTCTCTGGGTCTTGTAGAAGAGAAAAGGTTTGTAATGGAACCTTCATGCCTGGATTTCAAAGGAAAAAAGAGATGCTATGGTCATCTTTATTCCCTTTATCTACTCCTCGTGGAAACAATAGAGTCGGAAAGGCTGTTCAGCGCAGCGAGCCTTACGCTGTCTGATTTGAGAAAACGCATGGTGGATCAAACATTGGAGCGACTTCTCTTTCTCCGAGCAAACATTGATATTTCAGGATTCGTGTAATGTTTTCTTTTTATATTAACGAGGGCAACGCCTTCAAATTATATTTTCGTTAGTTGTTTCCGTTTTTCAAGTATTTTTATTCAGAATAAATTGTTTTTTTACTAATATTTCTTTATATTTCTGTTGAAAAAAAGAACAAAACCATAAAAAAACGCTACTATCCGGTATCCGAATCCGGTATCCGAAATCCGGAACCACTATCCGGCATCCGACCGGATGATTTTTTTCGGATGCGGATCCTCCGATATCCGAAACGGATGATTTTTTTCAACTCCGGATCATCCGGTATCCGTTTCGGATAGTGAAAATCACTATCCGCCCATCCCTGGTTGGATCGATGATTGGAAAGGATCGAAACAGGCTGAAAGACGAAAATCTGGAAAGATTATTCTTAGCACGCATGTTGTCCAAAGTGGAAGTCTGACTTCTTATGTTTTCTTTTTGTTCATTTGTTAACTTTTTTTGTTATAGATAAAATCATTGTTTAAACTTTAGAGACTGTTCATAACAAGGGGAAAAGGTGGCCTTTCGCTATAAGCATTTTTTTTTGCTTATTGATAGTTAGAAATCTCTAACCATTACTTTAAAAAGGTTCCTTACATTATAAAAAACTTATTCGGAATGATATATAACAAAAAAACTAGAGAATTCCCTATTTGGGAGCATTTTTTGGTTTCATACGACACGACATTTCAGACGACATTTGCTGAAATGTCGTGTCGTGTCGGGTCGTCTAGCCTGTCGTGTCGTCTCGGCACGACACGACACGACACGACACGACACGACACGACAGGCTCCGGATTTTGCCTGTCGTGTCGTGTCGTGTCGTGTCGGCGCACAACCCTAGAACCCCTGACCCCGCGCGTCTTAACCTGGACAGACAAACAGATAAACAAACAAAACACATTACGTTCTTTTATTATTAGATCCAAGTTGCTCATTCTTCCTACTTGCTGCAGACCGGGATGGTGACCACAAGGTCCCAGGTAGCAGCCGCCAATGCTGCTCGTGCCGATCGAGCCGAGGCAGACCACTCGCATTAATTGATGCCGTCAAAAGAACATTGAGGGGTGATCTCCTCCCTGACCAACGAGAAGCGCTGGATACGATGCCGACGACACAATTGGTCATAAAACTGAATCAATTTGCGATGAATTATGCAGAAAATCGAATGAATGCTGCTGGCGAGGAATTGCCTCTGGATGGTGGTGAAGTTGAGAATCACGGAATCAAGCAGCAAACCGACGGAGATATTGATATTAATAACGACTTCGATACACAATGCTTCCCAACGATCCTTTATTGGATTTGCCTCTTCCTCATATTATCCGAGTATGTTTCTGTAATCCGAGTATGTTTCCCCCTAGTTTTTCACACACTGGGCGGTCGGCTATTTATACCCCCAGCTACTACTGCTACTTTGCCATCTAGCGGGAATCCGGATCCAGTACTGTGTCCCAGAGGATCCGTCACGACAGTCTCATGTCCCGAGGTCTACTTCAAGTCTGTAACCTCAACTGCCGCTCCATCTCAACGAAGACGCGCCTACTCGAGCTTGAGGAAGCACTGATGAAGGTCAACTTCGACGTGGTAGGATTGTGTGAGACATGGAGGAAAGGAAATGGCCAAGAGCTCCTCACGAAGACCGGATGTCTGCTCCTCTACAGCGGCGGAAATTATGGTCGACGTGGAGTTGGATTCATCGTAGCGCCACATCTCGTCACTGCCATCCATCGGTTCACCCCGATCAATGACAGATGCTGTGTGCTCGAGCTCAAATGCCACAACTGGGAAATCAAATTGGTCCAAGGCTACGCCCCGACATCGGAAGCCGACGACAACGAGTACCAGACCTTCCTCCAAAGCATCCAAAGAGCGTGCAACCTAGCCGGTGGATCCTTGTGGTGGAGAAGAAGAAAGGGGACGCCAGCTGGGGCCCGAACCGGCGGTACGAGCTCGGGGCTGGCCAATAGCGGTCAGCGTAACTTGTTCGGAAACCGGCGAAGGTGCACGATACTCATGGGTGACTTCAATGCTGCCGTTGGACATCGCGCCCATCCTTACGAGCCAGCTGTTGGAATCTATGGCTACGGTACCCGAAACCATAGAGGAGACCAGCTCGTCAACTTCTGCTCTTTGCACAACTGGAAGGTTGCTAACTCCTTCCGAAAGCAGAGGATGGGTCGCAAATGGACTTGGAGATCTCCGAATGGGGCAACCCGAAAGGAGTATGACCTTTTCCTAGTCCAGCGGACAGATGTCGTACGCTCCGTGTGCTGTATCAACCAGTTCGACTTCCGTTCCGATCATCGTCTGTGCCGGATGACTGTGGACATCAACGCCTGTGTCCCTCGACGCCGTCCACCTGTGCGCACGACAAAGTTGAACTGGCCACTCTACAAGCACACAGTCCAGGAGTTAAAAGAAGCAATGGACGACGACGATCCCTCGACCCAATACCATGGCATATGCGAGACTCTCAATCTTGCAAAGGAAATTGCCACCGAGGACGTCCAGACACCCGCAAGAATCTCTCCGACTACCAGAGATCTTTACAGTCAACGCCGACTTCTTCTGGCCAAAGATGACCCAACATCTCGTCTACAATTGGTCCAGTTGAATAAGGCTCTACGGGTGGCCCTAGCTTCCGATATTGAGAAGAGACTCTTCCTCCGTTACCAACAGACGCTTGCGTCTAGAAGACTCTTCGAGGATGTATCAACTCCTGTGATGTGGCAACTGTTGAAGGACGATGGCTCCCGGACCCAAACGCTGCCCCAGCTAAAGGAAAGGGTACAAGAGTTCTTCAACAAGCTGTACGAGAAGTCAACCATCGTACGACCGGATGCTGCTCCACTTCCTGCTGATGTCCCTCCAGTGCTCAACGAGGAAGTATGGAAACAGCTTCGCCACATGAAGAAGCGTACAGCTCCTGGGATCGACTCGATCACGACCCTGATGCTCCGAGCTGCAGAAGAAGAATTGGTGCCTTACCTTGCCCATCTCTTCTCTCGGATGCTACAACTGCGTGTCTTCCCTCCTGCCTTTGCGGATTCCGTCACCACTTTGATCCCGAAGAAAGGAGACCTCGAAGACTTGGCCAACTACCGTCCGATCTCCGTGTTGCCAGCCCCATACAAGCTCTTCACGCGTGTGATCTTGGCCAGAATACAGGGAAGTCTCGAGAACAACCAGCCTGTCGAGCAAGCCGGCTTTCGTCGGAACTACTCGACCGTGGAACATCTGCACACCATCCGCCAGCTGATCGACAAGGCCTACGACCACCGCAACCACCTCTACCTGGTCTTTGTGGATTATCGGAAAGCCTACGACACCATAGAGTGGAATGCCGTTTGGAATTCGCTCCACCGTCATGGTGTTGAGCCACTCTACGTCGAGATGCTGAGACAGATCTACACCGAGGCTGGAAGCAAAATCAAGGTGCAAAAGGAGACAGTGGAAGTCGACATCCAGCGCGGAGTCCGTCAAGGCTGCGTGCTCTCCCCACTGCTCTTCAACGCTGTTCTGGAGGACATATTCCGCCAATTGGAATGGGATGACATCGGAGTCACCATCAACGGCAGGACGCTCAACCATCTGCGATACGCCGACGATGTAGTTCTCATTGGAAGAAGTCTTCAAACAGTCCAGCGGATGGTCACGGAACTGGAATTGGCTAGCCGTAGAGTCGGTCTGGAGATCAACAAACGCAAGACTGTTGCCATGACCAACGCATACGAGGGTAATCTGCTGCTAAGCGGGGAGCCTGTAGCCTTTGTACGCCACTTTATATACCTTGGATGTTCCGTGACGTGCACCAGAGATAACCGGGAGCTGTCGAGAAGAATAGGAGCAGGATGGGCCGCCTTCAATCGACATCGGATGTTTATGGCACGACGAGCCGTCCCGATGAAGATGAAACGCCGCGTCTTTCTCACCTGTGTCGTCCCAAGTCTACTGTACGGATGCGAGCTTTGGAGTCTCAAGGCGGAAGAGAGAAGGAAGCTATCGACCGTGCAACGACGTATGGAGAGAGCGATGCTTGGCCTGTCTCTGCTGGATCGAGTGCCCAACGACGAAGTCAGACGACGAACAGGAATGCCGGATATCCTAGATATCGCCTGGCTAAGAAAGTTAAGATGGAGTAGTCGACTGGCCTCGATGGAAGACGGAAGATGGTCGAAGACAACGACTGAGTGGTACCCACGCGACCGCCGAAGATACCCTGGCCGACCGGAGCAGCGCTGGGAAGACGATCTCCTCGCCGCCTCTTCCAACCTCGGATGGGAGCCGGTTCTATGGATGCGATGGGCAAGAGAGGGAGCAGTTGAATGGATAAAGGACATGAGAGCGGCGAGACCCTGGGATATCCCTTGAGATCTACGATACCGTTAATAAAAATTAAATTAAATTAAAGTTTCTGTAAAACCGGCTTTATTTTGACAGCTTGGCTTGGCATCGCATCCTTAAATACTAGTAAAAATAGAATTTCCTCGCTGTTTGCAGCGCACAGAGCGATGCACAGCCTATCAAACTTGAAAAATACTTGATTTTTTTGATTTGGAAAGCAGCCGGCTCACTGGATAGAAATGGTTAGCGATTCGCTTTTTTGGGAAAACATGTCAAGCTAAATTTTCTTTTAGAATTAAGCAAATGATCGGTTAGCGGTAGAAACAAAACGGAATTAAGTTATGGCGCGCTAGCCTAGTCAAAATGTCGACTCATTTGAACAGATCTCCTACTACTAAAACGCTATGGTGTCTGTGCGTCTGTCCGTTGACATGTCGAAAAATCATGGCCGAGTGGTCTAAGGCGCGCACATCAAACAAGCGACGCGGGTTCAATTCCCGCCGGTGACAAATGTGCTCAAAACATTTTTGCTTTTTTGTTTATGACTCCACTATAATTATTTCGCAATATAAGTGTGACTGAGTATCAAATGTCACATTTGGCTGCGTATTCCTTATTTTCAATCCTTACGCATCGAAATTAGTATCATTCGACTGCTCTCAGTGTGGGGAGTCAGAATCTGCAACATGTTTTTCCTTTAAATGAGGCTGAGTATCAAATGTGCCATTTGGCTGCGTATTTGTCTATTTTTGCGTTTTCTCAACAAAATGGTATCATTCTACTCCTCTCAGTGTGGGGAAGCCGATTACGGTGATCGTTTTCCATTTAAATGAGACGGAGTATACAATGTCCCGCTTCTGCTGCGTAGCTAGAGAATTTCGCAATTCACCGGGAAGATAGGTGTCATTCGAGCCCATTAGATGAGGGGAATTTAATTTTTAATTTTTGGGTATCCTCGAAGGACGCCCCGCGAAGAGGGGCGCAGCCATCTGGTAATAGACTAAACTATAAGAAAAGTTTCAGAAGTCACCATTTGGCGAAGTGATTCGGAATGGTAATTAATTATTGGATCAGCTCAATGTTGTCATTTCGCCAGAGTACCTCTTCAACAACTACAACGGAAAAAGCCAGGAAATCAAGGTCACGTCTAAGAGTGCCAAATGCGATTCAAAAGTCAACTGGGGATTCTGGCGACCTGACGGCCTAGAGCAACGATTATTGAACAAGAACAAGCCCGAAGTCTACTACCTAAAAAATACTGCAATGGCGGTAAATTCACTTCAGAATAATACACAGCCATTTTAGGCCGAAGAACCTGTCATGATGTCAATGAAAATAGACGGAAATGATTGGAATTTTTCAATTCCTCGTCTGATGCCAAGACATTTAATCA
Organism: Oscheius sp. DF5033; assembly: GCA_964036215.1. Taxonomy (NCBI): domain Eukaryota; kingdom Metazoa; phylum Nematoda; class Chromadorea; order Rhabditida; family Rhabditidae; genus Oscheius; species Oscheius sp. DF5033. The sequence goes on along the minus strand of CAXIWN010000009.1, from coordinate 5,317,499 downwards.
GTTGCCGGCTCTCAAAGATCTCCAATGGTCTATTTGCTGCAAAAAAATTGTCGTCTTGCGAAAAAATTGTACTGCTGCGAAAAAATTGCAATCTCGTTTCTCGTCACGTTGGGACAGAGATCTCTGCATTGACTACAAATGCAAATTTGGAATTTTATCACAACGATGATAAAGGCTACACTTTATTCCGTCATCTGAAGTCCCATTATGGAGCTACTATGATCACAAACAAGGAAACTTCATTCAAAATCCGTCCCAATTGTCAAAACAAGCCTGTTCAGCTTTGTATCCGAGCAAAGTGCGGCCCTATCAATTCGAAAGAGATTATTGATCTCATTCTAGACGATCAGATTATCTACCACAACGACGACTGAAAATATTCCAAACAAGTCTAACACTTGGCCGATAATAAAACTCATAAAATAATCTTTTATTTATTTGATTACTCATAATGATAATTCACCACATAGTTAAATGTGGATCATAACCACATTGGCTGATGTCCTGCATTAATTTTTTTCCACTGACGAGCAACAGTTTCTCCCCGTTTCTAACCATCTCGATAAATAAACTAATCAAACTAAAAGACGAACATCTGCTTCACTTTTCATCAAAATCAATATCCCCCAACATCTTTCGTTGAAGCACATACAAAACTATTCCTCCTAAAACAAATGGCTACAGATCCTCCTTGCTGCTTATCAAGATAAGAAGGGGTTCTTCGCTGGCGAAAACAATGACACAGCGAGGCGGCAGCCACACCCCCGGCTATCTTTTTATCCCACCGGGGTCAGAATGAAGAGATCCCGGCGAGTAATTCAGAGAACGTTACAAACACAGGCATTCTTCTTTTCTATAAGAGTTCCCCTTTTTTACATTTTTATGAACCCCTCCCATTTTTATGTTTTAAAAATTTAGAGTGTTTCTGCACTTCATTTCGATTTTAAAAATCATAAAAATGACTAAAGAATTATTAATTTTGGAATTCTACCTTCGAATCTCTCCGAATAAATGTAGTACGCAATCATAAAATGGCGCGTAATTATGAAAATACCTAGGGTTTTCGCTGAAACCTCGGCGTATTGCAATTTTCAGTAAAAAATAACGGGAATCTTTTATTTTGTCAAATGAACCAACAAAAATTGTGAGGTGTTTTAGCATTTGTCAGCAGGAGTCAGGGTAGCGCACTTGTACGGAGAGAAATCGACCAATTTCTTGCCCACAGTCAGCATACATTTCCATTCGCATTTGTTTACTCCACAATTCTTAAATGAGGCTATTTTAGCCCAAAATTACAGTATACCTTGACCAAATTGGTGCAATACTGGTTGACGCTCGTCTTGTTGAATTGTTTCTGCCCCCATCCGTACATATTTTCAATGCAAGTAGCCTTGGGCTTCTTGTTTTTTTTGCAATTGCTGATTACGGTATTTAGCTGAAGAAAATGAACCTGTTTTCTTTAAAGAAACATACCTCGCCGAATTTTCCCAATCCCAGGGCGGTATTGGACATGGCAATTTTTGTTACCAAAGCGATGGTATTGGTCTTGCAAGGTTCGAGGCATGTCTCCACTGAAAAATATAAATTTTTCTAATTTTTCATAACTTTTCAGAGCGATTTTAGTACCGAAAAATAGCTCAGGATCTGCTCTACAAAATGAGATATTTTTCATAATTTTTGAATGTAAAATAAAGAAACAGGGAATTTTTTGAAAATTAGACTGCGGAATTTCAAAATTTTAAAAAAGTTGACCAAATTTCGGTGAAATCTTAGTGAAAATAAGGATTTTCACCGAGTTTCAGGATTTTCCAGGATTAGTTTTGATATCAAAAAATAGCGCAGAGTTTGCTCTACAAAACGAGCGGCTTGCCATAATTTTTGAGAGCAAAATAAAGAAACAGTGAACTTTTTAAAAATCTGTTCAAATTTTGGCGCAATTTCAAAATTCGAAAAAAAAATTGAACAATTTTGTAGAAAAATGCCATAAAACCGCCAGAAAACTTCAATTTTTCTAATTTTTTAAAGGTTTTTCGACTATTTTCTGATGTCCTACAGTCTCGCAGCATGGCTGACACATTTTCCCATTTTTTTCCCACTTACTGGAATTATAAAGATTCATCAAATCTCCGAAAGACGAGGCCATCACGTTCATTCCACAATCCATGCCAGCTGCAAATTTTCACGTTATAATTTTCCCCAGAGAAGCTCACTAGATGTCAAATTGTCCATTGACCGTTGTTGATAAACCGGCGTCTCCATACAAGTTCCCAGTTGGTTCATTTGCTGTTTCGTCGGGATTTTGACACCCATATTGACAATTTTTTGCATAAAATCGGATTTTTTCGTCGCGTAGACGAGAACCGAAAGAGTGACCAAAGCGAGAAGAAGCCTCATATCTGAAAATTGTGAAGAAAATTGGGCCATCACAGATGGGAAAAAAATGATCACGGCATTTTATTTATTGAAACAAGAAATGAACAGTTTTAGCTTAAAATTGGCCTAGGAATTATGTGCCCCGTTTCTGTTTTGCCATAAAGTCCACAACTTTTTTTGAAAATTGCGGGCTACCTCCCGTAGTAGCTCCCCGTAAGATATTCCGGTTCATTTTTTCCTGAAAAATACGCAAAATCGCAATTTCTCTGCAGTTTGCTCTATTGGCTTGGGAAAAGCGCAAAAATATTTGAGCTATTGTCGGTTTCTAATCGCTGGGGAAACAAGCGTTGCACCATTTGAAAATCAGGCAACGTTTTTGTATTTTCATTGAGCAACGTGAAATCCAACGGGCCCCGCGTTTTCCCCAAGTAATTTTTTGTTGTCAAATTGAAACGGGCGCTTGGGGGGGGGGGGGGGGGGGCATGATTTCCAGACGATTGTTGAACGGAAAAATTGGCACAATTCGATATTTTACAGTAATTCTGTTGGAAAATATCCCAAAAAAAGTATGAAAAAGGTTGCGTTTTCAGCAGAAACGGCTAGTTTTTTATAATGCCAAACTATTGGCGGAGTAAAGGTTTCAATTTCTAAAGGGTAAAACAGGAAAAAAACCATTGGTGTCGATTGAATTTTCACACCCTAGACGGTTCATTTTATATCGGCTCGTAGGCGGGTATGATCGCTGTTCTGTCCAATTTACACGATCAGTCTCAAAATCCCCGCCAAATCCTCAGTCCAATTGTTGTAAAACGGAGCAGATTTTTGAAGTTGGAGAGAGATCAGCTACCAAACTCGTGGTCGAACATTTTTAATGGGCAAAATGATACTATTTTTAGAGAATTTTACCCAAGTTTTGGGGGTAAAATAAAAGAAAATGAATGCGACGATTCTTGTTAGGTGGAATCGGAAAACCTTTTATGGAATACAGTAGTTTTTTACTACTTTTATAGCAAAAAGTGGAGCACCAACATAATGGGGCAAAATTTTAAGTTTTAAATATCCCAGGAAGCATTTAAATTCCGGTATTTCCCTCCAAATTCAATCTAGGAAGCATCACGTACATTTTATGTAAATTTAACAAAAAAATTCTAAAAATCCACGAATTCTTCCGGTTTATTCAAGCATTTTTTTTCTTTATCAGGCTTTTTTATAAGTTTTGAGGGTACAATAAAGGAAAATTGGTAATGGGGAGCTTCGATATTGGTATTGGAGCCTTCTTGGATTACGGTATATTTGTAGTCGTTTTCCAATCTCGGGATCGATCAGGCTTGATCCACAGGAACGGGCAAATTTGAATTTTGAAAGATTTCGAATGAAATTTGATGATTTTTTGAAAAACCGCGTCCCTGCTAATCAAGCCCGATCGTCCCTGAGATTGGAAATTGACTATATTATTCTGTTTTTTCTGTCACGGCTCACTATTTTTCTAGAAAACTACAGAGAATTACGGTAAAATGCCTTGCAGTCGTCCACCTTCACAATCTGGTGATATTGCTTTCTATTCGCCGTGAAACTTTCATTTTATTTTTTTTATAAAATGACACAATTTTGTCCTCGAGAACGATATTGGGTGACGTAATAATACATCAACCGTGGATTTTTATGATGAATAACCCGAATCTGAACCCAGCGGGACTAATTATTCATTTCCTCCTCCAGTGATCTCTGAAATATCGAAAGTTTTGGTAAATTTATTTATACCAATAGTATAATTATTGCAGATAACTAGCTGATTTGACAGTCTCTAATAATCGAATTTTAATTGTCCAAGTTTCGGTGCAATTATAAAAACTGGCCAGCAATTTTTGGGTCAATTTTGTGGTCAATGTGAAAATTACCATTGTTCAGTCCGTGAACTTGATCACTGATCACTGCACTCATGGTTAGGAGCCGTCAACAGAATAATTTGAAAAATTATTGAGATCGAACCAAAAAATTTTATGCATCAAGGTTCCTATAAATTTCATCCGGGATTCAAAGTTTAGTGGGATCGTTGTCAGTTCGGAAAATTGATGAAATCGGTAGGAAATGATCAGAATTTTGCCATTTTTTCCTGCTTCACCCAGTCAATAAAACTCTGACCTTGATTTTAGAACAATTTTATTTAGCAACGCAAGGAAAAAGAACAATTTCTTGGTATTTTCGTCATACTCCAGGACAGGAACTTGAATGTACCAATGACCACATAAATACATTCCAAAATTCAGGAATCTAGTGATTTTTTGCCGTTCTAATAAGTCGATAAAATGGCCAACGTGAACACTGATCGTTAGGTAGTCTGGTTGTATTTGTAAATAAAACAGAACGAGATCAATTTCAACTCATTTTTTTCAGAATCAGGGAGGCCAAAAATTGTTTGGGTATCAAGGTTCATATAAATTTCATTCGGAATTCCAAGTTTATTAGGATCACAGAGCTGCCTGAGATCAAAAATTATTTTTCGTAGTCATGAAGCGGCTCAAACTTGGCCATCTTTCGGATTTTTTTCTGCTTCAATCGGCGGATAAAAGCGCAAAATCAGCTTCTCATTAGTTCTGGACATGGACAATCGTTTAGAAATATCCAATATTTTTAAAAATCCCAGGTAGAAACTGAAATGCATCGATTTCCCTACAAAAATAAACCGGGAAATCAAATTTCAGTCGTTCTGCGAAAATTGCTAGAAAAATATTCAGTTCATGTAATAATTTTTATTCCCAAGATCATCAGAAAATCGATGTCTCTCTTCTGGCGTCCAAAGATTTACGGCGGTGTCATTTTGGCGCATTCGTAGCCATTGAAATCGACAACAGATTTTCCATATTGAAGGGCACACTTCCACTCGGCTTTGCTGATGGATCCACTCTGAATTTATAGAATTATTGACGGTTTTCGGGGTTAAAATGGTCGATACTTTATGTAGGATGCGGGAAAATTATCGAAAAATTGAGTAAATGGCGAAAAATTGAAGAAAAACGGCGGAAAATGGAAGATTTTGAATTTTATCAAACGACCGGCGCCAAATAACGGCGCTGCTCGTTGTTTACGCACAATACAATGACTGCAGTTTTAGGTTTAAAAAAATCGGGATTTTGTGTTGAACACGGTAAGCTAGTTTGAAATCCCAGAAAACAGCGAAAATTCGGTTAAAATAGCAGAAAATGAGGCAGTTTTGAATTTTATCTAACGACCAGCGGGTTGCCCTCCGTTTACGCACCATACCATGACTGTAGCCAGTTTTGGGCTCAAAATATCCAGAATTTTGTGCGGATTACGGTAGTCAGGTTTAGAAACTCAGAAAACCCCAAGAAATGGCGAAAATGGCCGGGAATAGCGCTGATTTTGATTTTTTTCCAACGATGATTGTAAACAGCGTGCAGCGGTCACCTTTTTGTGTTTTTTACGGAAATTCTTACCTTTACGAGTTGTTTACAGAATTTGTTGATGACACTCTTGTTGAATTGCTTGATTCCGAAACCGTACATATTTTGAATAACTTGGGCCTTGGTCAATTTTGGCTTCTTCTGTCTCCACATCTTGATCTTTCCCATTAGCTGAAAAATTGGAAGATTATTGTACTACGAGGGTTTTATTGTAGACTTTGTTACCAGTTCTTTATGTAGAATTATCGAAAAAGCCAAAATTCGAGCGTCTATTTCTCTTTTTTTTTCTAGGAATTTTCAATTAGTTCGTAAATTTTCTCGGATAGACCAAAATCAGTCTGCTAGGCGTTTGAAGAGCCGCAATTTATTACAGAATACGTTGATTTCCCCCTGAATCAAGATTTTTGTACGGCGCATCAACTGGCAGTTCATGAATTGACAAAATAATGTTGGTAAGTTTCAAGAGACTCTTATAAACTTGTGATAAAGACAAAAAAAACTGCTAAATTATTGCGTATATGCGGAGTTTACGCCAATTTATCCCTTGTTCTCTTAGAAAAATGGGAATTTTTGTCTATTTTTTTAGCAGGAACGCATTCAATAGTTTTCGGGGGCTGTACCGCTTTAGTAATTCCTTTCAAACAATAAAATATTGCTAATATTCCCTATCAGTGACAAACATCCCGAAACTATTTCATTACGGGTTCTTATAGGCACTTAGAAATATGAAAATCGTTTTTTTATTAAAAAAAAGCCGCAATTTTTGGAAAATTACTGTAATTTAGGGAAACGTTGCGAATTTTCCAACACGTCTACGAAAGATTAACTAAAAATTACGACGATTTGCAGTTTTATAGTAACCTTGAAGCATAAAGCTCCCAGCTTTTTTTTGTAGGGGAAATTGTAGTAATTGCAGGGCTTTTTTCAAGCAATTTTGGCTACGAACGATGAATAGCCTGAACCTGGCCAAGTAGCGCCGACAAGTTTTAAAAGGTTATAAACTTGAAATAAAACCAGCTTGTGAAACTTGTTCGTGGTAGTATTTGTTCATTTCTGCTAATTTATCCCTTGCTCTAGTAAGAAAAAATGATTTCTTGTCCTTTTCTTCGCAAATAAAAATGGAATCAACATATTTTTACCCCCGCGTAGCTTTTGTAGCTTCCCTAATATTGAGAAAATTGCTATTTCCTACCATTTGCTCTAAGTTATCACAAAAGTATTTCACTGCGGATTCTTATAGGCACCTTGAAACATGAAAATCGCTGATTGCGAAAAAATTAGGCTGCTACTTATCGAAGATTACTGTAATTTGTGAAAATTTTGCAAATTTCTTACTTGATTCCGATAAAACACTATCAGAACATTACCCAAATAGCAGTTTTATAGCGAGCTTGAAGCATAAAGTTCCCAGATTTTTAGTAAGGGAAAATTGAGCAATTGCCGGCATTTCCGAGTTGTTTTTCAGCGGATTACTGTATTTCTATTCGCGCCTATTGTTGTAGCCCTTAAAATAGTTCATTCGGCATCAAAAGTATTCGAAAATACTGTGATTTTCAGAAAATTCTGTTAATTTTGTAACAATACAATGAATGAACAACTGAAATCCCAATCAAATATCGTTTTTATACGGTTCTTGAAGCATTTCTGGGTCATTTTTCAAAACAAAATTTGATTGGTCAATTTCAGAAATACTGGATACATTTTTTCCTTGCTTTAGTTTCTGTTTGAGTGTCGTGTATTGTAATTTCAAACAAATGGCAGTTTTATAGTATTTCTGAAGTCAATCACGCCCATTTTTGGCGCCGTTCGTAGATTTTCCAACTAATTCTTCCAAAGAATACGGTATTTTCCCCCTCCAGTTACTGAAATTCCCGAAAAATTCAACTTACAATGTCAAAAATGCCGTGTACATTCATTTTCTTTCCAATGGCTGTCGGTGTATTGTATAGGCGCATAACCAGGGAAATTATATCAGAATTAGCGGGTTTTAGGCAAGATTCCACTGAAAATCACCGGAATTATTATAAATTTCCTCTAAAATTTACTCTGAGTGTAGAGGCTCATTACAGGCGCGTAGAGATTTCCAGCATTGGCAAGGGCACACGATTGACCAGCTAAAATTGGGGGAATTTTAGGGGAAAAGGGGAGAATTATACCGGTAATGAGATCCGTCATCGGTTGCATTTGATAAACGGGCGTTTCCATGCACGTGCAGATCTGAAAATTGGGATTTTTACCACTATGCAGTCAAGAAATATTGGATCTTCCTGGTGAGCCTAATTTTATGCAAAATTTGAATTATTTGCCGCCTAATTCCCTTAAAATGGCCAATAATGAACGTCTAGCAGCGATGATAGAATTATTCCAAATGGCACCCGGCCTTTTTATGGGATTTATGGAAAAATTAAATAGGAATTGCGAACAGGAAACTTCACCATCACCAAGTTCACCATCGCCCTGAAACCTCCTCCAAAATCGTTTTTTTCTAATTTTTTTTCTACCGTAGGCATGATTAGGCTTAGTTGTGTCTATTTCAATCGTTTAAATCAAATTGGCAAGTCAACCCGGCGAGCTACAGGTCGACGAAATTCAGGCTCATTTGGTGAACTTCCCCGCCCTTGTGCTCTAAAAACCTTTCCAAAAAAAATTTCTCTCATTTCTTTTCTGTCAAGAAGTGGGCTTAGGCTTAGTTGAGTTTATTTTACTATTCCTGAAAGTTTTACGGCTTGAAAGCTGACCTACACGCCGCGGCACGCAAAAACAGTGTTTGGTGAACTTCCCTATTGGCCCTCAGCAAAGTAGCTAGCTGACAGATTTCTATGGTAATTTCCTATCTTTTCCGGCCTTTTACCGTATCTCAGGACAAAAAAATTGAACAAATGGGTGTAGGGATGGCAGTACCATTTGAATTTCGATGGAATTTATATTGACTAAGGGAAACTGAATAAAAATTGGAGAAAATATTATTATTCATGGACTATGCAGCCATCTTACTAATCGCAGCTCAAATCAGGTAACTTTATCGGTGTGCTAAAACATTTTCCAAACAAAAAATAGCCAATACTAGCGGCCCGGTACGAATAACTTCTAGTAAATGAGGATATTTTATAAAAAATGCTGATGAAAAAGGCGAAAATTGTTATCGGACGTAATTTTTCGACTAATTTTCGAGAAATTTACCCTTTATTTTATGGGTTCGCTGAAAAATTTTGGGAATCATCAGTAAACTGTCCATGGGAAGTTTTCTTGTGGAAAGAAGATGTCACTAATGAAATTACCGAAAAGGGAAGCCAAAAACCAAGTTTACCAGATTCTAGCCTTTTCTGTTGGCTGAATATCCATTCCAAATCATGAGAAAAAAAATAGCATTGCGCTATAGTTTTCCTACTTATTCTTCTAATTATTTAGAAAATCAATTGGATTCAAGCGAAAAGCTCAAATAAAACTTTGGGAATTGCAAAAAAACCGCCTCTCCGTGACTTCGATTCTAATTTTTCTTGCAAGTCCCAAGGGGAAAATGAAGTTACCGTAACCTTGATTTATGGAAAAAGCGATAATAATACAGGATTTTCTATTTTTCAGCTCGCAAAATTGTAATGATCCGTCACCGCTCACCGAACGTCAAATTTTCAACCCAATAAATAAGAAAAGGCCGCAAAACAAAAGAATTTTAAAAAATGTTCTAATTTCCCTTCTTATTTTAGGGATTTTCTAGGAAATTTGATCTTTCCAGGGGATAAATAGTGGAAAAATCAACAAACCTTTCGAATCGTAGCATTGTCCACGATTTTCACCCCACAATTGATGAATTTATTAGCGAATTTCTGCTTATTCGTTAGAGAATAGCCGGCGGTTAGAAGAAGAGCCAAAATAACTAGGCGACGAGACATTACCGTAACCCTCGGGAGGTCTTGGGACGAGTGGCCAGAAATAGTAAAGTTCCCTGGCCAATTGCTCGAATTTAAATACTATTTCCCCGAATTAAACACGAGTATCCAGCCAATTTACGAGGGCTTATCCCAGCAGCGAATTTTTGCGGAGTGGCAGAGATCAGTGTCCATGGTCGTCGACAGGATTTTGGCGCCGATTTGTAGACCTTTGAAAGTTGGACAGGGAAAAGAGCGGGGGCTTTGGAGAGAGCGGGGAGAAACGAGGAGGAACCTTTTTTGGGAGCACACATCATCAACGCCAAAATCACAGGGCAGATGGGACTTTTGATCATGGAAACCCAAAGCGAGGTACCTATCAAATTCTGGTGAATTGCAGGAATAAATTGGAGACGGAAAGCATTAGAAAATATAGTCGGCTTTCAATCTCGGAAGGAAGTTAGCGTCCCCGAGCCATAGCCCGGGAATTTGAATACCTTGAATCCAAATCATTTTTTCGAAATTCAAACTCCCGGGTAACAGCTCGGGGACGCTAACGTCTCCCCTGAGATTGGAAACCGACTGAAGTAAAAATTGTGGAAAAAAGGCAAGTATTTTTTTATAGTTTTCAACTTTGAGTGTTGACATAGTAAAATATTGTCCTCTTTCCTAATTTATGGGAAGTTCAGAACAAAATAATTGGAATTCTTCAAACTGACGGCTTTTCGAGACAATGGAGAGGAAGTTTTGGGGTTTTTATGAATAAATTTATGGAATTCACCTTAGTAGAACAAGATCCAAATTCCTATTTTATAGCAAATTTGAAATAAAAGGTTACAAACAAATCAAGCTCTGAAGGGCTTATCGGATTTATGGAAAAATTGAATACAATTTTGGGATTCTAATAAAACCTTTGGCTCTATAAGCACTTGCTTTTCAGGTCAATAAAGGGCTATTTTCAATATTCAGTATGCCTATTTCTGCGTATTTGGACCGATGGCATAAGATTCATTCGGATTTACTAAATAAGTCGTGACAGACTGGCTGTTCTCCAGTGATTTCGTTTATATTTCGCTCTAAAATCATGAAAAAATCCACATTCTTATACTTTTCCATGTTTTTTGTGTACCGTGCTCCTTATATGAGCAATTCTTCAATTTACACTTTGGTAAACAGTTATGTGACGGCAAAAATTCCGTAAAAATCCTGTTTTCAACCTTTCCCTGTATTTCTCGCTTTTGATTATTCCACAAACTGTCTACTTCAATTGCTGGTTGCTTTTTGTATGGTTTTTACTTTTTCATCATTATGGCCGACAGAAAAGTAGTAGAACAGGTGATTTTATGCTAATTTTTAGATGCTGAAAACTATCCTGGGTAAATTTTTAAATTACCGTGGGTTTCTGGAAAGCGCGCGCTAAGTTCAAATTTGACGGAAATTGAGCGATTTTCGGCTGTTTTCACTCATTTTTACTGTGGTTTTTATGATTTGTGCCTTTTTTGTGATGTGGAGGTTACGGTAGCCATGGAAATTTTAAAAAAAAATGGGTAAAAATTGTGGAAAGCGGTGAAAATAAGAAAAATTTGAGTTAGAGCGCGGTTTTTTTATCAACAGCGCGCCCCATTGCTAAAATTCCGGGATTTTCAGGGAAATTTCAGCTTTTCCATTTTCCACAAAAATTTAAAGAAATTTCGAAAAAAAGAAAAAAGAAAGGATATTTCCATATTTTCAGACGGCAAAGGAAATGCCAGACATGAAAGATGTCACTCTACGAATGCAAAATCTTCATTTACACGCCAGCGGAGTATTTTCAAATGTCTACAGGGGAACATTATTATTACCAAATGGCTCAACTAAACAAATTGCCATCAAAAAGACGTGGCCTGGTTTGTTTTTCTCCTATTTTTACGATATTCCCAGCAAACAAAAAACCATAAAATAGCCCCACGGATCGTATTTAGCGGGCAATCGAAAAATATGAATTTCGAATTTTGCGTTTTTGGGTTCAAAAATAGACCGGAAGTAGTTTGTTTTGGCTGGAAAAAAATAGTTGACACTTTTTTTGTCAAAAATACCGAAAATATGTTCGTAAAGACGGAAAAATTCGGATATTTTCGGTTTGAAAAAACAGAAAACTGGCCGGAACTACTGTAAATTTGAAAAAAAGCCCTCTTTCCTCTTTTGACCTCCTGTAATTTCTATTTCATTCCGATTAGAGAGACTATTAGATTTTTAGATTAGAAAATTGAATTTATGCGGACTGTAAAACCAAAAAATTATTGACATTCTTGTTGGTTTTGGCGAAAACTTTTGACCGCGAAAAAATTGTGAATCCAAAATCGTTTCAAAATTTACTGAATCAGATCCTTGGATGAATAATTGAAATAGCAGTAGCCAAATTTTTAATCAGAATAAAACAAAATCTTTTCGAAGTGTGTTCGGTTTTTGAGTCAAATAAACGAGCAACTTTAGTCCAAAAAAAGAACAGCGAACATCGTTTTTCCCAGAAATTATAAGATTTTATAGGCTTTCTGGTTTAGAAAAACTTTGAAACCCAGTCTAAAACTCGAATTTTTAAAAAAATCTACAAAAATAGCGGTAGAATACGGTAATCAGAAGCTATTGCGTACAAAATCTGGATATTTTTTCAACTGGACTCCAGAAAATTTCAAAATTTCCCAAAAAACCGATGTTTCCCGCGCGAAAAAATTCTGCGGCTGATTTTCTGGCGTCTTGTGGAAAAAGTGTCCAGATTTTCTGAATATTTTAACTTTTTTTACAATAAAAATGCCCCATTTTTCAGAAAGTCGTGACCGTAATTTTGAGATGATATTTTTAACGGGAGTCAGTCGTGAGCGTCACAAGAATATTGTCCAAATGCTCTTTGCATTTTCAAATCGAACTGCTGGCGATAAAATCTGTGAATCATTTGTCTTTGATTTTATGCCGGATACATTGGCCAGCGTCATTAAAACCGCCTATTTGGATATGGTCGACATCAAAATGTACACGTTTCAATTGTTTACAGGACTCAAATATCTATCACAGGTCAGTTTTACTGGATTTTTATGAGAAATTTGTCGAAAAACTGGGAAAATTGGAGCTTTTTGATGTATTGAAGCGCGGTTATAAGAATTTCACATTTTGTTGATAATTTGATGATTGAATAGAAAAAAATAAAAATAAAAAAATTCGTTGGTTCAATAATTCAACTAATTTTCTGCCCAAATATTTCCGCAATTGCATATTTTCCCATTGACGTCATTATTTTTGCGAGCAAGCAACCAATTTTCCCTTATTTTCTTCAATTTCCGTGCGTTTTGGCTATCTCATATAATTTTTCCTCTCCGAAATAAATTCAATGCGTACATCAATGATGGCAGAAAAAAAATAGCGATGTTTATACGAGAATGGATGAATGCATTAATTTTTGGGCCTAAAAATGGGGGTTGTTATAGTCGGTTTCCAACTCTGGGGGAAACGGACGTTGCAGGATCACTTGAAAATCAGGCAAACTTTCCGAATTTTCATTGGATTCAAATGCGCGCGTCTTGAGGTCCCGCAGCGCCCGTTTCCCCCAGAGTTGGAAACCGACTATACTGTATCTAATCGCCGTTATATGGCTTTTCTGATCTTTTTTTTTCGGTAATTACACAGTGTTGGTTGATTTAGCAAATTCTATTGCATTTTGGATGCCAGCCACGTTGCCCGTTTTCGATTTGACGCTTTTTTTTTAAAAAAATCTGATCAAAAATACGCAATTGCATAAAAGTTTGAAAGAATTTTTAGGCGGTAAATTATTCTTGAATCAGTTTTTTGCCTAACGAAGTTCTTAAGTTTTAATTTTTTTTCCATGCTTTAGAGCTATTTTATTAGCAAAACAATTCAAAAATTGACGATGTATTTGAAATATCGTGATCGAATTCTATATTTTTATACAGTTAGCCAAGTATTTGCTCGCTTTGCTAAAAGCGCGGTATTATTACAGGAATCCCATTTATTTTTGTAACCAAAAACCGCATAAATTTGAAGCATTTCCCTGCTGAATCTCTATCGATCATAAAAATTACAAAATTTCCGATTTTTATACAGGATTCAAAACTGAGAAAAAAGCGGGAAACAACTAATCGCCGAACGAATTGCGCAGAAAAACTGTAGGATAATTTCCGTAGTTTTGAGCCATTCCATTATAAATTCCCATAGCAAATTCGCTATTTTTTACAGTAATCTCATTTACTGCATCAAAAAATTCGGCGTTGACATAAAAATGGCCAAAAATTGAACAAAAGCACGCCATTCAAATGATCGTCAAAATTCCAATTTTCCCCTTTTATGGGGATTTCAAAACTTAAAATTTTCGGAAATTTCTAATCGATAACGGGTTTTTGTTAGGAAAATAGCGAAAACGCCCATTCTGAGGGGAATTTCCATAGTTTCTAGTTGTAACTTCTGTAAATCGTCTAGAAAATTCACAAATTTTTACAGTAATCCCATTTTCTGCATCAAAAATGATCCGATGACGTAAAAATGCGCAGAAATTGACAAAAAAACTAAGCAAAGTCATGAGCAGATCATAAAAATTCCAGTTTTTCCGGTTTTATGGCGGTTTATTCTAAAATTTTTAACAAAATCAATCTTTTTTTTCAGGAAAACATAGCTCACCGTGACATAAAGCCAGTGAATATTTTGGTGGATCATCAGACGGGCCTATTGAAGATTGGCGATTTTGGATCGGCAAAGATAATAAATTCTTCCCAAATATCGACGCCATACCAAGTGACCCGTTTCTATCGGCCACCGGAGCTCCTCCTCGGCTCCAGTCATTACAATTGGTCGATAGATTTATGGTCAGCTGGCTGTGTTTTGGGCGAAATGCTACAGAAGTCGGTCCTCTTTCCGGGTCGAGATGTCAAACACCAGCTACGACTTATATTCAACACGCTGGGTGTACCCACAGACAGCGACATGAGAGCCATGCGAGTGCCGACAAAATTAGAAGCAATACCACAGGAACGCATTTCTGGCGCAGGACTCAAGGTATTTTTCTTTTTTTTTCTACTTTTGGAGGAAAATTGGAGAAATTCACCCTTTTTTGGCAATTTTGAGGCAAAATTTGATTCGGGATTTCATATTGGACAAAAAACGTCTAACGTAGCCCCATTATTTCAATAGAATGAAACTATTTTTATGTCAATGCTTAAAAAACGCTCAATTTTCATTAAGAAAAACTCAAACATTCAAACGGGCGTGTCTTGAGGTCCTGAAACGACCTTTTCCTCCAAAAATTGGAAACCCACTACCAGATTTCTGATCAAATTTAGTCAAAGAATGCTTCAAGTCGGGTATTTATTCCCGATTCGGTTCTATGCTTCATTCGCTCCAAGTATTTACAAAAAAAAAGGTGAAAACCCAGTAAAAATGCCATTTTACCGACTATCTGGAAATTCTGAGCTTGCAAATGTTTCAAATTTTGTATAATTGCGGTCAAAAATCCTAAAGATGATTAAAAAAAGATGAAATTTTGAAATATTTCAGTTACTATTGGGATCAATTCCAGCGGAGGCGGTCAATTTTCTCGGTCTAATTTTGGTCTACAAGCCAAGGGAGAGACTGGGTGGCAGTGAGCTATTGAGCCATGGATTCTTCACAGAAATTCTTACTCCTGGAACGCGTCGCAGCAATGGGCAGTCGATTAGCACCGTCATAACCGCTGGCGACATCCGCGAGGCTCAAAGTGGCCACGAACGACGAGGAAATCGACTCGTCCAGCTGATGAACAGAAAAGATTTGGATTTTACTTTTACCACAGGAGGCAAGGATCCATCCAGCCGAGAAGAAATGAAACTCTCAAAGACACAGGAATGGCCACAACAGATGACAGTCGGCGGCGGTGGAAAGAAGAAGAGCAACTCGACCAAGAAAAATTAAACAGTTGTAGACAGATTACGATGAAATAATAAAAAACATTTGCTTGAATTTTTTTGTATTTTTATTTGGTTTGCTATTTTTACTTGGATGTCTTTTTTTCGGTATTTTTGACAAAAGAATGCTGGCCAGAATTTTTTCCAGTCAAAAAATTCATTTCCGGTCATTTTGAATACGAAAACATCTCGAAATTGTTCCAATTACTAAATATGGTCCCTGGGCAATTATACAGTTTTTTGTTTGCTAAGAATATCGTAAAAATAGGATAAAAACAAACCAGGGCACGTCTTTTTGATGGCAATTTGTTTAGTTGAGCCATTTGGTAATAATAATGTTCCCCTGTAGACATTTGAAAATACTCCGCTGGCGTGTAAATTCAGTATCTTCACTTAGTATGCCCTAAATTATTTCATTTTCCCTACAAAAGGAAGTAATTTTCATTGACAAGCGGTTCCTTTTCTACCAATATTTGAGCCGTTTTCGATATTTTTCTTTTTGCTCAATGATCTAAAAGACGATGGTCTGTTTCGGAAATATGGTAGTTGCCCTGATTGCGGCCAGTGTGCATTTTGAAGTTGCTCTTTTTCGCTAAAATCCGCGTTTTTCGTTATTATTGCTGCCATTTCTTCAAATTAAATCGGAAAATTGTGTGGGATATATGCTTTTGTAGAAAAAAATGTCATTTTTTTTGGTTTGCTCAGTTTTTGTGTTTACTGTAAATTTCCAGGGTGAATGGATTGCCGTTGTCCAGCTGACCAGCCGAGTTATCTTTGCCCTCTCCGCGCTCTCTTGCCCCCAACATCCAGCGGGTGGCCGTGGTCCCCACCTCGATCAATAGGCACTCGACTGCCATAGCCTCCCTCTTCTACGAGCTCTTGCGTTTACTCTTTCCTTTAATACTCCCCCTACTTACTATATTATTCAATTTTCCCTCTATTTCTTTCCCAAAAATTGCGATTTTCGCCGAAAAATTGGCATAAACTGCCGGGAAAACTTTTTAAACTTAATCTTTTGGCGGGAACGCCGGCAAATGACCACTCGTCTGCCTTGGCGCCCACTTTTTGCGCATTTCTTTGTCAATTTGAATTATGCCGGCGGATTTCTGGAGGTTTTAGTCCAGAATTCTTAATTTTTGATGGAAAAACTGCCTTCTTCATCTTCTTTCTCCCTTTTTTAAGCTCTTTATTGGAAATTTGAATACTTACTTAGATTTCCAGTTAAATTTGGACGATTTTCCTCTATTTTGAGCTAATTTTTAGCCGTTTTCTTGCCTTGGAGATCGTAAAATCCATTCAGAAGACTTTTTCGTCCATTTCTAGTCAGTTAGACCTTCAAAATTGACGTCCTGCACCGATTTTCGTTGTTAAGATGTCCAAATTTCTTTTATTTTCCGTCAGTTCCTTATAAGTTCTGCAGAAATTGGAAAATCACTGCAGACTGCCTTGGATTTAGTGAAAATATTAGTTAGAATAAAATTATGTGGTCAATGTTGCTCCCGAACCATAAAATTTGAGGTTTTTTGAGAAACTTGCTGGGATCTCCTTGTAGCTTTGCCTAAAAAAGCGTAAATTATAAAATTTCTAGCATTGTTCACTTTTTCTTTCGTTTTACCGCCTGTTTTTTATCCCGGAAGTTGCCCGGTTATCAATTTTCCAAAAAGATGGACTAGTGACAATTCTCGTAGATTTTTTGGTGTAAAGAAGGTAGACTGAACTTTGAATCCCATATTTTGCCTCAAATTTACTGGTTTCGGGAAAATTTTTCTAATTTTGAACTGCCGCCAAAACATAAAATTTTCCAAATATTTTCGATGAAAATCGCTGGAATTCAATGAATTCTCCCATGTTTCTCTGGTTCCTTATAAATACGGGAATTTTTTGATGACACTGGTAATTCCACTTGCTGGTTTCAAAATTTACGTAAGAAATGGCCTAGAATCCATATTTTTTCCAAGAAAATAGTGAAATTCGCTGAAAAACAAAGCAGAAGTATTGTTTCAGTCGCATTTTAAATATATTAATCCCCAAAAACATAGATACATCTCTCCTATTTGGTGAAAAATACTCATGCTAGCCTATTTTATACCCAGAAACCCCAGATTTCTAGTTTTACGGCCTGGTTATAAACTCCCGTTGCAGATAATTTCTTGATTCATGCCTGACTCTCCATAAATTCAAGAATTCTAAAATTAATAGGTCCACTAGGAGACTTGGCCCCTGATAGTGATCAAAATCTAGAAAAATTGGAATTCCGTGCTCTTTTTTTCGAGCAAATATCAATTTTTTTTGGTTACTTTTGACGAAAAGGAGGGAAGGCACAGTGATTTTCACTCTGGCGTTTTCATTTTATTGCACCGCCAAAACAAAAATTTCTCCCATTTACTTGCTCAAAATTATAAGAAATTGGCTTGTCTTCATGTTTGGCTAGTTTCTTATAAAGAACAAGAATTTTAGACCGCATTCGGGGAGAAAGGGGCGTTGCAGGACCTCAAGACGCGCGCATTTGAATCCAATGGAAATTCGGAAAGTTTGCCTGATTTTCAAGCGGTCCTGCAACGCCAGCTTCCCCCAAACTTGGAAATCGACTATACAACGTAACAGTTACTTTTCTCCTTTAGATTTCCTCGAATTTGGTGCTTTATCGTCCTTTTATAAGATTTTTGAGCAAATTTCTTTATTATTTGGAGCTTTTCGTTTATTTTTCCAATTTTTCTAACAAAATAAGAAAAAAATCGCATAAGAAATGGCTGGAAATCCGTAAATTCCTCATTCTCTATGTTTCTACGCAAAAAATGGATGCTTCAGCCCCATTTCAAATACAAATCTTCCCCAAAACGGATTATTTTTTAGTTAGCTTCATCTCTCAAATTTCCCAATTGCGCCCCTGATTTTGAGTGTGTTCCGGTCATAAAGCTCCCCCGTCTCCGTGGCCGTAAAAGAGTCATCACTCAAAAGCACTCTCTCCCTCCTAGCTTCCGCTTTCCTTTTCCTTTCCGAGAGTAGTCATAAAATGGGCGCTGTCCTCCCGCAATTAGACAGCCAAAACTCTCTCCCTGCCTTCTCCATTTTCCCTTCTTCTATTTGCCCTCGTCTTTTTGATATTGGATACTTCTCGCAGTAGTATTCCCCACCCTCATTTAGAGGAAGGGCAATGCAATGTTTTTGAATTACGGTAGAGGTTAGAAATTGCTTTAAATGAGTAGAAAACCGCTCAAAGCGTCTAAAAATTAGCTGCTCGCTGTTTACGCACCTCATTTGCTTGAAATACCCGTATTTCTCCAATTTATCCGCATTATCACAATTTTTAAAGGAATCCATGCTAATCAGCATCAAATTTTGAATAGACTGGACATAAAAAGTTTTAAATTTCCCATAAAGTGCACAAGCAACATGCAGCGCCGTTCCTTGGCGGAGGCCGTTGGATAAAATTCAAAATACGCTTCACTTTCCGTCGTTTTCTTCACTTTTTCGGCGTTTTCGTAATTTTTTAGCACCGTAACCTTAACCATCATAAAATTCTGAATAATTTGTACTCAAAAACTTTTGACTTTCCGGTGTCGTGCGTAAACAGCGTGCAGGACCGTTTTAGCGCGTTGGAAAATATTCAAAACTGCTCATATTACGACAATTTTCAGCGTTTTTCGTGGTTTTTCTAATCTTTTGGCTAGTTTACCGTAATGAGCATGAAATTCTAGATGTTTTTTACGTAAAAGTGGCGGGTTTTCCCTTGTTTTGAATATTCAGCTGTCTAGTTGTGGCATTTTCCCCATTTTTGTCCAGTTTTTCCTATTTTCTATCAAATTTTTGCTGTTTCCCCCCTTCTTTTCCGATTTTTTCGACTTTTCCATAAAATCCCCCCCATTTTAATACCAAAATCTCCATAAATGGTCAATTTTCAGCTGGATCGTTGGCAGCCATCGTGGCAACAGCCGGCAACTGGCGGCGTTACACGATATTCGGCTGCCCCACAGCGACACGTAGACCATAATAGTTACCGTATCCCGGGTACAAGTGGCTATTCTGGCGGCGGTGGTGGTGGATATCATATGGATGGAGGAGGTGGCATGGCCCCGGCACCTGCTCCTGCACCAAGATCCGGAAGTGTAGGACCGTCACATTATGGATATCCATCGACTAGCAACATGAGGCGAACTCTTACCCGGTTGGTTACTGTCATATTTTGCTTTATGAGGGGAATAAAAAGAAAGTTGGGCAATATTTTGTTATTTTGTTATCGTTTTCATGTTTGAACGTTTGAAAAGTTGATTTTATTAGTGGAAAATGGCTAAAAACCACTGGAATCAAAAGAATTAGTCTCGAAAAAAAATATTCCCTGGAATTTTTATGTTTTATAAAAATCCCCAATATTTTCAGGCAACACCGTTCCATGGACACAGTTGGCCCCCTCGATGGCTTGGAAATCGCCTTCACCGATAATTTACAGGTTTTCCCATCTTTCTTTGAAAAAATTAAATAAATTCCAGGATCCCCTGAGTGTGAATACGAGCCAGCAGCCATTAGCCAGCTCATCATATTCTCATTATCGAGCCCCGTTGTCTAATCCAATCCCAACACAGCAAGCATTTTGGAGTCGAGCTAACGAATCGTGAGTTTCTTATTAAAAATTCTGACGATTTTCTTAGGTTTTTGGGGGATTATAAAGGTTTGGGAGCGGTGGAGGCAACGGTCCTTGCATTTTGTTGACTATCCAAAATTCCTGACTTGTAAAAATGTAAAAGTCTCGAAATTATTACGTTTTCCATCAGATTTTGCTATTTTTCTCAATTTTAATCTGCGTAGAAACGGTGTCGGGAATTATTTCCGTGGTAAGGCCTGTACTTACGCAGAATTTTGCAATTTCATTGCAAATTTCTATAAAATCCCGCCTATTTCTTCAAATTTTAGCCCTTTTCCAATTTTCTAACGTTTCATAATTCTTATAAATGATCCATTTCGGTGGAAAATCCGATGGGAGCCTGTGGAGGAGACTATAAAACGTATTTATTACGCTTTGTGCACCTAGCGATGGAAAACGATTCTGAATTTACGGTATCCTTAGATTTTTGAGCGGTTTTCCTATGTTTTGAATATCCTAGAAAATAGAACAAGGGCGATTTTCCTCCACTAAAACTCACAAGTTGGATTCTATGAATTTTTGCCAATTTTCCCTCCATTCCCGCTTCAAATTCCCCTCTCCTTCTCCCAAAAACGGTGTGTGTGATAGTTTCTCAGCCGCGTGTCCTTTTCTCTTTTGTTTTCCAATTCGGCACCCTGTAGATTGGCGCGCCCGAAGGAATGCCGCCGCCGCTGCCGTCAGACACACCTTTCTCTTTTCTTTTCTTGGCGCTTTTTTTAGTCAAAATGGCTATTTGTTCCCTGAAACAGGCGGAATTTTTTTAAAAATAAACAAAAAACCGCAAAATTACGGCAAAGCTTCAAATTTTCCAAGAAAATTTTTATATAAGCGACAAACTTGCAGAAACAAAATTATTATTTCCAAGTTTTTCCGTCTTTATTTATTTGACTCATAAAACTTACCGCAATTACTTACTCCCTGATCGACCGTTGAATATTGACCACATTTATCCACAGTGACAGCCGTTGATTGTCCATTGGAATTACCTTGATTGACAGGAATCTCTCGCACTCCCCGTTTTGCCACTTTCCAGCCGACCTGATGATTGGAACTGTCCATTGATCCTTTTTTTTTTGGCTTTTTTTTAAACTAGAATTCCTAATTTGGCTGGCCACCGCTCAATAAACCATCAAAAATCTAATAATACCCTTATTTTTTATAGAAATTATGAAAAATTTGGAAAGAAAACCCGCAAATTGACTAGAAATTGGGGATTTTTTATATTTTCATGGGTATTCAAATAGAGATTCCGTGGTTTTCTCCAATTTTTTCAAGGCCCTAACTGACCATTCACGCCTTCTAAATTTTTTATCTATTCAAAACTGTAGAATTCTCCTGTTTCATCCCAATTTCCGGCCAATAGGGAAGTTCACCAAACCCAATTTTTGCGTGCCGCGGCGTGTAGGTCAGCTTTCAAGCCGTAAAACTTTCGGGAATAGTAAAATAAACTCTACTAAGCCTAAGCCCACTTTTTTGACAGAAAAGAAATGAGAAAAAAAATTTTTAGAAAGGCTTTTGGGGCGCAAGTGTGGGGAAGTTCACCAAATGAGCCTGAACTTCGTCGCCCTGTAGCTCGCCGGGTTGACTTGCCAATTTGATTTAAACGATTGAAATAGACACAACTAAGCCTAGTCATGTCTACGGGAGAAAAAAAAAAATAGAAGAAAACGATTTTGGAGGAGGTTTCAGGTCGATGGTGAACTTGGTGATGGTGAAGTTTCCTGTTCGCCCAATTTCCATGGGAAAAATCCGATATCCAATATACTTGGGCACGAGTCGAAAAAATCGAGTTCGAGTCGAGTCGAGTCGAGTCGAATTTTGAAAATTTCGAGTCGAGTCGAGTCGAGTCGAGTCAGAAAAATCGAACTTTCGAGTTCGAGTCGAGTCGAGTCGAGTCGAAAATTCGAAAATCGAGTTCGAGTCGAGTCGAGTCGAGTCGAATTTTGGAAACTTCGAGTCGAGTCGAGTCGAGTCGAGTCAGAAAAATAGACTTTCGAGTTCGAGTCGAGTCGAGTCGAGTCGAATTTTGGAAACTTCGAGTCGAGTCGAGTCGAGTCAGAAAATCGAACTTTCGAGTTCGAGTCGAGTCGAGTCAGGATTTCGAGTCATTTCGAGTCGAGTTGACTCGAATTGACTCGACTCGTGCCCAAGTATAATATCCAATAGTTTTTGCAGTATTTTTTCCCCTAAATTCGAAGATTTCACGATAATTCAATGACTAATATGCGATCCACCAATTCTACCATTCAGCCAGCTCTTTTTAGGTCTTTTCTAAAACAAAAATCTACTAAAAATGCGGAATAATTTTCTACAAAAGGCGTTTTTTGCTCTTTTCTAGTTTTACGGCCACTATATTACCATAAATTCGCTTTCTGTGGTAATTATTGAGAGTTTCGAGCTATTTACTAGCGTAAAATTGACTTTTTAGACATAAATCCGGCACAGTAAAGGTTTTCCAGGGTAAAAATCATTCCAATTTCTCTGGCCAACAGACTACATTTCCCTATGCAACATCTCTGCATCGAGAAGTTTATTTATTCATTGGAGGCTTTCCCAGGCATCGCATTACCCGAAAATAGAAATAGCAGCAAGGGAAGGAGGGGGAGTAGCAGGAGTAGGGGGGAAAATTGGATTTTCTTAGTAAAAAAATGGATCGTGCCCATAAAAACTGGCAAAATATGCATTGAAGCCAAGCTGTAAAGCTGTTTTGTCCCGTTTTAGGGTTTAGAATTGAATTTATTGAGTAAAATAACGCCTTGACAGTTCTTCCAACGTTTCCTGTGTCCTTTAAAATCCTTCAAATTTTAGAAAATTCATTGAAGCCCAGCCGCACGAGCTAAAATTCCATAAATATTTCTAGAAATGTTTCCATTTTCCCATTTATAGTCCGAATTTTCTCGTATTTTTGGTGGACGTCCCGATTTGCCTTTATTACCGAAAAACCTTTCCCTCTCTATTTTTATCCAACATTTCTCCCAAATTATCTGCTAATCACCGTGCTGGTGCCCGTCTAATCCACCGACTTACACCTCTCGCGCTGTCCATTGTTTGCCTGCCAGTCCTCTTGGCCGGAGCTGATCTCCAAAGTGCGCGAGTCCCTGTGCCAAAGGAAAATTCTCGACTATTTGTCGATTTTCATCCATCCAGCCCTCAATTTCCTTCCAAATTCATCGCGGTCCATTTGGCTTCTCGAGAGGTGTCCGTAATTAGTCGGCTGAGGCAAGAGGCGGTCGATTTGTGGGTGGCCAAGAGGGAAAAAAGAGAAGAAGACGAGTGCCCATTATCTATTCGTCTATCCCTTTTTTCTATGTTTTTACTTGTTTTCCCTTTAAAGAGAGTTTTAAATAGCTGGCATTTCGTTCTAAAGTCTCGAAACGATTGACTTTTGATCGCAAAGCATAAATTTTCAATTTTTTTTTCCTATTTTTGATGATTTTACGGCTTTTTCCAAGTTTTTTGGTCTTTGAAAAGTGGTAAAATCCACCTGGGACCCGAATTACTAACCTGCAGTTTGATTCCTGAATGGAAGCGCCTATAAACTATTCCAATAATTTATGAAGACCATTTGTCGGATGAACTGGATTACTATCAAAAATTTTCCTTTTCAAAGGCCAGTAAAATACGAGAAATTAGAAAATCCATCCAATTCATAGATCCGAAAGTGTGCTTCAATTAGCATGGAAAACGAACCAAATTGTTGATTTCACATTGTTATTCGCATATAATCAGGCGGTTCTGCTGCTTCTATCAGGTTTTCAGCTGATATTTCTTCTATTTTTAAAGGGACAGTCCAGACGTAAAAATGAAAATTGAAAAAGTGGACCCGCCGACGCTAACTTTCCCTGATTTTCAGGGAGAACGTTTTTTGTTCTTTCTGTTATCCAAGCTTCTTTTTGAAATTTTTGCTGTTACAGTTACATGTAATGGCTCCAATGTGTTTGCAAAAGATTCTCTAGTGTCTGTAGATGATTTAGCAATAAGGAAAACAGAAAAAAAAACATAAATATGAAGAGAAATAACATCAAAATTGCTGGTAACAAAATAACAAAAAAAAAACGTTCTCCCTGAAAATCAGGGAAAATTAGCGTCGGCGGGTCCACTTTTTCAACTTTTATTTATACGTCTGGACTGTCCCTTTAAGGGAGCGTACAATTTGATTAAAAAATAAGGTTACGGTAATAAAATTGGGCGAATTTGATAAAATCCTGCAGCCGAAGGCCCTAATAGTCCTTTATTTCTGGCAAATTTCGTGGAAACGAGTTGTAATTTACATTTTTTTCTCCTTACAGGGAAAGAAGGAAAATGCTTTACTGTCCCTTTAAAGAAAGAACCATAATTATCATTTTGTTGATTGCACGCAGCGATGGTGCTAATATCCTACAGTTCGCCCAAATAAACCCCCATTTTTTCAGAGCCATGCCAAATTACGACAATGGAGGGCCTTCTGGGCTGGGAAGAGCGCCATATTCTTCAACAGAACACGATCAACTAAAACAGGATTATATGATGGCCATGGAGAAGTTGAATCAGACAATGAACAGCATAAAAACATTCTGGAGCCCAGAATTAAAGGTTTTTTTGGCGTTTTACAGCAAAAAAAGGGGGATTTTTAGAGAGAAAGGCAGCTAAGAAGGGAAGAATCCAATCGACTGGCACAATTGGAAAGAATCATGGGATCCGGAGTAGCTGGAGGAGATATTGGTGGGTTTTATGGGAATTTTATAAACCGTTGTACCATTGGTTGTTCCAAAATTTTACATATTTTTATTTTGCCCCAAAAACATAAGAAAAAAGGACAAAAATAGCTTGATTCAGTCAGTTTCAATCGAAATTTTCCTATTTTTCGAGTTTTCCGATCATTTTTACTGCTAAACGCCCTGAAAAATGGTAAAATTTCTACAGTATCCACTTTCTGTTTGAAACTTAGCCCGTCAACATAAAAATTAGCTCAAAAAACACAGGAAGGCAGGTGAAACAGGAAACAGATTTTCATCGATTTTTATAGCAATTTTGAAAAAGGACTAGTGAAGTCAGAAGGAAAACTTTCCATTTCTAGAGCGCTAGAAACTAAAAAAAATAGATTCAACCTGGATAACCACACAAGGAAAGTTTCCAAGGAAATTATAGTCGGTTTTCAATCTCGGGGGGAAGTTAGCGTCCCCGAGCTATAAGCCGGGAAGTTTGAATACCTTGGACCCAAGTCATTTTTCTCAAAATTTAAACTCCCGGTCACCGCTCGGGGACGCTAACTTCTTCTTCGAGTAAAATGAACACATGGCGCAAAAAGATTAACATTATGGAGACAATTTGGGATATTTTATGTGGTTTTTGATATAAAATGTGGTCATTTTTCCAATGATTGCGTACGGCTTCCTGCCAGACCTAAAAATTTATAAAAAATGTGGTGGTGGCTCAAATTATTGGCAGAAAACTAAACATTTCATCGAAATGGGGAGGCAGTGAGAATCCCATAATGCGGGTAAATTCAGCGGAAAACTTATCATTCAGAATTCGAAAAATTAGGCCAATTTTAGTGAACCTGAGAGCTATCCCTTACTACTAAAACGCTATGGTGTCTGTCTGTCTGTCTGTCTGTCTGTCTGTCTGTCTGTCTGTGTGTGCGTTGACATGTCGAAAAATTGTGGCCGAGGGGTCTAAGGCGCGCGCACCAAGCAAACGACACGGGTTCGATCCCCGCCGGTGCCAAAAGTGCTCAAAACATTTTTTTCTTTTTTGTTTATGGCTCCACTATCATTATTTCGCAATATAAGTGTGACTGAGTATCAAATGTGCCATTTGGCTGCGTATTTCTTATTTTTCATCCTTACGCAGCGAAATTAGTATCATTCGACTGCTCTCAGTCTGGCGAGGTAGAATCTGCTACTTATTTTTTCTTTAAATGAGGCTGAGTATCAAATGTGAAATTTGGCTGCGTAGCTAGAGAATTTCGCAATTCACCGCGAAGATAAGTGTCGTTCGAGTCCATTCGATGAGGGAAATCTAATTTTTTTGATTTTTGGGTTTCATAGAAGGACGCCCCGCGAAGAGGGGCGCAGCCATCTGGTTCAGTAAAATAAATTGCATTTCCAATTCTTTTATAGCCATTTTGGAACATTTTCTGCCCCAGAACAGTTTCCAAAGTGAAAATTTCTAATTCCCCAAATTTTCAGCCCAGCTTCGAATGGAAATTGCCAGTAGAGACGAGAGAATCCGCCAACTGACAGCTATGTTGGATGATCCTATGAGGCCAGGGGGACATGGAATGGGATCCGCCTTTGCTGAGTCAAGGATACGAGAGCTGGAAGATACAATAATGAGACTACAGGATTTATTGAAACAGAAAGATCAGGACCAAATGGGACAAATGGTAAGGGAAATTTGCGAGCATTTACCATCTAACAAGAAATCCAGGAAATTTGGACAATAAATAGATTTTATAGAACATTTGCGTTTAAAATTTGGGGATAAGTTTTTGGAGATCAGAAAATCGCCATTTTATGGAAAGGGGAATGCCACACTAAAAATTCTAGAAATCGGGAATTAAATAGATTTTTTGAAACATTTGCACTTAAAAATTCGGGGATAACAGCTTTTCATCGAAAACTGCCGGATTTCGCGTAGAAATCGACTTCTTCCCTAAAAATTAGGGGTCACAGATTTTTGGGGCCGATAAAATCAGGATTTTATGGAAAAACCGAAATACGTGTACTGAAATGCGGAAATACACCAAAAATCTGGAAAATTGGCCAATAAATAGATTTTTTGAAGCATTTTTGCCTAAAAAATACATGTACATGGATTTTTTGCTCCAAAAATTAGGATTTTATGTGAAGATCAAATAATCTATTTCAAAACTACTAAAAAACCAAATAAAATGGGTGCATATAAAAGATTTTTGAAGCACTTTTAAAAAAATTAGGCGGTAATCATTTTTTGAATCCAAAAAAGAACTAAGAGTATTCAGTCGGCCCTTCAATTTTTTAAATAAATTCCCTGAAACTTTAGGATCCAACTGGCCGCTATGCCCTGGACCAGGCTCTCAGAAGAATTGACGAAAAACAGATGAGAATATCGGAATTGGAAGACGAATTGCATCGGCTACGACTTCATGGAACAGGACAGCCACGAGATTTTACCGATAAAACCATCTCTAATCATGATATGGTGCGTTTTCAGACATTTTTCATATTGAAAAATAAAGACCGCATAAATTTCTAGAGGGCGGAAATCATTGAAAAATCCAGCACTTTTGGCTGAGTAAAATAGCCGGAAACCTGATTAATGCCCATTCCATTGTAAACCCATGAAGATCAGGTAATCGGAAGTGAGCGAAAATGGCAGTCAATGACGTCATTATGAAGAAATTACAGTAACCAGCCCGTTTTTTTGAGAAATAATCCGTTTCCATAGGACAATTCCCACAGTTTCAAACAATTTTTGAGTAAAACCGGGTTACTAAAGGGTATTGGCGGGTTTCTGGCAGTATCCATCAGCGAAAAGAATTACCAGCTTTGTTATTCCGAGAAATATTCACGAAAATGGATTGAAAATCATTTTTGAAATAAAAATGCTTTGGTGCTGTGATTTATTCAAGGAAAGAAGTTGTGAATCAGTAAAATAACTCCATAAAGGAGAAATAATGGAAAATCTGCTAAATTCTCCTTATTTTAGATAACTCTCCGAATGAAAATGGAACGTTCTGAAGTGGAATTAGCCGAGAGAAAAGCAGAATTAGCCCAGTGCCAGACAAGAATGAGAACGGCAGAAGAACAGGCCAATGATATTCGAACCCACCTCCAAATTCACAAGGATCAACTGACCACGAGGGAACAACAATGCGCACTTCTTCAAGGCGATGTAAGTAGCGTTTTATTGGGTAAAATGACTGAAAAAATTGGCTTTGGAGTACGGTAGCGGGGGTAAACAGCTTGAAACAGCTGAATAAATTTGAAAATCGGCGTTTTCTCCAATTTTTCGAAGCTTTCAGGAGTTTTGAGCTAATCTACCGTAATCAGCAGAAAATTTTGAGTATGTTGACACCAAAAATCACAACTTTTGGGGTAT
The DNA here is from genome assembly GCA_964036215.1 of Oscheius sp. DF5033. Lineage (NCBI taxonomy): Eukaryota > Metazoa > Nematoda > Chromadorea > Rhabditida > Rhabditidae > Oscheius > Oscheius sp. DF5033. Next base: position 5,289,214 of record CAXIWN010000009.1, on the reverse strand, counting down.
CGCGCGTAAACAGCGTGCAGCCTCGTTCGTTGATGATGCGCTTTGGAAAAAAATCAAATCATTTGGCTTTCGCGCCATTTTCTCGCGTCTTTGGCATTTTTCCAAATTCTGACATTGTTTATCATAACCAGCAGGAAATTCTGAACATTTTGATATGAAAATTGCTTACTGTCAGGGTATCGTGCGTAAACAGCGTGCAGCCCCGTTCTTTGTCCCCTCGCGTTGGAAAAAATTCAAAATTTCTTGTTTTACACCGTTTTCCAGGGGTTTTTTGGTATTTCCCTCGTTTTTCGACTATTTTACCGTATTCAACACCAATTTTTTGTCAATTTCCCATAAAAAAACGGCCTATTTGAAATAAAATGTTCAGGTGGAAGCCCTACGACAAAAATTGGAGGCTAAAAATGAGCTGGTGCAGCAGAAGGAGCAGAGAATAGATCGATTAGAAAAGGACCTTTCCGGCTCTCGTGGCGATGTCCAAGACAAGACAGAACAGCAAAGAATGGGAGAAATAAAAATTCAACAGCTGCAGGGGCGAATAGACCACTTGGAGACGACTTTGAGGGAAAAAGAGTCGGATTTGGACAAGGCTAAAGTAAGTTTGGGGGGAATTTATCCAGTAAATCCCCTAAAACATTGAAAATCCCGGGAAAACCCCAATAATTTCCAGATCCGCCTTTTGAGCCACCCAGACGTCATAAAGGAGAAGGAGCTCCGAGAAAGAATCGAACAATTGGATCGGGAAAAGCATCGCCTGGAGGATCACATCGACCAATTGAGGAGAAATTCAGAAAAAGAGCGCGTAGAACAGCAAGAAACATTCCACACCGAGCTGCGCCAACTTCGATTGACCATAGAAAATCTACAAAAAGAGCTACAAGATCGGGATGTGCTCCTGGAGTCTCAGAACGAAAAGGTATCGCAGATTTTAACGAAAATATAGGGAAAAAACATTTAGATTGGCGATTTGAGCCGGGAAAATGGCAGCCTACAGGAGAGAATTCAAGCTTCGTTAGCGGATAAAGGAACAGGAGAATTGAGAAAGGAGGTGGGAACCATTTATCAGGGTCAAATACACGGGAAATTATTTAAAGGGCCGCTAAAATAAAGAGAATTCACTAAAAAATGGCGGAAAAAGACAGTTTTGAACTGGAATTTAAAATTTTTTTGCTGCTATGATGGAGTATAACCGAAATCCAGCGGCGGTATTATAATTCTCTCAATACAAATTTAATTTTATCCCATTTTCAAAATACGACGCTGATTTCTTGCTATTTTTGTGTCAAATTTCAACTGTAAGGAGGAAAAAGTACGGAAAAATTGCATTAAAAATTTAAAAATCCTGGTGAAGAAGAGACGATCGATTTCTATAGAAAAAAAAGGGATTACTGTCCATAATTTCCACAAATTATTGTCTTACCAACTGAAAAGCGTACTGGCCATGTTTTAACCATTGAATAAAACAAAAAATATTTTCTAAGGGCGGTTTCACCAATTCAAACAGTGGGGAGAAACGTGAAAACACTGATTTTTTTGAATTCTCCTCGCTTGTATGCTCTCGATTACTGTACCTACCAAAGTTTCAGTTTATTCTGTCCTAAAATAAATATTCATAATATTTTATTCAAAGCTCCATAAAGTTTGACTGTAGTAGATAAAATCAGGCGAAAACTTTGAAAATTTGAGTATTTTTGTCTAACAAATCTGAACAAACCTCTACTAATAAAAAAATGGGGCGATTATTTTAGCCGTCTAGTCCAACAAAAATTGCTTATAAGCGAGGGTTATTGGGGAATTTCAGTTCTGTGTTGTCTACCTCGAAAAAAATGAATAAACAGCGAAGTAACGGGGGGAAAAATGAAAATTAACCTGGGATGAGCAATTGGGCCCCGGGGGTCGACCCGGTCCGCTAATATTTCGCAACCTCTCGGGGCCGATTGCGCAACCCAGAAACCAGGCGATTTTATGCGGTTGAAGGTCTCGGAACGATGAAAAATGGGCACATTGATATTGTTCTAATCGAAATCATTTTATTCCATTTCAAAAAAATGTTTTATTGCGAGCATATAGAAATTAAAAATATACCACAGTTCGATTAGAAGGTGGGCATAATTCAACAATAGGAAAAACAGCATCTTACCAATAAAACTACCGATACAGAAAGCTCTTCAAGACTCCTTTAAACCCCGTCCAAAACTCAAAAACCCCCTAATTTCCTCCCATTTTCAGGTAGAAGCTGCCCGAACTGAAGTGGACAAGTTGCTCAAAATGGTCCGCCAATTAGAAAAAGAAAACCAGCAGCTGAGCCAGCAATGTAAACAACTTCAAGGAATAATCGACCGCCATGGGGCGGATCCTCATTCAACTTTGGGAAAAAGTGACACTGGTTCCCTTTCCCGACTGGCGAATAGTCAAACCACTCCAGCGGCTGCAAATGCCATGAAAAAACGGTAAAATTGGCTAATTTTACTGGAAAATCGGCTTTTTTAAGAATTGAGGAGCTGGAAGAAGCCCTGAGAGAGTCGGTCAGCATCACAGCCGAACGGGAAGTCCACTTGTCACAGCAAAAACATCACCTGCAGCAGATTAATCAACAGGTAAAGGGGGAAGAAGGGGGTTTTATGGATTTTTGAACTGAAAAGTTGTGAATCTAATGAATTTTCTAGAAAATTGGGACATTTATAGGTTCCCCGGAATATTTATAATCCAATAAAATTGATTTTGTTCAGTAAACTGTCGATAGGCTGCGGTAATTCAACCGGAAATTCTAGGAAACCCATAAAAACCCAAGAAACATATATAATTTGATGAAATTTAACAGGAGAGACGGCAAAATTGTAAATTTCCATGTGCTAATAGGGATTTTATGAAGATTTCATGGGTTTTTGGGCACCAGAGTTGATGAATAAATGGATTTCCGGGAAATAGAGATATTTCTAGGTTTCCCGGAATATTTATAATTCATAAAATTGATTCAAATTATTGGATACAGTATTGCAATTTGCTAGTTCAGCAAAATTAGCAGAAAAAAGTAAAGGAAAACGATAAAAAAATTGCTCAGAAAGTTCTTCAAAAAGCAATTCCTCCTGCTCCACCCATAAATTCTCGGCATTTGTTTCTTCCGCCCACGCAGGTTTTCGAATTTTGCCAACTTTACATAATTTGGCGGGCAGACGGTTTCGGCTGTCGCTATAGCCAGACTCCCTAACAACGGCGGCACCAAAATCTGAGAATGTTTCTATTTTTTGAGTTCTGAATATGTCAGGATTGGCCACCGACGACATAGGAGAGATTCCTGGCCAGGCAAAGGAAAAGATTTTTGGAATCCCGGGCAAAACAACCTGGCGGTCATTTTTTTAAATGTTATCCGGGGTCTTTATTACGCTGCTCTTCTAATATTTATAGTGACATGTTTATCTTCTTTCTTTCAGCTTGCCGATTCCCGCCGAGAAATAGCCGAGCTGCGTAAAAATTCAACAACCGGTGGAATTGGCGGAGATCGAGAGCAACTTCTTCGGAGCATGGAAGCTGAACGTCGCCAGCACTTGGAACAACTCCTTCAATTGAAACAAGAAGCCCTTTTGGCGGCTATTGGGGAAAAAGATGCTCATTTGGCGCTGCTGGAAAAGGGAAGAGCGCCAAGAGAAGAAATTGAAACAATTCGAAGACATAAAGAAGCCCTGATGAGGAAACTCAAACAGGAAAATGAACGGTAAGTTATCCTCGGATATTCTATCGAAAATTTTTGGGCTAAAAAAATATAAAACCAGCGCGCAATGCGAATTTTGTTCATGTTTGAAAATCAGGGAACCCGGTTTTTTGAATCAGCTATTTTCTACTGGAAAACTAAAGAATTTGAAAGACCGGGTTCTCTGATTTTCAAGCGTCCCCTCCCCCGAGGTTGGAGACTCGACTATACCCCCAGTTTTGCTGTGAAAACGGTGATTTTTGGTAAAGAAATGACTTTTAATGGACGAATCCATCAAAAAAGCTTCAAAGAATAAAATGAAGCGCCGATACACAACAAAAATTTCCCTAATCTCGATTTTTTATCGTTGAAAACATTTACCTACCCGTAATTACTCGAAATTTTAGCCTCAATTTGTTTATTGACGGAGAGACACTGTAGAAATAGCCATTTTTTTGGGCTAATAATCGGGGAACAGTACCAAACATAAAAAAATGGCCATTACAAGCTATCCCTGAAAAAATTCCAAATGAAAATCAGAAATTTTTCGGCTTATTTTCTTGGGTACTGTACAAAAATATTGGTAACCAGTAACTGCTTCTGTAATTTCCGGGTCCCCCACAATTCTTCTGCGCTTTTCAGCAGCGAAAAATAGAATTTCTGGTAATTTTTAATCCCTTATCTGTCGTTGTTTCTATCAAAGAAAGTCTCTGTAGAATAATTATTTATTGGCTAGACATAACTTAAAAAATAAAGAAATATGTGGTTATAGCCCGTTTTCTTCAAAAACTCCCCAATTTTAGGCCTCCCCAGCCTTTCTGCCTCGGATCCCACCTAAAACTTTCCACTTTTCTACAGTAATCCACTTTTATGCACCAAAAAATGCACGTCCATGCAGAAAATCCACTGAAAAATGGCCATAAAAAGGGTTTTTCAAATTCTTTTTTTCAATTTGCACCATAACAAGAACTAAAATTGATCAAACTTTCCATTTTCAATGTTCCATAGAATCAAAAACCCTAGAAATCCCAATAATTTCAGGCGAGCTTTGGTAATTCGTCCGGAAAGTGCTGCCAGTGTTGTAGGAGTCGCTGCAGGACCAGTGATAGCTCCAGGCGGGCATATTCCCCTGGTGGCTCAGCCAAGTCCCCGTCAGCCGACGACCGCCGATGTCATGGCGACCTCCGGTGACCTCGATGACGACGGAATTTGGGCCTAATCCCCCTAACTTTTTGCTATTTTATAGGTTTTGTTCATATTTTTTTGTATTTGTCACAAATCCCCCTTGATCTCAGCCGTGTTGTGCCCATTTTTTTTCTCTTCTCATCTTCTGCCATGTCAAAATCTCCCGGTATCCGCTAATTTTTTTTATAAAACCAATTTTAGGCGCCATTTTTGGAATTTTTTTATTGAATTTTTAAAAATTGACCCCGATTGTCTTTCAATTTTGACATATAAATCTATTATTTTATTCACATGCCATTGTGTCGCCGTCCATGGAGGGAAAACCCAAATTCCACTAGTTTCCAAGTAATTTCCTTGACAACTTTGGTATCAAAAAATAGCCCAGGTTCTGCTTTACAAAATGAGCTATCTGCCATAATTTTTGGCTGGAAAACAAAGAAACCGCGAATTTTTTAAAAATTTGTTCAAATTCGGTTGGGGAAAATCAAAATAATGGCAAAATCTTCATTTTTCGGGGTTTTCACCAGATTTCTTCTGTTTTTCTTAGTTACCAAGACCTCCCGGAATATTTTGGGTTCTTATTTCAACATATTCCTGTATGATCTGGCGACTCCAGCGGGATTTTCTTGAGTTAGTCAGTCGGCAATTTATTTGGCTTCCAGAAGGAAATTTACAGGGGAAATCTCTCCAGTCGTCGAAAGTTGGCATGCCTACTATTTTTTCATCTCTAGATTTATCAAGAATGTCCTTTTCTAGGGAAACATATTCAAGCAATTTGTGCAATTTCTGTCAAGTTGACGAGCGAGAGTCGAGGAGAAGGCAGACCTCGTGCACGTTGATGGGAGGTCGACAGGAGTCGACACAGCTCCGACGTCTTCTGTAGGATAATTATTCCTTCTAAATTTGTCAGGAATGTCCTGTTTATCCAAAAAAAAGGGAGGGATCCCGCTGGTTGACGAGCGTCGACAGGACTCGACATGGCTCCGACAGCCCTGGTACACGTATTTTTACTTTGGAAAATGTTAGAAATACTTCTTCTTCGAAAAAAGCGATTTTCAAACCATTTCAACAGTTTCTGTCAAATTGACAGGAAAATGACGCGCTAACTGGTCAAAATTTTGTCAAGTTGGTCATCGCTTCTCAGTCGTCAGTCTTCTCTCTGCGGTGGTGGCAGCTGGTCGTCTTCTTCAATAAGAGGTCACGTTACACTTTTCTTTTAAAATTTTTGCGCTTATTGTTACTTTTTGATGCCATTTTTACCACGGACTAAAAATTTGCGATTTTGATTATTTTTTTCGCTCAAAAATGGGAAGTCGAGCCGGCAAAAGGGACGCGTCACGTGGAGATCCTCCGCCTCCCGTGACAGATGGCCGTCAGTGGCCAGAGTCCTGCCTGAATCTCCCGGCACCTGGGTATCCACTGCTCCCATTGGACACGCTCTCTTCGGAGACACCGTGCTCATTTGCGGGGGACTGGAATAGGGCAGTCGGACCCAATCGGTGCCCAAGGAGATCCGGAAGTGCTTGACTCCCAAGCGCAATTTTTATTCTAAAATTTGAAATTTATCCTGATTTTTTGTATTTTTCTTTGTGATTTTTTTGCTGTCCTGTTTTTTTTTTCAGACTCCGAGTGCTGATCGTGGACGAGAACATGGAATTGGAAGCAAAACGACAGGATTGACGGAAGGACGGCGGAGACTTAAAGAATGGAGACCATCTACAGTCAGTCGACTTTTATTGCCAGTTTTTATTGCTCTTCTTTTCAGGAGGGACCCCGTTTTTCGTTAGAAGAATAAAATAAGAGGACGGCCGAAAAAGGCCAAGGATGGTCGACAAAATGCAAGGAAATGCCTCAAATTTACAAGATAAGACAGAAGTTCAACGGTATTTTACATTTTTAACTGTTCTAATGTTTTTTTTTGTTTCAGTGGCAATTGCTGACTCTAAAAAAGCAAGGAATCGATGACAAAAAGAAGATAACAGTGAAAAAGCCGCTCCATTTGATCTGGGAATAGAAAAAATGTACAAGAAGAGCCTTCCATCGAAATGGAGAGACTGCTAGCCAAGGTTCGTAATCATTTTTTGAATTTTTCGAGCAATCCGGAGCAGGGATTGATAGCGTCGACTCTGATCAAAATGGCCATCCAACTGGGGCCATCGAATATTACGGCCGTGCGCCCTGTACCATTCGATTTCTATCAATATTTTCATTTGTAAAGAACATGAGACAGCTGCTTGTTTTGATGGTTTAGCCCGCAAATTTTCTTTTTTGATAAATTCTAAATATCGGGCAGCATTGACCTTGAACACAACGACGAACAGCAACTGTCGACGCTGTCCGTCCCGTCACCTGTAGTTTGAAATAACGGATCCATTTTTTATTTTCTCCGAGATTTTTATCGAATTCTTTTCAGGTCAGCACATTACGAATCTCCCCTCCCGCCGTCTCTCTCTCTCGCCTCTCGAAGAAATGGTCGACCGATGGAATGAAGCTGCTGCTCAAGGTTAGTGGAAAATTTTAAGATATCCGGACAGACAGCGTCGATTCCGAGCAAAGAGTCGAATGGCCACCACATTTTTGGGTCAGGCGACTCGGGCCATTCGATTCTCGTCTATTTCTAACGCTAAAAAACATTCTGGCAGATTTCGGCGCTCAACACTTCATTTTTATGATCCAAGCCACAAATTTCCCCCCAGTTTTTTTGGATTTTAAAACGTAATCAACCAGTAATCATGACGAAAGTCGATGGTCGATGCTGTCTGTCCGTGGGAATTCTTCTCATGCAACATGAGATTTCCTATTTATTTTCTTGATTGCATTTTATTTATTGCTTTATTTTCAGGTCACAGCCATCCTTCCGTCTCCATTCCCTCCGTCTCTAGAAGTCTTAGTCTTGTTGGACACAAGTTGTATAAGGTACGTAGGCTTCAAGATTAAGATTTCTGAGAGAGTCAAGAGCCTGAACAGACAGCGTCGACTGTCGATCATAGAGTCGCATACATGACCATGCAACGAAACCCTTCACCTGCTCATTCCCATTGGATTATCGTCATTTTCGCAGCTACAAAGATATTCTGGTACTTTTCGGTCGATCAGCCAACTTCCTTTCATTCCTAGCCGACAATTTTCGCTTTTTTTCCAAAAATCGCATGGAAGCAATCTTGATCGCAATGAGCACCAGTCGACGCTGTCTGTTCTAAATTCTGTACAGATCTCTTATTCGGGATATTTGGTTTTTTTTTCTCATTTTGAGTTAGTTTATCGTTTTATTTTCAGACGTCAGCCATCCGTCTCCGCCGCTCCTGTACCGCCTCAAGAAGTTCTGGTCGATTGTGGACACGAGCCATCGACTGAGGTTTGTAGATTTTATTGAGCCATATTCCTCACTAGGCACATGCCAATTCCAGTTCCCTTGCCAACTTTTGCTATCCGCATGATATTATGGAAACGCTCGCCCCAAAAAAAATATAAAAAAATATAAAAGATCCAAAAATTCGTCTGCCTTTTACCGATATTTTCCCAATTTGCTGCTAATTTTTATGGGATTATGAATGGAAACGAGCTGTACCGCCTCGCGTATTTGATGTCGATTCATGCCATTTTTCTTTCAGGTTGTCGATCTTTTCGTCTGGATTCTGGGATCATTAGCCCCGTAGATTTGACGAAGATTGCCATCGTTCCCCTCTTTTTTTTGTGATCTCATTATTTTTTCTCGCGGCGCCAACAGGCGTAAAAGCCCTGTTGGTGCGTTTCTGTTTTTATTTATTTGGGGCAGTTGGAGAGAAGGTCCTCTGGGTAGGGGAGACATACCGCCATTGGGTTGTCCGCTATCCAGGAAAAAATTGAAATGCTGAAAATATTGCGCTGTACCATTCGAACGAGCGTCTTCAGAAACCCCCAAAATCGAGTTAAAATTTCTCCAAATAATCGACGACGCATCACGGCGCGCTATTTTTGGTCTAAATAATCGTCTTTTGACCAATTTTTTAGCTTTTACCACAAGAAACGGCGCGCTGTGATGCGTCGTCAATCATTTGGAGAAATTTTAACACGGTTTTAGGAGTTTCTGAAGATGCTCGTTCGAATGTTGTAGAACTCGTTGTGGGAAGCCGTGGTAAACTAAAACGATTCCCTTGTAAAATGGAAGCTAATTTTGACCGAAATTGTCTTTGGAATTAAAAGCAACAAGTTGGAAGAGAACACTTTGAAAAAATTTCGATTTGGAGTTTCTTTTGGTTAGAAATGTCAATTTCAAAGTATTTCATCATGTTTTATACTATTTTCTTTATTCGGTCATGTGTAAAAAATAACAATTCCTTTGGATGCTCAATCTACTGAACAAATTCTCCGAGAAATTCCCAGCTTTTCATAATCCCAAAAAAAGGTTCATCCAATGGTGGTTCAAGAAAATTTCCCCAGAAAAATAGCCAAAATTCCAATAATTTCTTTATTTTAAGGATACCCAAACTTGGGTAAATAAACACAATAAAAGTACCTCAAATTTGGGTAATTATAACAATAAAATGGTGGTTTGATGTCCAGCACTGCCCCAGTCCAATAGATTTGAGTATACAACTTGGCCGACTGCCACATCTCACAGTTTGCTGACTCTTCGTTACTTGATAGAAAAAGGACAATCCTAAAAAAATGATTTATTTTACAGGGAAATTGAATTATCTTACCGGAACCGGTCGCCAATGCCGGAAAGGGGACGAAATCCTGGGATTTTAGGAGGTTTCGGTGCTCAAAATCTCTAAAAATGTAAAATTTAATGGGATTTTCTATCTGAACTTACTTTTATCAAAAAAATCCATGAAATTTTGAGAAAAATTCAGTTTTTCTCCAGTTTTGAGAGAAGAAAGGCCTTGAATTATGCAAGATCCTGAAAAATTGGGCAATTTCATAAGGGAAAATGGAGAAGATTGGAAATTAGAAAGCAAAACGCCCACTGGAACATGAAAAAAAGGATCCTTTTATAAAGGAAAATTCAAGCAAGAGAAAAAAAGGCGACCGCACACTGCCACAAAGACGAGAATTGAATAGGACACGTCGGCCATAAGAGGTGGGAAAAGGAGAAAAGGGAAACAGACGCCGTTAGCTATTACTTGACTAGATGGCTGTTCACTTATCAAAAGCGCTGTAAGACTGGAAATTCTATTATTATATGAGGGATGAACAAAAATTTCAAAAAAAAAGTTCCGGATTTCGTGGCGATTGGAATAAACGCGTCATCTCGAATTTTAGGAAAGATTCATGGGAAAATGATGACACCGTCTTGTTCGTCTCGACGAGCTGATTCCAATGGTATAAATAACTTTTCCAGAAGCCCACTTTTTTCTTGACCTAGCCTCCCAAATACCTCCCTTGCCGATGATTTTATCTAAAACTTGCCATTTTCGGATACCCCCAATCTGGTGAGCATACTTCCGGCCCTTGTTTTGGATAACCAAGCATATCATCAGGATCAGCATCAAAAGTTGTGTGTTACCAGTTCAAAAAAGCCCATAAAAGAGCCTGTTTTTAGGATTCTATGGTCCAAAAAAGCCGTTTGGTCGATAATTTGACCGAAATCTTGCCATTTTGAGATACCTGTGTACGGGTGGGGCTATTTCCACGTCTTCTCCTGCCAAACCACGGATATCACTGTGATCAGCATCCAAAAATGTGAGTGACCAATACCTTTAAATCCTTAAAAAGCTTGTTTTTACGATTCTATGGACCAAAATAGCCGATTAGCCTAGGATTCTGATGATTTTTTCCAAAATTTTTTATTTGGGGATAACTGTGCGGTAACCAATGGACTGGCGCGGAGCTACCGGAAAACCGAATATACCATCTTGCTCCTCTCGAAGAGAGTATTCCAATGGTATAAATAACTTTTCCATAAGTCCGCTTTTTTTTTCACCTAAGCAGGCAGTTATTATTGCCCTCACCATATCTTTATTTTATCTTTCCCCAAGAACTTGCATTTTTACCTTCAGCCCTTAGCTGTACTTTCTGTTTGTCTGCAGTCAGTTTTTTTCTTCATTTTGCACCTGTTCTCTCTTTCGCCTGACAGAATTTGTCATTTCTCGTGGTTGTATGGGCGAAGTACAACTGGGGAAAATTATTATCGGACAGGTGGAATTTAATCATTACAACCAAATGGCCAATTGGATATCGTTCAACTTTTTTTTCATCGTTCACCAGCCGCTGCTGGTGGTTTTCTTTAGATGAAAAAGTGAACTTTGGAACTAATTTTCTTAAATTTAGACGTTTGAACTGGAAATTTGGGTCATTTTTTTGGGGTCACGAAGCGTAAAAAGCGTACAGCCGTTTTTTAGAGCTGCGCGTAGGGCGAAATTCAAAATTCACACTTCGACGCCATTTTTCACTTTTTTCTTTACATTTTCACAATTTTTAAACCATTCTATCGTGTTCAGCACAAAATTCTCAGCTAGTTGATGCCAACAATTCCAGCATTTTTGCTATAAACAGCGTGCAGCGGCGTTTTTTGAAAGATCGCGTTGGAAAATATTCTAATTAGTCGCTTTTGCCCCGTTTTTCTTTAATTTTTCGGTACTTTCTTGTTTTTCAATGAGTTGATCGTATTCAGCGCAAAGTTTCGAACATTAACATCAGCCATAACCTCAAAAATTTATCTTATCGTGCGTAAACAGCGTGCGGCGCCCGTTATTTTCTCCCTCGCGTAGGAAAATATTCTAATTAGACGTTTTAGCGCCGTTTTTCTTGAATTTTTCGTCGTTTTTCTCTGTTTTCGATGAGTTTACCGTAGTTGGCACACAAATTTGAGCATTTTTATACCCAAATTTTCTGTAAACCCTGAATTTCAGGAATAATCGACCATTTTCAACTGAATTTTACCTAAATTGATGATAATTTTCCTTTCATTGCTAGCATTTATATCAGCTCAAGGTAATTATTTGATCCGTATCCGTAAATCGCATATTCAGTCTGCTATCTCAACAGCCCCGTTGGAGTATGGCTAAAATTTAATAAAACTCGATGTGATACAGTAATCGGTCATTTTATTCTGGACGAGACTGTTTACCAGCACCGAGAGCTGTTATATTCCACTTACCGTAATCTTCGAAGAATTGAAGGATGTCTCTTGGTTACTGGATACACAGGATTGACAAATTTGTCATTTTTATCAAATTTGGAGGAGATTTTCTGTGATTATAAGGAGGGTACGTTGATTTTAGAGGCGAGCATCACTAAAAATAAAATGAGAAGTGATAAAAATGCTCCGTGTTACAGAAAATGTTTATAAAGCAGAAAGTGGCCATGTGCACAATTTGCGCTATTGAGAGATGATCTAATTTGGAGTATTTTTTGTTTTCTTTCAAATTTTAGGGCAACTTTTTCGTTCGAACGTGATTTTTTTCTTCGTTTCGGGACAATTTAGTGCTTTGAGCACAGCGCGCCGAGCCGGTCAGTTTAAAGGACTGGCGCTCCAATGCCAAACATTAAAATATGCTTTTTTATACTATTTCGAAGTCATATTTATTCTTATCGACCCCAAATTACTATAGAACAAAGGAGAAAAATGCAAAATACCATTAAACTAAAGAAAACTGAAAAATTGCTTGGTTTTGCATATGGAAACTTGTTCTCAACGAAAAAAATAGGTTTTCTAGAAAACTATGCGTTCGTTCATATATCAAAATGTTCGTCTCACTGAGATCAGCAATTTACAACTAATATCGTAAGGATTAGTGATCACAGTGCTGAGAAAAATATTTTTAAAGTTTTGTAGAATTTCGCGTAGTATGAAAACGCACGTAAACATCGGGCAGACTGAGAATTTACATTAGGAATGCTGGGTGGACGATTTTCTTCTGAATGACACATTTTTACAAAAACCCGTTGTTTGCAAACGATCAGGCATATTAAAATCTACTAGAATGAGTTTTTTCAGCAAAATCGGTCATCTCCTGTTCAAGATATATTGTTTTTTTGATTTTTCTCGAAAGCTGTCGGACGGAAGTATGGTGACAAAACTCATTCTAGTAGATTTCGATATGCCCGATCGATTGCAAAAGACAGATTTTCATAAAAATGTGCCATTCTGGAGAAAATCGTCCACCCAGGTTCCAATATAACTTGTGGCGCGAAAAAACCGGAATGTTCAGAAATTTGAATTTTGGCGACCAGTGGAGTTGAGGCTGAGAACAGTTTTACCCTCAAAAATGTACAAATTTGAAGCATTTTCGGTATTTTCAATGGCAGATTTGGCGCTTTTTTCATTTTTACTTGAATTCCCATTAGTTTAGCGACCAAAAAAAAACCCACAAAAATCAGGCAATTTCTTGAAAAAATGGGCCCTGAGACTGAAATTCAAATAATATGCGTCTTGAGATTGCGACGTTTGACGTACTGAAAGTTCTAAGAAAGTCCGAATATAAACATTTTCTGTTCCATTAAACCTTTATAAACTATGATTAATTTTTCATTTACTGAAATCAATCTTGGTATTGGAATTTCTCTTGTTTTCTCCAGTTCATTTAATGAATTTTTGTATAGGAACCAGTAATAGGATCAACTTATGCGATTGGTACACTCTTTTTAGCTGTATTTCGGCTATTACCGCCCAATTTTTCGGAACAGGACGCAAATTGCGTAGACTTGAGATCCTGGCGTTTTTTTCGAATTTTTGCCTCGTAAATCTCCAAATATTTTATTTTTTTACTTGTTTTAGTCAAGTTATTAAAGGATCCGGATTTTGTAAGGCTGCTGTTGGAAGTTATGCCAATTTTGGTCTTTTATCTGCTTCCTAATTGCCGTTTGGCGCCTTATTTTTTACTTTTTTTAGTGGAAATCACCGTAACTAGGCTGTGATCCGAAAAAAACACAAAATCTCTATAAATCTTATGAATAGACTGTCAATTGATATCAATTATTTCCCCAATTATTTTATAATAACAATAAAACCAAGTAACCCCTAAAAATTAGTCTTTTCCCCTGATTCAGGCTCATATTTCCCATTTTTAGCCATCTCTTCCGGTCTTCTAAATGTCATCGATATCCAGACGGATAAATTATCGACTATGGGCCTAAATTCCCTGAAAAATGTCACCGGCCCAGGGAATATTATTATGCAATTCAATAAAGTAAGCTCTATGCCAAGGGACAGCATGGAAAGGGGAGATAAATGCTTCTCAGCAGAGGTACAATGGCCTTTTTCTACTATTTTACTCAATTTTTATTCAGGAAGTCCGTTTTCTGGCTAATAATCCTCAATTTATTGGATATATGTACAAGGGGTGTGATAATGGTAAGTTGGGGCTTCGAACAGCGGAAAAAATTGGATTTCGAGCATTTTTAGTAGGGGAAAGGGTGTTTTCCTGCCCAAATAAATAAGAAACAGTTCAATTCTCCTTTGTTTTCTGCTGGAAAGATCTTTATTTCGTTTTGGGCTTCCATTAAAAATAAAAAATAATACACCCGATTAGTTAGATTTTCTAGTCTTCGTCCTAATAAATTACCGAAAAACTTGTTTGACTCATCTGGTAAATGACACAATTTTATGATTTCTCATTGGGCGACTGCTGTTCTCTCTTCTCACAGTAAGGGTTTGGCCGGATTTTACTTATCCGCACTAGTATTTGGCCGCGAAGAGTTTGGCCGTCATAGAATTCCGCCGTCAAACATTTGGCCGTCAACGTTTTGGCCGTTTTTTTCTGCAATCCCGCTTTTTTGGCAAACGTCGAAAATTTCGCTATTTCCATAGGTCTAATCATGCCTACGGTAGAAAAAAAATTAGAAAAAAACGATTTTGGAGGAGGTTTCAGGGCTATGGTGAACCTGGTGATGGTGAAGTTTCCTGTTCGCCTAATTTTTGCTATGGTTTTCCCTTAAATATATCATTTTGTCTGTATTTTAAGGTTATGTAGACACGAATAGATGTCAATTTTTTCCAGATAATCCCTGTTTCTCCGAAGATCTTTACCATTTGTCACTGCAGCTGCATCGATTTACTCCAGCTTCCCAAATTCCCCCCAATTGTACCATTTATTATGGCTCAATCGTCTTTAAAGGTCCGTTCTTCCTATGTTCTACCAGCAAATTTTGAATTTTTAGGCTCAGACACCGGAGAATTCGCTAATCTTCACAATTTGGAGATAATTATTGGAAAAATTACCGTCTCAGGCACTTTGTTGGACGATTTGAGCATGTTTCAAAGCCTGGAAATTATTTACAATAATGGTACCGACCATTTTAAAAGGAAAACTAAAGGACTGCGCGTTTTCGCTGCGGGATATCCTTGAAAAGCCGCGAAACTGCGTGGCGAAATGAAAAAGTGGAAAAATTCGATTAAAACACTTTGCTTTTAACGAAAAAGCGGAAAATTTTCGAATTTTTATAGAAAACTTGCAGCTCAAAAAATGTACCCGAAAATTTTGACTAATTCCTCCAATTTTTACCAAGAACCTATCGAAAATCCCCTGAAAATCAGCATTTTTCCAGAAAATTCTCTCTCATCTGCCGGTAACTATGCTCTACAGTTAATTGAAGTGACAAGTGCTCCATTTCTCGCAAATTTATCCATTCCTTCATTGAAAAATAGCCGACCATTGAGGTGGAACTACCAAGCGGATGGGGAACATTTATCCACGACTGGAGTCATAGAACGAGTGGCTGATCCATGTGGACAGATGCAACAATTCAAGGAAAAAGGACATTGTGGTGGGTATTTTTATAAAAATTTGTGGATAAGGAGGCAAGCTTGATCAACAGCAAAATATTGAACTCCTTTAATAGCATAGGCGAACCATCGGAAAACCCGGAAATCTCAAATATTTCCGACGTTTATTGGGGAGAATTTTACAATTTTCAGTCGCAGTATTTAGGAAAAAGGCGAATTTACACGAGGATGTATAGAATGCTCAAAAAAAATTCTTTCCTTCCTTCAGGAACTTGAATTCCCCTGTAAATGTTACCAATTCAATTTTTTTTCAGAACGAATCTACAATACTCTAAATATTCGACAACCAGACGAGGGATTGATCTCTTTTCTCCATTGGGAATATCTTTTCGTGGAAATATTTACAATTCTGGGGATTTTTATCAATTTTCGAGCAGTTTTAATGCTAATTTCTATGCGACATGGACCACATCTTCCCTCTGGGCGATATCTTCTGGCTCTTGTAGCCACAGTAAATTGCCTCGTCAGCCTCGAAAGGGCTATTATTTATCAGGTAATTTTTATTACGGAACACAGTTATATCGAGGATTTTCATTTTCAAGGAATTCATTGAGATTTTAGAACAAAAAAAAAGAGAATTTGACGGTGAATTTTTCGCTGTATGACCTTAAATTACCGTATTTCCGGTATTGGCTCAAAAACACGAACGTTTTTCAGCGTGAACTAAAAGTAACCTACCGAGATTATCGCCCAGGAGTTCCGTCATATTACATGCCAATTCTACAATCTTCGATGCTAATTACCCCGCTATTAAAATGGTTCAGCACCGCCTGCGTGGGATTTAAACACGCCGCCCTGGTACTAATTCCCATCTGTTATCTGGATTACGGTATTTTCTTCAGGTAAGATGTCTTCTCTTTATCCCAACTGATTAAAAAAATGTTTTGGGTTCACTATAAAAAACCTGGGCTATAAAACGCGTCAGTCGAGCAGATTACAATTTTTAAACTTGAAAAATGGAAGAAAAATGCCGCAAAACAGCGTCATTTTGAATTTCTGCACGTTGTTTACAAAAAAATAGGGAAAATCTAAGAAAATCTTATCATTTTAGGCCAAAATCCCAATAAAACTGCCCGTTTTGCTAAAATAGCCGCAATTAGATAGCCAAATTCCCCCTTTTGCCATCTTTTTTGATCGAGGACATAAAACTGGCACGCTATTGCTAAATTTGGTTCAAAAAATTAGCTCCAACCAGTTTTGCTCACGGTTTACGGTGAATTTTGAAAATAATGCGCATTTTTCCATAATTTCGAGATATTTTTCATGAAATCTATATAAGTTCTCATTTTTTTCTAGAATTTCGGTTCCTTCTGTATTCGAAGACCATATTTTTCTCTGGTTTTCCGGTATCAATTTTATTGAACTACCAGAACTTACACCAAAAAAGTGATTAGAAAATCTTGGCTATGTTTTCTCAAGAAAATGTTACCCTCTATCCAAATTTTTTACGTTTCTCCCGTACTTTAAAAGTTCTCAATGAATATGGGGCCCAGTAAAATCTCCATTCAGTATCAAGCATCGTCTAATCCCCAAAATCTCCTCCCTTCTAACTTTTCTCGGATTCCTCAGCTTCATTGTCCTCTCCATGATCTTCTACTATCAATTATTCGTCTTTACTCGAATTGGCAGCCTTCAACCAGAAGAAACAGAATACGGGAAGCCGGCTCAATATTATATTTTTCTAGTTTTGGTAAGATTTACTGCCATTTTTGGAGCAAAATTGCTGATTTTAGCATAAAGATGGCATGGAAACATCAGAATTACTGGGAGGATTAGATAGCCAGGAAATTGGATGGATGCTGGATCAATTTGGAACATCTTACAGCAATGATTTTTCGGCTATAAAGGATTTTACGGAACTTATACCGGATTCATTGGGAGTAAGTAAATACGCAAGAAAATACCACCAAAAGGCGGTGAAAGTTGGGTTTTTGTGCTCTGATTGAGACATAAAATTAAGGGAAAAAAATTGCGATTTCATATGGACTGATGGTATTTCAAATTCCCCACTATTTGCCTTTCAAAGCTTTACAGGAACCCGAAAATTGACTCGAAAATGTTTTCAGACATGAAAAGAAAGTAAAATGAATCCATTAACCCAGTAATAATAAAGGTCAATTGAAAGATTTGAACGCTTTCCTAATGAATATTCCCAGCGTTTTACACACAGATACGTAGGGTTGCCGTCGGGGCCCGCGTCAGTAAGACATTTTTGGGAAAGCCGCGGTTCCTTTGCGCTTTTTCAGTGCAATGATTCCAATATACTAATTTGAGTATGGCGAATATTATAGCCATTTCGCACAGAAAAAGCGCAAGCAAACCACGGCTCCCCCAAAATTTTGTTTAAAAAATTTTAAATTTTGACAAAAAATTCATGGATAATCGTACCATACCGATCGCTGTGTTTTCAGCAAATTTTCCCCAATTTCGTCTTCTATTCCGATGTGATTATCGCCGTATTTTTCTGCCTCTTCTATATTTTCTATCGCTTTGGTTATCTTACTTCCGGACATTCTTGCTGGGTTTTATTGCTCCTTGTAAGGCTCTTATTATCCATAAAAATTCCTATTTTTTCAGTATTTTGAGCTCTCTTCCAATAGAATCCGCTGGTATTTGAGGAACGACGTCCTGGAGAAATCCTACTGCCCCAAGGAGCATTACCGATATTTGGAGAGCATTTGCGGCCCGCTAAATGAATACAATTTCTGGACGATGCTATTATTGGAGAAATTGCCATATATTTCGGCATTTTTAACGGCTGTGGCCACTTGGAGATTCGCAAAATATCATCTTTTCCTTGGAGCGGCTCTCTATTTACAGAAAATGAATTCAAAACGGAGACGGGAAGATATCCACGATGATATTTCCTTCCATCAGCCTACGACCACCAAAAAGAGCAAGAAATAATTGATTTTATGTATTGGAAGGAGTATAAAGATACGTGAATTTGTTGGAGTTTATTGATTTTATTGATTGACCTTCTCCAATTTTCTTTAGTGAAAGTGCAGTAATTCAGGAAATAGTGGCAGGGAAAAATAGTCCAGATTCTCCTCTGCAAAATGAGCTATGTCCCATAAATTTTGGCTGAGAAATGAAGAAGCAGCGAGTTTTTTAAAATGCTGTCCAAAATTTGGGCTTTCGTTCAAATTTCGCTGTTAATTCTTCTGATAAAAGCATGATGGCGAGCAACCATTTGCACCTTTAAGTGACTGGAAATTCTCCGCAGACGCGGTTGAGATGTGAATAGGAAATAATTTGAGGGCCTCGGCTCGTCTCGCCTCAAAAAAGCTCGTTCAATCCTGATATGTTTCTATGGGCGCCTGATTGAGTGACAATTCTCCCTCGCTTGTTTCGTTACAACGAGCCGGAGGGAGCCCTCGAACGAATGATATTAAACTCGAAGGTCAAGTCTCGTTGCGCTTCAAGGAAAACGTATGATTTTGGATAGTCGAGGATCAGGGGTATTTTCGGCGATTATGATATTTCTCCCAGCCGCGGAGGAAAAGGATCAGCAAGTGAAATAAGTTTTATACCATTCGGTAGAGGGGAATGGGGGCTATCAGGTGCTCGAAAGAAGGCTCGGCGGCGATCATTTTCTTTGCCGTATGAAACCTCAATAGGTTTCTGTAAGCAATTGCCAAGGATTTGACAGAATTTTTATTCAGACTCGACAGGTTTGACAGACTTCGACATCGACATACCTCCCGGCGCCTGAGGACGCCTTCGACGAGAATTGCATATCTGAGATAAGCGCGAAGAGGCGAACTTTTTGATACCAATTTTGGAAGAAAAAAAAATTTCGACCGAAAAAATCATCAAAGGGGGGGGGGGGGGGGGGGCAAGGCACTTTTGGTATATATTTGTACTGGGCAGCATGAATGGGTTAAAATTGGTCAAAGACTAAAAGGATTTAATTGGTAAATGGATTAAAATGTTAGCTATATAAACCCGTTCTGTCAAAATTTCTGTCATTACCGCTTCTTCCATTGTTGTGATGTCTTCTTCTCGCCGTTTCGGTCGTGCGTTTCAATTTTACTCATTTTTTACTTATTAAATCATTATTATTTATACATCATAACATTATTATTTACAGTCGCATCTTGCTACCTCCGTACCAATTCTAATACTCAACATGTACAGCAGGATAATGGAGCCACTGAAGGTAACTTCTTTAAAAAATCTCAAATACACGATAAAAGACGACATTTGAAAAGTCTAATTTTACTTTCCGCGGGGCTGATATATCGACAATTCGGGATTGTTTGTTTGCAGTGAAGACGGGCGATAAATCTGCCCTGCACAATCAAAATTAGACCTTTTAAATGTCGTCTTTTTCCATGAATGAAACTGCCCATTTGGGTAGCGCTGGTTGCAATTCCACGCGGTAGATAGGGTTCCCCGCCTCTCCTTTTAGAGCGTCTGTTTTATTTTACCGCGGGAAAGTGTTACAAGCGAACGTGAAAAGCGACCTCTTTTACCAGCTAGAGTTCCAAAATTCTATGAGAAACTGATGCAAATTTTTTAAACCGCTCGATTCAATAAGGTTTATCGAAAATTTTCTCGCTTTTCTTTTGTCAAAATTTCCAACTGGTGCCGCTATTTTTTAAATTGAAATAGAATCAGTGAGGTTGATTACGGCAATCATTCGATTGCAAATTGCCAGCAGTCGGCAAAGTTGAGAGGCTGCCGACTTACTATCAGCTCGGAAGGAGCGCATGCTATGTAGACATAAAAAAATTTCTTTTAGACAACACTCCTGTCCATAAACAGTATACCGGCAAAATTGTATTGGTGTGCAACGGAACTTTCCAAATATTTCAACGTGAGTGTTATGGTAGTTCTGTTTTAATTTGACTTATTTTAGATGGAAGCAATTGCGCTGTTTTTGGGAAAGGCGAAATGGTTATTGAGGGTGTAATGGCCACAATTCAACCATCAATCGAAATTCCAGCCAAAGAAGAAAATGCAGTCCAAGAAGAAGGAGAAAATGGAGGAGAAATTGGAGGAGAAAAAGGAGGAGAAAAAGGAGAGGAAAATGGAGGAGAAATTGGAGGAGAAAAAGGAGAGGACAATGGAGGAGAAATTGAATTCTGTCCCGCCTTCATGATCGTCACGGGTATCAACAGTAATACATCAAGGCTTCTTGCCATCATCAACAGTGACGTTCCCCGATGCTTCAAAGTTGTTGGATCGTACGCTCCCAGCAAAGAAATTTGCGGTGCAGACAGCATCCCATTGACACGAACTGTACTTGCCAGAGCATTAAAGTTAAGTTTGTTTCACTTATCAGCTACTTTTTTTCTGAGGATTGTCTGTCAAGAAAAAATGGCAATTAAAGATCTCATTTTTGTTGTGATGAGGGAAACAATCCGTTCTTTTTTAAGCTTTTCCATTACAAATATGTAGTGCCTTTGCCCAATCACAGTCAAAATGAAACCTTTAATTGTTGCATTTCTTTCTCTATCCTCCGGGTGTAGAGAAAAAGTTTGAATGGTTTTTTACCCACTAAGGGAGACTCAGCTATCCAGGTCGACATCTCGGCCGTATCTTCACCTTTTTGAATAATTCAAAGTGCACTGAAAAGAGGAGATCCTAAGCTTTATTGTGATATGTATTTTGAGCAGCTTGCAAGGTAAGAAAAACCATATTTTATCCGGATAGACAAAAAAAAACGGTACTGAAAAATCACTACTCATTGAAATCGTGAATTATTCTATTGAGATAATTTTACTAAATTTCGCTTGTAACAAATCTTAAAATCCTTTATTTTCAGCGCACTTTGAATTATTCAAAAAGGTGAAGAAACGGTAGAGATATTGACTTGGATAGCCGAGTCGAACTTAGAAAAGCCTGGGTTAAAGGGACGATAAGGCAGGATTTGAATTCTGCGGAACTTCCGCTGATTCCAGAGTACGCGTAAACATCATGCACATATTTTGCGGATTTGAAATGAAAAATTGCGTTTTTCTTTAAAACTGTTATTTTTCGTGATATGATTTTCATTGCAATCGACTCAGCTGATTTTTAGAAACATTTTGATATATGAACGACTTCGAAAATCGCCAAAATATTATTTTATACTCAAAAAGCTCAATTTGCACGAACTTTTTGTATCTTTTCTATCCTGCTACTTTTCGCTTATTTCTTTTTTGTTTTATAGTAATTCGATGCTTGCAAAACACTAGAAAACAATAAAAAACCATAAAAATCCATGCTGATAATTT
Organism: Oscheius sp. DF5033; assembly: GCA_964036215.1. NCBI lineage: Eukaryota > Metazoa > Nematoda > Chromadorea > Rhabditida > Rhabditidae > Oscheius > Oscheius sp. DF5033. The sequence goes on along the minus strand of CAXIWN010000009.1, from coordinate 5,267,409 downwards.
TTGCAAATAGCTACAGTAAGCCAAGCGCGCAATTCCAGCTAATTCAAATCCTGCCTTATCGTCTCTTTAACATATGTTTTAGAGCAACGAAGTCGAAGTAGAAGTCTATACAGCTGATGATAAATTCCTCTTTACTGAGAAATACCCGGTGCTCCATATCGGAAATCTCTTATCTCTCGTGGTGTCTGAATGTGATGATGAAACCTACAATATTGATGCTTTCATCTGATACAAGATCTGGCTTAAAATGGATATCTGCAGAGGATATAGCGCCAAGCACGATGTCAGCAAGAGATCATTCAGTTTCTCAGATGTTTTACACTTGAATGTTATGAAAATGCCAAATGCTGGACCTCAAATCGGCACATTATCAGCAGAGATTGAAGGAGAAACGATGGCGTTTGCCATTTAAAAACAGACATCTTTATGTAAGATAATTTATAATCACAAGTCAACTGTTCAATTTCAGCCTATATTCACAAGGAAGAAACTCATCGATATTTTAATCTGAGAAACCTAGTGAACAAATTGCCAGAATTGGACAAATATGAGGCAAAGGAGCTTTGTGCTGATATCCCTCCGCTTGAAACGGAATGCAAAAATCAGGAGAAGAAGAAAGCCAACACAGGGACTGCATGTGCCCCTCGCCCAATTGCTGCCAAAGTTAATAATAAATAAAAATAAATATTTCCACCATTTTTTGGCAGATACTCAATTTTTGTGGTAGGGTAGCTCGCAGAGGAATCAGTAAAGCAAACTACGATATCATGTCGATTTTAATACACCGATTAATATATAAAATTACCTAAAAAAAATTATAGCCAATTTTGTGTGCATTTTTATGCTCCGATTGTTCTATAAAAATCGTCAAAAAGCTCGCTCATTGCTTTGACTGCTGGCAAAAAAATTGAATGGAACATGCGGAATAGCATCAAAACACTAGAAATCTCAGGATCAATCCGCTTAGAACAGACGCCATGGTCTAGGGTTGGCAAAAATCGGGCCTAGGCCCACCAGGCCCGGCCTCAGGGCCTGGCGGGCCTTGATTTTACCAAAAAAAATATCACCAAAGGGGGGACCCTTTGCTACTTTTTAAAATTTAGCCAACCGAATGCGAAGTATGAATAGCGCAATAGGTAAAAAATTTTCTACCGTTCTGACGACCAAAGTTCGATTCCTGCCAAGGTCAAATTTTTTGCTTTTTTCACTGCTAGTCTTTTGTTCATGGTTTTTAGCCTATTTTATATCGTTTTTTTTTTTAATTTTAAAGGGGAGGTTAAATTGAAAGTACAGCAATATGAAGTTTCATTCTGTTGAAACTAGTAGGAAAGATTCACGTTTATAAAAAAAGAAAAATAGTTGTGATTCATCGAGGATCCGAACCTTGGGCTGAAAAAAAGAAAAAACTTCTGGTTGTAGCCACTATCCACTAGGCTATGGCTTGATGTTTTTGGAGATCGTTTTTCTTGTTTCCCTTTCGACAGAAATTTTTCCAATTTCCTCAGCGTCGGTGTGCCTCAACGGAGGTCGCAGATCTTCTACACGTTTAGCCATTTTTCTTTGAAAAGAAAAAAAAAGAAAAGAAAAGAAAAAGAAAAATTTTTCTTTTCAAAGAAAAATGGCTAAACGTGTAGAAGATCTATATATTTCCATGGGTTAGAAAACGCAAGAAGGAAGCCGTAAAGATGAGAGAAACCGGAGCTGTCATGATTTATATGTGCAAATCCTTTAAAACGGCTGTAAATTCACGCTAAAGCGATAAAGACGTCATTTTAGATAAAAAAAATAATACTAGCCGCATTTAGAAGGTTATAGGAGCCCGGGCCTATGGTTCAGGCCCGGGCCTGATCTCCAGGCCGTGTAGAAGATCTATATATTTCCAGGGCCTGGCCCGGGCCTCGGGCCCGGGCCGGCCCGGGCCTGGAAAGTGAGGCCCGGGCCCGGCCCGGCCGGCCCGTTGCCAACTACCATGGTCAATACAAAATTTGTTTTACTATTTCTATAAAATTGTTCCATATTTTTCATGGGTAATCGGTTGTATAGAGGCATAATTCCAGCATATCGTCTACTCCTATTTCCCTTCGATCACTTTGGGACTCCTGCACCCCCGAGAGCAATCTCACTTTTGACAATATCGCATGCATGTTCTTCTTGTTTTACAGTAACCCAAAAATTGACTCGAAAACGCCCGGAGGGCCCCTTTAATTGGTAAATGGATTAAAATGTTAGCTATATAAACCCGTTCTGTCAAAATTTCTGTCATTATCGATTTTTATCCGATCGTGATGTCTTCTTCTCGCCGTTTCGGTCGTGCGTTTCAATTTTACTCATTTTTTACTTACTAAACCATTATATTTATACATCATAATATTATTATTTACAGTCGCATCTTGCTACCTCCGTGCCAATTCTAATACTCAACATGTACAGCAGGATAATGGAGCCACTGAAGGTATCTTCTTTAAAAAATATCAAATACACGATAAAAGACGACATTTAAAAAGTCTAATTTTGCTTTTCGCGAAGCTGATATATCGACAATTCGGGATTGTTTGTTTGCAGTGAAAACGGACGATAAATCTGCCTTGCACAATCAAAATTAGACCTTTTAAAGGGACTCTGACAGCAAGTAAGTTTGCTCTAACTCGTCTCCGATCGGAGACGAGTTAGAGCGCATTTGCTGTTCTTCCAGTTTCTTTCTCTCGGATTTGCTCAAAATATATAATTTTCTATCATTTCTTTTATGCCAAAATAATTACTAAAGTATTTGCAACAAGTTTAGCAGGAAAAATCATTAAACGAGCATCAAAATTAAATTTGGAAAAAGGAGTATTATTGCGCGATGGCTAAATACAGTAGCTAAGCGCCCGCGAATTCAACATCTGTCAGAGTCCCTTTAAATGTCGTCCTTTTCCATGAATGACACTGCCCATTTGGGTAGCGCTGGTTGCAATTCCACGCGGTAGATAGGGCTCCCCGCCTCTCCTTTTAGAGCGTCTGTTTTATTTTACCGCGTACTTGCTTGGGAAAGTTGAGCTACAAGCGCGCTAAAGTGAAAAGTGACGCCTTTTATCAGCTGGACTGCCAAAATTCTATGAAAAACTGATGCCATTGTATACACCGCTCGGTTCAATCGGATGTGGCGAAAGTGGTTCGCTTTTCTTTTGTCGAAATTTTAAATTTGCCCCGCCGCTTTCTCAACTTGCAGAAGCGCGGTTGATCACGGGGTGATTAATTATAAAACGATACGAAATAAATACCGCAGTGTGATATTGAAAATGGAATATTTTTTCTCTTTTCATAAAAAAACCAATTTATGGCATTTCAGAAATTTATTCCGGCGTGTTCCATGGTGACATAACCATTCGAGGAGCGTTTCATCTTCAAAACATTGAAGGAATTAATGGTAATAACATAACGATATATATTGATCTAAACTAACATTTTTTAGGTAGTCCGTTGATTTCCATTGTTGGACATGGAGAAGTAATCCACTTGACCAATGATGAAACCCAGACAACACGGAGTGGTACACCGGTCACTGCAAATGCGATTGAAAGTGATCATGAGGAAATGGAAACTGCCGAATCGCTGTCGACTGAATCTCAAGAATCCTTGGAATACGACTTCTTCCCGAAATACTTCATCGTGGCTGCGGTGAATACCAGAACTGCGAAAAATGTGACCATTGCTGCAAATATGCAGCTAATGTACAAAATCGTAGGCGCTTATGGAAAGAGACAGGCGTTGACCGATGCTGGGATTGATTTCACTCGCACTACCATTGAGAAAGCGATAAAAGTAAGTTTTTTAATCGTTTTTACAAGTATCCTGTGACGAGACCTATACCGTTTCAAAAGAGTGCCAGCCTTTCTAGAAAAAAGTCAGGAAAAATGATCTTGGTCTATGCGAACATCGAAAAAAAATTTAGAAATATTGCAACTACAGTCATTTCCATTTGATCGTAACAGAACATTTTTGAATTTTTGCATTTTTGAATTTTCGTATCGCCTCCTTGGGGGGGGGGGGGGGGGGGGGGGGGGGGGGGAAACCATAATGAATTTATATAGGTTTTTTTAAAGGAACGGAAGGGCGGGATTTGAATTCAGCTGGATTTCCGCTGATTCACAAAGTACGCGTAAACATCATGCACATAATGAAAAATTACGTTTTTCTTTAAAACTGTTATCTTCCGTGATCTGATTTTTATTACAATCAACTCAGCTGATTTTTAGAAACATTTTGATATATGAACGATTTCGCAAATCGCCAAAATATTATTTTATACTCAAAAAGCTCAATTTGCACGAATTTTTTGTATCTTTTCTATCTTGCTACTTTTCGCTTATTTCTTTTTTGTTTTATAGTAATTCGATGCTGGCAAAACACTAGAAAACAATAAAAAACGATAAAAATGCATGCTGATTATTTTTGCAAATAGCTACAGTAAGCCAAGCGCGCAATTCCAGCAAATTCAAATCCTGCCTTATCGTCCCTTTAAGAAAATCCCGGCTGTTCCATGCTGCTGTAAAGCAGGGTGGAACAGCCTCTCTCTAATAAATGCCTTTTTAGGAAGACAAAGACGTCTCTGTAGATCTCTATGATATGAGTGGGATCTATATGGCAACTATTGGTATTCCGATGTATGAATGTAAGAATTTCTTCGATATGTCATGCTCAGGAGTTCGCAATGGTTGGTGCAAGTTTGCCGTGAAGAACCTATGTGGAATAAATACGACTGTGAGGCTCCTCACCGGCGTGCAAATGTCCGACAGTGCTGAACGCGAAGTAGCAGTAGACGATATTCTGGAACTACAGCTGTACACGACCGGCAGGACAACTAACCTCGTTGAGGTTGTCTACCCCACTGGAACTATTTTGTTTGGATCTGATACAAGACTTGGTAATTTATTGTCTATGGTCATCGGTAACTGGAAAATTTTCAGAATATGTCGAAAACGCCCGCGTCACAGAGGCTTTTGGAACTCCGAACGTTCAACTCCTACAGTCAGAAGACACGAAAAACGAAACGCGACCAATCACTACCGGACAAAAAAAAGCCACCGCCCCGACTACCGACTATCGTATTGCCGGCGTCCGTCTCAACAAAACCCAAATTCTTCGTCTTCAGAAGCTTCAGGAGAAGAAGAAATAAGATTGTTCAATAAAGGTTGTTCAATAAAGTCTTATTGTAAAATGGGTTTTTTAAAATGCTGTCCAAAATTTGGGCTCTCGTTCAAATTTCGCGGTTAATTCTTCTGATAAAAACATGATGGTGAGAACCATTTGCACCTTTAAGTGACTGGAAATTCTCCGCAGACGGGGTTGAGATGTGAACAGGATCAGGCGCCCATAAAACATGTGGTCATAGCTGAGTGGTTAGTGCACGCGCCTATGGAACTTTTCACTTTTTGCAACCCTAATTCGAATCCTCTATTTATCAACTTTCTTTTCTTTTTTTTCCACCTTCAAAGGGATTCTACCGCAGTAGAAAATCTGGGTGAAAGTGGTGCACGCGAAAAGTTAGCGTCCTTTTTCTCGAGCCGGCACGTCTCGGTGCCAAATTGGCCGTCTCGAACTCGTCTCGAAAATTCCTAAAATCCCGCGAGACGGAAACGACACGAAAGCTCCTTGGGAACACCAGATTTATGGAGTTAGCCAGCCAAAAAATCAGCATGTATCCCAAAATGACTTGAGAAAGCATCAAAATGGTCATAGAAAGGCTTCTGATTGCAAAAAAAGTGAAAGTACGCTAAAAGGCAAAAATCCAAAAAAAATTTTTTGACCACGGCGGGGATCGAACCGTCGTCGCTTGTTTGATCTTCGTACAACGTGGAGCAACCGAAGGTATCTTCTTTAAAGGGACCCTAAAGCCGTAGAAAAAAAACGTGAAAGTTGGGACCCGTCGACGCTTACTTTTCCTGATTATCAGGGTAGAAACTTTTGTCCCAAATCGTTTTGCATGTATTTTCTCTAATTTTCGCCCATTTTTCCTACTTTTTTTTATTGCGGAATACTCTCCAGACAATGGCGAATTTATTAAGCTATAGCTTATAAAAATTGATACAGTATGAAGCACAAAAATTTCGAAAGAATGCAAAAACGGCTAGCAAAATTCATTTTGTCTAATTCTGCCTGTTGCTTTCTATTTTTCTATTGGTAACTGTGATTTTATCTCCTTGCAGCATGTTTGCAGCGCATGCTATGTAGACATAAAAAATTTTCTTTTAGATAATACTCCAGTACATAAAGAGTATAGCGGAAAAGTTGTATTGGTTTGCAATGGATCTTTCCAAATATTTCAACGTGAGTGTTATGGTAGTTCTGTTTTAACTTGACTTATTTTAGATGGAACGAATTGCGCTGTTTTTGGGGAAGGCGAAATGGTTACAAGATGGATATTACTTATAATAAACCACATCTAAATCATTATAACGGTTTTCTAATAAATATTTCCAGTATTTTTGGGCAGACATGCAATTTTTTGTGGTAGGGTAGCAAGCAGTGGAATCAATGAAGCAAACTAAGATACCATGTCGATTTTTATACACCGATTGATATATAAAATTATCATTATGGGATTTGGTCATTTTACGAAAAAGCGCGTAGAGCTATCAAATTCCTCAAGTTCCCTGCCGATCAGGATGTTGTAGCAGCGTCCTTTTTTGGGGGAATTTTTCTGATTTTTCAAAAAAAGGCCATTAATCGTCCAAAATTTAGATTGGCAATGGCTATAAAAAATTATAAAATTTTCTATAGTCGGTTTCCATTCTCGGATGCCCGAGTAGCGCGACCTGGGCGTTTTGAATTTTTAGATTGTAAATTTATGAATATAATAAACATGCGAATGATGGAAACGCTCCACTAAACTAAAATACCATGTGGATTTTTATGCTTTGATTGATACATAAAATTCTATCAAGAAGCTGTTCATTATTGCGTCAACTACTAGTAAAAACAGAAACAGAAAATAATTTCGAATCGTGTGAAAATTGTGCTGAATATGAGCGGCCATTTACAGAAAATGAATTCAAAACGGAGACGGGAAGATAGCCACGATGATATTTCTTTCCCTCAGCCTACGACCACCAAAAAGAGCAAGAAATAATTGATTTTATGTATTGGACGGTGTATAAAGACATGTGAATTTGTTGCAATTTACTTCTTTGCTCGGCGCATATGCGTATTTTATCCTAATTTCTTTAGTGAAAGTGCAGTAATTCAGGAAATAGTAGCAATGCACGCAAAATAGCCCAAGTGTTCCTCTACAAAATGAGCTATTCGCCATAATTTTTCGCTAAAAAATAAAGAAGCAGCGAATTTTTTAAAAAATCGTTGAAAATTGGCGGAATGCCAAAAATTCAAATAATGGCAAAACTATTATTTTCGCGAAAAAGTGATAGTTCTTTCTTTTGCTTTAAAGGGCTCTTTTTTATTTTTTTTTCCCATAATTTCTGACTGAAAAATAAAGAAGCTGCGAATTTTTTTAAAAATTAGAGCGCAATTAGTGGAGAAAATAAAAAATAATCGTGAAAAAATCCAAAAAGTTAAGAAATTACCGTTTCTAGTAAATTTTCTGTTGATTTTTGGCTTTTATTAGATTCGTCGTAGTCAATTTCCCTAGGAATCCTTCAAAAATCCTGAAAAATTGTTGTCAAAATGGAAGCACAGATCTAATATTTTCACCATTGGCCATTTCACTCATCCGCGGCTGTTTCAACACAAAGAGGAAAGAACATCACCCGGTTGCCCATAAATGATGACGGGGGGGAACACGCATAAAATAACAGGCTCACAGTTCATTTTGTGTCGGCGGTGGGGAGACACAGCGGATCGTGAGTCATTCTCCAAATTATATAAGGCCAGAATTTCCCCGACTATTTGAAATCATCTACCCATTATTTCCCCTCTTCTCGTTCTCATTATATTTCATCAGGAAAACATAAAAATTTGGCAATTTTGGGCCAAAAAAAGGTTTCCTGCCTAATTTTCTAGTAAATTACAGTCGAGTTCTTGGGGAAAACGGGCGCTGTGGGACCTGAAAACGCACGCCTTTGAATTTGACTTTTTTCCAATGAAAATTTCGAAAATTTTGCCTTATTTTCCTGCTGGTCCTGCGACGCCCGTTCCCCACAAGATTGGAAACCGACGCAATTTTTGTAAATTTTATTAGTATTCTTACAAGTGAATGTTTTTTCCTTAGGCTGAGCTCCTGGCTTGAAACCTATACCATTCGATAGAGCTCAAAAAGTTAGCCAGGTACACTGTTTTTTAGCTGTCGAACGCCCTCGGTTGAGTGACACGGAGGCTCTCGAAATTGGAAAAAAATTGTAAAACGGCTGTTGAAAAGGCTACAAGGAAAGCGCTTTTCATAAATGTTTATCGGTAGCCGAATGGATTGTATATAGGATAGGAACTTTTTGCATTTTCTAGTCTCGAGTTCGAGTCCCCAATGGGCCAGAGTTATTTTTCTTTTTTGATTGAAGAAATAAAATGGGGTTGCCTGGAGCGCATTGAAAAAGAAAAAAAATATGCCTCATTCATGACTCGAACTTGATGTAGAAAAAAATTAGAAAAATTTATAAGCAGAGCAACTATCCAATCGACTATCGCTACACATTTTTGGAAAGCACTTTTATTGTTGCCTTTTCGACAGCTATTTTACGATTTTTCTCGGATTTTCGGAGTCAAATTATTGAATATAAACTTTTCTGGAAATTATATACAAAAATTGAATAACTGAAATATTGCACAATTGATTCCAAGGTTATTGTCATCTCATAATTTTTTTTGTTTTATACGCTCTATAAAACATGAACACTTTCAAGTTTTTCTAATAGGCTTCAAGATTGGCGAAAAAATCAGGGAAAGAACAAAAAAAAAGAATTTCGCTGTGGGATATTCCTCAATTTTTCAATCCATACATATTTTCTTACAATAATCCAAATTTTTCTCCCCAAAAAAGCCCGTCCCCATGAATATACGCGAAGTATTTGCAGGAAATTGGCCTTATAACGGTTCAAATTGTTTGAGAAACTCTTCCACGACAAAGAACAATTCATTGACACTTTCTGCTTCACTATAATATAAAGATTTGGTGAAGGAGAAAGGGATAAAATTCTCCGAGGACCTTTTCATTCACTCCTTGATATTTTAGACTTGTTTTGAAACAGAAAATAACTGACGGCCATGGGGAAACTCCCGGGATTTCAACCACTTTTCTGTGCTTCAAGCTGGTTATAAAGAATGAGACGGAAGTTTTGAGACAATCTGTGATCACGCTGCGTTTTGTGCTCAGAAAAAATGAAGATTTTAGTGAAAATTTGACCATTATTCCCATATTTTCCTACCGTAATCCATAAAAAACAGCCCCACGGTCATTTAGGGGTCAAAAATGTGGCAAATCCTCAATTTTTTGCAGCTTTTCCCTTCTTTTAAAGTTTTTCCTTCTCCTCTTTTTCGATTTGCCAATAGCGCTAGGATTTCCAAATCTTTCAGATGCTCAAAATTCCTATTGTAATCTATTTCTTGGCAATTATACCGGCCTGTTTATTCCACGAGCATACGATCACCTGGCGGCCATCACTTCGTCATCGGAAGCATCAATCCGGTCAATTACGAGGTCATTTGGCCAATTTGACTCAAATTAGAGCCCAAACTGGGGTCAGCGATCGGCAAACGGTGAGTTTTGGTGCCACAGTTCACATTTCCAGATAAAAATTGTGAAAAATGTGAAATCACGTCCTAAAATTTTTAGGAATAAAAAGAACCCATAAAACTCGAAATAATCGCCAGAATTCTGCTTTTTTGAATGGAAATTAATTGAATTTAAAGGAAATCTGCAATTTCATAATTTCCCGCTCCAAATATTTGAACTGTGATGTTTATTACCGGCAAAAAGTGCGTTGCGCCATTGTTTTTCAATATTTTCGGGTGAATCTTTGACCAAATGACAAAATTCCCAACTTCCCTCTTTTTTTCAGGTTTTGGATTACGGAGATAGTGAATATGTTGCCGAAATAACATTGGGAAATCCGCCACAATCCTTTGTTGTCGTGTTGGATACTGGATCAGCCAATTTATGGGTTCCCTCAATTCTTTGCGGGTAAGTTATCCGCCTTTCTTGGGGAATTGGAGGATGTTTTGGGGGAAAGATAAAAGGAAGAGGAAATGGGGCAGGACAATTTGCAACTTCCAAAAGCAGATAAATTGGAATAAGCGAGTATTAGCCATTTTCTATGATAAAAATTGAAAGAAGGTGAAAGATTACTGTAATTTTATTGAAAAATTCCATTTTTGGTCAAGGAATTGGGTGAGTACATTTTTTTTCTACGTTTTATGAGCACAATAAAACGGGAAAGAAAGTGGATTATGAGAAGACTCACGCTCAATTTCACCAATTTTCCCGAATTTCCAGTGTTACTTCTACAACAATTTTCTACTGAAAATGCAGGGATTACGGTAGAAAGATGAGAATTTTCACTCCATGAACTGGTTGACTCTAGTTTTTTTTGTTTTAAAGATTCCATAAAACACAACTGGAATTCGCGTACTCTATTCCAGTCAAGCGTAATGCCAGTTATCCGAATTCTTAGTAATCTTTGCTTCTTTTTGAAGTTTGTGTCATTTTTTGAATGAAAAATCATGCCATCTACCCCATTAGAGGAGCCAGACCACGATTTCTTATAATCTTCAGTCAAAACGGTTGAAGAAAGGTGGTACGCGTGTATTCATCCTACCACTCTTTGAAAAAATCCCGTTATTATAAGGAAGTCCGCGAGAAATGGATTTTATCCTGGATCTGCGTCATTATGGCGCCTTTTCTGTTTCTACCGTGGTTTACAAGCGTTTTTAGGGTAAAAAACGTCCAGTAATAATTTTCAGCAGTCTGTAATTTGTATTTTGAGGGAAATTGCATCGAGAAATGGGTGTATTCTAATTGGATCCAATGTCTTACTACCGTCAAGGAATCTTTATAAACACAAGGGAAAACACGGAAAAATTCCACCATAGGTTTTCAATCTTAGGGGAAACGGGCGTTGTAGGACCGCTAGAAAATCAGGCAAATTTTCCGAATTTTCTTTGGAAAAAAGTCCATCAACTGCGCACGTCTTGAGGTCCCGCAGCGCCCGTTTCCACAAAAATTGGAATGCGACTATAGAATTTCATCAATAGTAATGTTCCCCGAGTAGGATTGCTAAAAATCTTTCCATTTATAGGGGAAGTAAAGCATGAAAACGTCTAATTTCTGAAATTTTTTGGGATTGGAAAATATCAAAAAGCTTTTATGGTCAGTAAATCCGAGCTTTATGCTGGAAAAGGATTTTTTTCTAGTTTTGTGCCCCCTTTATTATGCGAAATTTTATAATTAGACATTGATTTTGTAAAAAAAGTTGAAAGAACCATCAAATAATTCCAGGAAATCCTGCCGTGGACACAATACTTTCCACCTCGGAGCATCTTCCACCGGAAAAGATCTCGGAATCCCGTTCACAATTCAATATGGAACCGGATCAGCTGATGGGATTATTGTCCAAGATACACTTCAAATGGGCGCCAATGGTCAGCAACAGCTGACCATCCCGAAAACAACCTTCGGCGTGGCTTTGGACGTCGCCGGATTTTCAGGGGGTAGGCCACATTGATTTGAACCAACGAAATTATAGACGACCGCCTCTTATAAAAACAGAGGACAATATTTAAAAAACTTGAAAATCGGGTAGTTTCTGCTAATTTTCGTATTTTAAGTGGTTTCCGGGGCACGACCAAGTATTATAGGGTTTTTATACAATTCAAAGGACTGCGTCCCTTTTCGCTGCAGAATACCCACAACCAAATGGCAAATTTTTTCTTGTTTCTCTATTTTTTTGTGCCAAATAGCGTTGATGGGATGATCACAGTAAAATCTTTTATTGCGGAAATTATGTGTAAAAAGATTTTTTTCTTTCGTTTTTACTATAAAGAAGCGCTAGTTTTCCAAATTTTCTTTCAATTGACTATCCGCAAGGATTTCAGTGACTATTTTCCATATTTTCAGGTTTACGCCACATTTTTGGCTACAAAAAAAGTTCCCGCAGAAAAATAGCCAAAATTGTGAGAATCCCACTGCGAAATACGTCCAATCGTTAAAAAAATTAAAATATTTACTCAGAAATTCGTTCCAGGACCCAGCCGACGGTGTTCTTGGCCTCGGATTCCAGTCGATTGCCGCTGATGGCGTTACTCCTCCACTAATCAACGCAATAAACCAACGTACGCCTAATTTACATTGAAAATTCCTGAAATTTGCACTATAAATCCCCCTGAAAAAAAAATCCCCCCAATCAGCCAAAGCCTAAAATTGCAGATATCCTAAACGAGTCCCTTTTTACCGTCTGGCTGGCAAGAAGGGGACAAGTAGAAGGACAAAATGGAGGAGTTTTTACCTACGGAGCCATTGACACGACACATTGTGGACCGGTTTTGGCCTACCAGCAGCTGATTTCAGCTGGTTATTGGGCAATTTCGGTGGGTTAGGATTGGAATAAATGGGAATCCTTTAAAAATTCTTCCAACTGACGGCGTTCTTGGCCTCTAATAAATCCTTTAAAAGGTCCCCTATTTTCAGATAGACGCCGTGAGCCTGGGCAGTTACCAGGATTTCCGTCAAATGTCCGCCATTTCTGACACTGGAACCTCTTTCATTGGCGGTCCCCCAAAAATCATCGACTCTTTGGCAAAAGCAGCGGGAGCTACGGTAGGCTCCTGAGCGGAAAATAATTTTAAAAAACTATTACAGTACGTAGAGGAAGAAGAGGCTTATTATATCGACTGTTCGTCAAATCCTGGAGCATTGACGATTACCATTGGAGGACAGGAATATCCAATTGATGCAGAGAATTATATTGTGGCGGTAAGTTATCGGCTTTTTTACGTTTTTTTTGTAATTTTGGAAAATGTTTTAATTAGGGCAAATCACTAAAAGTGAGATACTGTAAATTACATTGTGGGCTCTATATAAATTACTCGGAAAGCATAATATTCCCTAATTTCAAGCCAGAATGCGCCCTTTTTCTCTTTTCGAGACCTTTTTCAGTCATATTCCCCCAATTTTCGCAGTTTTTTATTTAAATCCATTGATGTGACCCGGTTTCCACTATTTTCCCGTAATTATGGTCCATTTCAGGCCCCTGATGGTTCCTGTCAGCTGGCGCTGTTCCAAATGCCCAGCGGTGGTGGGCCACAATGGATTTTGGGTGATCCTTTCATTCGTAAGTTCATCAATTCTTTAAATCAGGGAATTTCTTATGGTTTTTCGCTTTCTTTAAACTGCAGGGACCTGAATCAATTTGATAATTCAGACGTTGCGTCAAATTTTCCTAATAAATTTTTGAATTTTAGTAAAAAAACGTAAAAATTTGGCAATTTTCAACTCCTCTGCTGTCGAAAAATTCAAAACCGCCGAATTTTAGCGGCTAATTCATGCTTTTAATGTTTTTGAAATGTTCCAACGATCCTATATTTCTCAAAATTTTATTGGCATGGGATTACTGTATGAGTTATAATTTTTTTCAGGACAATATTGCAACATTTACGACATTGGAAACAAGAGACTGGGTTTTGCTAAATCCACCCAGTCATAAAAAGGAAGAAGGCGACTTTCACCTCATTTTCGGGTCACCAAATGAACATTTTTCATGTTTTTAGCGTCAAATATATTAATTCGAGGTGGCTGGTGGCCGATACATATGTGAAATTGAGATTATTGATAAAGAGTCTTCGTGGTGGGACCAATTTGATAAAGTTCACCTGATTTTCAGGTTTTTTCAGCAATTTCTAGCAAAATAGGCTTTCCATAGAAAATTCTATTCTTTTTTTTCTATCCACTCATTCCACCCCAAAAATCTTTTATATTTTCATAGAGAAACAGAATCAAAAGCGGAATTATCCCGGAAGCTAGCAGTTTTTAGAGATTTCCAGAGGTAAGGATGCTAAAAGTTGAGATTTCTGTGCTGTAAATAGCCTACAAAAAGGTGGGAATTATAATTGATTTTGATTTTTTACAAGACGAATTTATTGAAAAAACATTGTAAAAATAGACAAATTGGTAATCTTCTGTTCAAAAAGGTCTGTTCTTCTTCTAAGGATTTCCTTTTATGTTTGGGTCAACGGATAAAAATCGAAGTTTGTGGATTTATCGATGCGCCTATTATTTTGTACATCATTTCTGGATGCTTTATGGGCAATACAAATGCTTCCGTTTTTTTTGCCTTTTTTTTCGTGGCATCGATGAAGAATCCAATTATCCAGGAAAAAATTCAACATGAGAGCAAATTCTCCCAATTTTCATAGTAAACTAGTGGTTTTTCTGTTCTAAATTGTCTTCGAATACCCACAGCTTTCTAAACTTTTGATGATCTCTACGTTTTTAGAATGAAATACTTCAAAAAAATGGAAATACATCGGTATTTCCCTCTAATTTTCCCATGTTTCAGGCCGAGTATAAAATTATATCAGTTTCTAAATCATTCGATAATAATATCATTCACTTTTTTGGCAATTTGTTACAGCTCATATGGGATCAAAAGTGCTGATAAATATCAAAATTTGCTGCAATAATAGTATTTTGGAGTAATTTCTGCCAATTTTACGGTAAATTTGGCATTTTTCTGTTATAAATTACTTTCAAATACCCCCATACATGGCCGGAGGCCGGACCCGGCCCCGGCCCGGCCCCGGCCCCCGAGCGAAAGCGAACTTCGGGCCCCGGCCCCCGAGCGAAAGCGAACTTCGGGCCCCGGCCCGGCCCCGGCCCCAAATTTTTCCTTCCGGAATGGCGCGACACAACTAATAAAAGTCATATCTCGGCACTTTCTCGACGGTTTTCAATAATTTAAAGAGCGTTAGAAAGAGAAAAAAATGGCCGCAATTGTGACGCTAGTTTTGGTTTAGCAACCTGTAAAAATGAGTTATAATCACCGAAAACAAGCCAAAAACAGCTCGAAAATGCATGTTTTCGCTTATTCACAAATAATTCTAAGCGTTGCTTAGTTGTAACATGAATTATAAAATTCGATAGGTTTTTCTCGTTGTAACGCACTTTAAATTAATGAAAACCATCGAGACAGTGCCGAGATATGACTATTTTTAGTTGTGCCGCGCCATTCCGGAAGGAAGAATTTGGGGCCGGGCCGGGGCCCGAAGTTCGCTTTCGCTCGGGGGCCGGGGCCGGGCCGGGCCGAGGCCCGGGGGCCCGGATGGGCCATGTATGAATACCCCAGAACTTCTGAGTTTTCCATTATTCTGTTGAAATTCGTAAAAAAAGGAAAAAATCTGGATTTTACCGTAATTTTCCAATATTTTAATCAGCCAATAATCTTTCCAGTTTCCCAAATTTTTGATTCAGTTTCATATCGGCACAATTTATTACAGCAAATGTGACATAAAATAATACTGGCAATTTCTGGGGAAGAGAAGACAACGTTGAGCTCAAAATTTTAATGGTATGAGGAAGTTTGATTCGAGGAAATTGAACTATCCAAATCTGTTTCCATGGTGACTGACGGCGTCATAAATGTCGAATTCGAGTGGCGGATCTAAATAGATTTTTATTGTTTTGTTCGTTAAAAAGGGCGGTACATTATGCTCCGGTCGTCGGTAGATTTCCCCACCGTAGCCAGAAGACGTATCAGAAGCGCGGGACGTCGACATACCGTAATCCAAGGTAGGAATATGGGCTCGGCGAGGCTTCTGAAAGGCGAATTTTTTGGGCACAGTAAGGGTTTGGCCGGATTTTACTTATCCGCACTAGTATTTGGCCGCGATGAGTTTGGCCGTCATAGAATTCCGCCGTCAAGCATTTGGCCGTCAACGTTTTGGTCGTTTTTTCTGCAATTTTTGGCAGACGTCGAAAATTTTTTCGCTATTTGCATAGGCTTATTTTGTACTCATTTTCACGGTTTTTCCATTATTTTCTAGTTATTTCTCCATTGAAAGCATATAATAAACATTAGAAAACCAAAAGATGCTTTAATTTAGGAAAAATAAAAATAATGCAGTTTTTTCCAAAAAAAATTTCAGGCGTGAATGAAAAAATGCCGGATTGCAGAAAAATACGGCCAAAACGTTGACGGCCAGAACCTGAGCGACCAATTCGTAACGCGGCCATTCTAAAACGGCCAAACTGGTGAATTTGGTGATGGTGAAGTTCCCTGTTAGCCCAAAATTCGGCGTATTTGTAATTTTTCTGGTCAGAAAGTTACCGTATTCCATTTCGAAAGAGCTTCTTATCCTAGAAAAGTGAACAATATTTTGGGGAAAAGCTACTCTCGACACTTATTGAAACCATGAAAATAATTTGGCTTATTTACCTTGACTGAAGCCCGAAAAATCCTCTTTTCACTAATTCTAATCGAATGACCGAATGTTTATATTTTTTTAGTGTATCCATGTACCTTTATAATTAAATTTTGACAAAAATTCCAGCAGCAACAAACCCCGCCTTTATTTACCTTGACCGAAGCATAAGAAACTGTTGAAATTCTCCTATCATCCACTGCTGGTTCAGGAGGCGGCGGTGCTGGTTTCTGTTCCATAATCCAGAAATCATTTGGAGCTGTGGCTGACTGCTGTTGGATCAGGGATTTCTGTCTCGGTTTCTTCTTATTTCTTCGCCAAAGAATACAGCAGAAACAGACGTTTATTGTGAAGAAAATTGCTGATGACACTGAAAAGTTAAGAAATTACGGATGAACTACGCATTGGAATTCAAGAAGATCCCTTTTTTTTATAAAGAATTCATAAAACCTAAGAAATTTTTGAATTATAGGAATTTCGCTGTCAAAATTGTGTGAAAAACTTGGCCCACGGACTGGATTTGGGTATTTTGTCCAAAAAAAATCCGGAATTCCCCGAATTTTTGTGAATATTTTGATTGGGACCAGTGAAAATATTATGTGTCTCTCGCAATAAAAATACGCAGAAAGGCCTAAAAACCCTAGATTTCGAGGATTTCTTCCTATTTTCCTTATTTCAAGAGGTATTTATAAGTTTCAAAAAAGTTGTTGATTCTAATTTTTGTAATTGGTCGTGTAAAGAATAATTTCCCAGATTTACTGCCTCGAATTCGATTTATTCGATGTGATACCCTATTTTTCACACCGACGAACTACTTTCCCCATGAATTGCAATAAAAATGTGTTGGAAAGCCTACAAAGCCCCAAATTTTCCGGAATTTCTCCTATTTTCAGATTTTTTCAGAGGTTCTTTATAATTCCCTCCAAGAAATTGTTTCTAATTAAAGTATTTGGGGAAAAAATTACCTGATAAAATAATGCACAAAGCGTAAAGAGCGTCCATATCCGCTGGTCGAGCGCATTGTGGCTCGGCTGTTGGGGGCGCTATCGTGTCATCTTTTGCTGAAATACGTCGTTTATCAAAATTTCCGATGGATTACCTGCGACTACGCCAGCTTTTACAATTCCTGGAGTAACTTTTTCTACCACGGTAATGGTCAGACTGGCGGTTTGACCGTCATCTTCAATATCAGCAGGCACCGTCGTCCCGTCAAGAATGGAAGCAACCGAATTATCCGGCTTTTGGCAGTCGATTTCCTGAAAATTAGGTCAAAGACAATATTCGTCAGAGATTGCCGTCATAAAAATTAGTTAGAAGATATAATTGGAGCAAAACGTAGAAATTCCATAAATTCCGGTGGAAAGGAAATGAAAGGTCTCATTTTTCCGCCCTTTTCTGATCTTTTCCTGATTTTCAAGCAAGATTTTCGTATCCAGGAGGAAATTCTGAGCATTTTGACACCAAAAAAACTTGAAAATACGTAGAATATCGGAGAGCGGGCTTATTTGTTTCAAATTTTTTTTATTTACCATGGGAAATTCTAGAAATTTGAGTGGATGTTTCGTAAATAAATATAATGTTCAAACTGCTGGGGTGGATACACATCGACAAAAAACAAAGAGGAAACGATGAAACCGGAAACGAAACGTTCTGGACAAATTCAAAACGGGAAAGCGTGAAACGGAAAATACCACTCCGGCAAAATCCCAACCGGGAAAACACAAAACGGAAAACGTCCATTTCGGCAAAATTTTTCTGCAATACGCGTTTTTTTGTTGACGCAAAAAAAATAGCTTTATCTTTTTCTCTTCGTATTGGCAACACTTTATTTTCAATTATTTATTAAGAAAAGTTTATTAAATATGCTAAACAGTTTTATTTACGTAATATAAGAGAAATAGCATCGATTTCTTGCAATGTAGGCGGCATTACAGGCGAATTAAAATATATAAAAAATATCATGTAGAAAACAAACAGTGTAACTTGGAGATAATATTGATTTTCAATCCTTGCCTATTACAGCTATCTGAACAATTTTTTCTTGCTAATTTCTTCAACTCACCTGCTAGCAAATGTTGCCTATCCGAAAAGACGATTTATTAAGGGACAGTTAGGGCTGAGTTCAACTACCGTACTCGCCCAACATTTTTTTCTGTTTATCTCATACAATTGATGTAAAACATTTTAAACATTTTTGTTTCATACACAATGCTGATTAGAAGTGATAACTACGAATTTTCATAGCGTTTTTATTCTTAAATCCGCTTTTTTGTTAATCGTCATTTTTAAGAAGAAATACTGCACCTATTGTGTCATGTTTGGACGCAAAAAATTCGTCATTGAATGATGATAATTTAGCAAACAAATAATACATCAAAATATAAGTAAAAAAAGGTAAAAACTACTGAAATTAGAGAAATTGATTCTGGGCGAAATTTGAAATTATTCATTTCGCGCCGACGCTCGTGAGGGCGAACGTCATTTGGCCGCCCACGTTGGATCACTTAAAATGCTTTTTTCTCCTCAACCAGACATTTTCATGAAAAACGAATTAGTGCATCGTGATCAGCGAATTTTTCTCTAAATAATAAGGTCAACTCGCATTTTAGCCCTAACTGTCCCTTTAACCTGAAACAGCAAAACAAACAAACAAAATAAGCATAAAATGTGCAAATCGAAAGTGACCAATCAGTTTGCAAAAATTACAAGTGTTTTTTCGCCAAAACTTTTTGCGCAGAGGTTTCCCTGTATTGAGGATAGCTCTACAGGAAAAGTAATACATTTACAGGATAAAAACAATACCTAAAAGTAGCAATTATCAAAGGAAACAAACTAACTTGGATGTTTGTGAAAATTATTCTGTGAGCTTTTGTCGCTCATTCTCCTTCTTCGTTTTCTTTTGCAAAAGCATCTAAATACGATGTATTATCAATTAAAAACAACAAGAAACAACAAAGGCATAACGAGACAAGTAGCCTTACACGTATGAAACTGCTTCTAAGAATATATCAAATAAAACCAGCAAAAAAAACTAACCTTCGCTTTGTTACATATGAAATATTTGCTTCCATCTTGATTCGTATGCTTTAAAATCATCGCATAATTTTCAATTATTGTAACCATTATGTTAAAACTAAAAATTAACATTAATAAAATGATAAAATGGAAGAAAAAGCCAAAAAGCGAAGCACAAACAATTATTACAACGTTAAAAACGGAGGGTGCGACGTCGAGAAAAAATACCTCGTTGGAAGTGGAACGGTTCGGAAAAATACCCAGTTGGAAACGACAAGGGCGGGAAATGACACGTTTCGGAAATTTCACTTTGGAAATGACACGAGTTGGAAACGCGATAGCGCGGAAAACGGACGATTCGGAAAAGGCAATCGCGGAACCGCGACGTTTCGGAAAAACAGCGGTGGACACGCGACGTTTCGGAAAAATCGTGGCGATAAAAATGTTGACTACGTACCGTTTCGTTTTTCAGCAGAAAATTTTGTTTCTTTTGCTTTTCATTTGTTTTTTATTATTAGAGTGTATTTCTCTTGTTGTATGCATAGTTTTTGCTCTCTAATAATGTTAACAGGTCGTATAAACACTGCAGCAACAGTTATAAACAGAAGAAATAATGAAAATAGATGGATTTTGATCAAACCTGAAGAGTAAGTTATTTTTTATTTTATTTAGGCTATTGTGCGTAGTGGAAGGATAATATTGATGCGATTTAAGACAAGGCTATTGTTATCAAAGAATAAGAAGAAAACTATTAAAATGTTTAGAGGTTGGTCTTTTTCTATTTGTTTTTATAAAATTTTATCTTGCAGAAATTTTTATTGTTGGTTTTAAGTCTTCTCGCTTCTAATGGAATGGAAAGATAGCATGAGCATCCAGTGAAAGAAGAAGAAAATAAACATATTGTCAAATGTTTGCTCATAAACATTCTACGCTTCTTTCTGTTTTCTTTTTCATTCCTTACTCCATCTTTTATAATATTTCTGCTGCTTCCTACTACTTCTAAATATTTTGTTTAGCTATTTTATCATAGAAAAAGATGAATTCAGCGTGAAAAATCAAAAGATTCCCTTTTTTTCTAAAAAAATATGTACGGGCGTGAGGACGACTACGTATTTCCGAAACGTCGCGATTCCTTTTCATCCGTTTTCCGAAACGTGTCATTTCCCGCCCTTGTCGTTTCCAACTGGGTATTTTTCCGAACCGTTCCACTTCCAAAGAGGTATTTTTTCTCGACGTCACACCCTCTAAAAACGATAAACGAAAAATAAACACGACAGTCGTGAGCAAAAAAATGCAGTTGCAGAAAAATTTTGCCGAAATGGACGTTTTCCATTTCGTGTTTTCCGGCTTGGTATTTTCCGGTTCATGCCGTTCCCTATTAGTTTTTCGACGTTCAAAGTCGTTCCCTTTTTGGTTTTTGTCGATGTGTATCCACCCCAAACTGCTGAAATGGAACTTCAATTTTGATGTAGAAGGACTAAAACATGGGAAATTGCCCATTTTGGTGAGACAAAATTGGAGTATACAGGTTTTGCGTAATTTTCCTACCATTTTTGACCTTTTCCTGGTTTTGAAGCAAAATTTCCGTATCTGGGAGCAAATTCTAAATTTTTATTGCCAAAAAAGCTACGGAAAATCGCAAAATCCTAGAATTTCAGGAGCTTTTTTTATTTTCGATACGTAATTCCAGAAATTTAGGTGAATAACGTGATGATCCTGCAGAGTATGCGAGTATTGTAGAAATTCGATCGAAACATAAATATAGACGGTCCAAAACAAATATTTTAGGACGAACACCGTTTTTCAAGCCAGTTTTCCTAAATTTCTCGGCATTTTCTTAGTTTTCCAATGTTTTTCGTGTCCAGGATGAAATTCTCAGCAATTTGATGCCAAAAAAACCTATGGAATTTCTCAAACTACAGTAATTTAGAACTAATTCTTTGTAAAAAAAATTATTTTATCAAGGAGAACCAGTCTATCTAATATTTTCAAGATTTTGTACAAATAGTGGACCCGGGACATTCAAAAGTTCAAACATTCTGGAAAAAAACCAATTCTCACCTCACAAATCCCATCACATGCAGCCACTTTACAGCTGAGGGTTACGGTATTGCTGTTGGGGAAGCGGAACATGGACGGCAGAGTGGCAACCATGGCAGAATCTTCTCGTGTAAAATGGGAAACCAAATTGGGAAGAAGGGAACAGCCTCGGCGATCTGTTAGCTGAAAAATTGACACTGACACGCTTCCATGTGATCCCAGATAATTTTTGGAGGAAAATATATCAAGAACCTGGGACATTTTTATTTTCAAATATTTTTTCCATAAATAAATTGGCATTTTATTAATTTTTAAGTGGCAGAATTTCTAATTTTCGATCCAGAAAACATTTTATGGCTAATTTTACGATGGTAAATCGTAGAATCTCTGAATTTCTACCGTAGCCCGGGTGTATTTATCAAAAATTACGAAAATCCAGGAAAAATCAACATTTCCCATTATCTATATCATTTTTTTCCGAAATTGACTGCTTTTTGAGTGAATTGTGAGCCATTTCCCCCTTTTTTTGCTTTGTTTATTCCATAAAATGATAAATTTTCAGTAGAATCTCAATATTTCTTCGGCTTCTAATTACCTGAACTGAGCTATTTCCTCCAGTGCTGGCTGTACAACTTCCCACGCTAAAATTCTGCTTCAAACTTCCAGAAACCCGCAATTTATAGGCGGCTGCGTAGCGAAGATGATTCGTCGTCAAATTTCCATCTAAAACATCCAAAAAATAGCCGGAAGTCGATTTTCTAAACCAAATTTTCCGTATTTTAAAGGGACAGTCCAGGCGTAAATCCAAAAGTTGAACGGGTTGATCCGCCGACGCTAACTTTTGCCTGATTTTCAGGGAAAACAAAAAATACACTTTCTGTTATCCACAACTTTATTGTTTTTTCTCTTTATATCGACGTTTTTATTTTGTTTTTCTTATTGCAAAATAATCTCCATTCAATTTCGCATATTTTGATACCGAACATGACGTGCAAGGTGCAAAATTAACTTCAAAAGTTACAAAAGTACAAGCAGCACGACTCTGGAAATATATCTTTGTGAATTTTATTGCATATTTTGAATCTTGCACATCATGTTTGGTATCAAAATATGCGAAATTGAATGAAGAACATTTTGCAATAAGAAAACCAAAAGAAAAACGTCGATATAAAGAGAAAAAAAATAAATTTGCTGATAACAGAAAATGAATTTCTGTTTTTCCTGAAAATCAGGCAAAAGTTAGCGTCGGCGGATCAACCCGTTCAACTTTTGGATTTACGCCTGGACTGTCCCTTTAATAAGAAAACGGCTTACTTTTGTTGATTTCTTGGTCTGCAAGTAATATTGACATTTTTATCGTTTTCCACGATTAAAACTGGATGGGAACGAACGTCGACAGACAAATGGAAAGAATCCTCAGCTGGATCGAAGATTATTCCACATTTTCCATGGGAAAGAGGGAGACGGAGGGCGGCGACATTGGCGCCATCCCCGTGGGTTTGACAGTCGTCGGATTCTACTCCTCTGAAGCTATTTTTTATCAATAAAAATGGCAAACGTCTCAAGAAATTCTATTTTCTTATAATTTCACGGTAAAACTGAATTTGATTGGAAATCTAGTCCATTTCCAATATCGGGGGAGAGGACGCTTGAAAATCAGGGAGCCTGGTCTTTTGCAGCTTTTTTCTAATGAAAAACCGAAGAATTTGAAAGATTTGAAAAGCCGGGCTTCCCTGATTTTCAAGCGCCTTTTTTCGTGAGATTGGAAATGGACAAAATATGCGGCGTTTCCAGGTTTTTCAGTGATTTTTGCTTGTTTTGAGGCGACTATAATTGTTAAAATTTTCCTAGCCAATAATAGCAATAATTTCAACTTAATTCCCAATTTATGGCACATTTCGACTCATTTTTTCCATATTTTTATGTTGGTTGGCAATTTTGATAATCTAAAAAGGTTTCCTGTAGGAAAAGTGCAATTATGAGCCTCTGGAATTATTTTTTTCAGGTGTTTAGAAAAGGAGAACAATTAGTTTTAGGAAATTCAATTTTCTTATAATTTCCAGATAAAACTAGTAAAATTCTGTGGCAAATAGCGATATTTTTGGAATTTTTTTAGTATTGAGGCCCCTATAATTATCTGGAAAATTATTGCTAACTAATGAATCAGTTCCCACCATTTCTAGCCATTTTCCAGCAATTATCCAAATATTTCAAAGCCACGCGCTATTTTTGATTACTAAAACAGGATTACTGTGTGAAAACTGGGATTCCATTCCTGTGAAATCATTTTTCTGAGAATTTTTGAAAAATTTTGAATTTGATGTATGGATTATTCTCAGAAATCTTCCTATCTTATATTTTCCTTGTAAAACTATTAGAATTTTATTGGGAAATGTGCGATGCAATATCTTCAAAGTTTGACCCTTATTTTCCGTTCTTTCCCTATTTTTTCCCGTTTTATGGGTCCCATATTTACTGACGAAAGAAATATTCCCAACTGGGTTCTCGACCGCTGTGTCAAACGAAATAAAACCCACCTCGGTGTGATCAATCCCATAAATGGCTGCTCAGTTCGTACAAAAATTGACAGATAATCACTGGCACACGTCCACCTCACTGAAATATTGGCGGTATTACCAATTTTTGAATAAAATACCCACCATCTGGATTAAATTCTGCTAAAATTCCTTGGATTCCAAGAAGGGAAATGCTGAAGAGAAGAAAAAGACGTAGAATATTGGTCGATTTTACCATAGTCGCTTCATTACCAAAGAAATTCCTGAAAATCTGGGAATTTTGCTAGAATTTTTGAATTTCAAGGGGAGAATAAATTGGAAGAGGAAACGAGGAAGATTGACGGAAAAAATACACGTTCTCCAACAAATATTTCGGTCATTTTTACGCTAACGACCAATTTTCTCAAAGAAAAATTGGGATTACTGTAGGAAAATTACAGTTGGGCAGGTTTTCTTCTAAGAAAAAGACGAGTGGACCATCAAATTTAGAATATCAGGCAGAAATAAGCGGCAATGGGAGGTAGGAATGGTTTTCTTCCAAAAAAAAGGTGGATAGACTGATTTTTCTTCCAAAATATTTCCTTCTAGTTTTAGGCGGAACCAATAAAACGACAGGGAAAAAGCGGCATCTACTCGAATTTTGTCCGCGGCACTCAAAATTTTTGAATTGAAGTAAAAACGCTTCATTTCTTATTGAAATAGGAGCCAATAAATTTCTACCATTTCACCATGGATCACACCGGATTTCCAGAAGTATAAATCATCTTTTATGTTATATGAACTGAATAAATTGAAAGGACAGAGGTTTACTGTAATAATCGCGTCAGGAGTTAATGAAATTATTCCTATAGTCGGTTTTCAATCTCGGGGGGAAGTTAGCGTCCCCGAGCCATTTTTGCAAATTTGGGCTTAAAAAAATTAGCCATCGTCTGTAGATTATTTCGCAACAGAAAAGAGTAAGAAAAGTCATCGAAAATGAGCTAAAATATAAGCCAAACGATTTTTGACAAATAATTTTACACTGAAAATCAGGCAAAATTAGCGTCGGCGGATCACAACTTTCGCGTTTTTTTTTTCTACGCCCGGAGGGTCTCTTTAAATACCTTGGGGACGCTAAGTTCTCTCCCAACATTGGACTATAATATTTTTACCAAGATACAAAAGTTCAGCTTGGGTTGGCTAATTGCTGTTACGTCAGGAATGTCGTTTTTTTCAAATGAATTCAATATGCTTTTTATTGAAAACAGAACCAAGTTCCTGCCCGATAATCTTGGTGCCACGTTTGTCGCGTCTCTCAATCAAAAAATCGGCTTTATGCTTAGCCAATTCGCGAAGTGAATTCGCTAAATACTGGCGTTTTTGAATTTTTTTAAAAAATAATCATCGTAAAATTTTAGTTTCACGAGATCTTCAAATACCGAGGAATAAAAGTTGATCCACTAAATCCCGCTCTCATCATATGAACGATCTAAAAAAAGCTATAGGCCGATATTTTTTCCTAGCGTAAAATGAATTACTGTAGCGAGATTGGTCTTATAGTCCATTTCCAACGGCGGTTCCTCGCGCCCCGGGACCTTTAGGCACAGTCCTTTAATTTTTTCGAGACAAATGTTCGTTTTTATTCTGCTTCCAATCTTTGGAATCATTCTTACGCATTCTATAATGATCACTGCGATTTCTCCAATTGAAAAAGCGAGAAGTATCATCGAAACTAATAAAACTGAAAATCAAGAGCAAAAATTAATTGCAAAAATTAAAGGACAGCGCCTAAAGGTCCCAAAGCGCGGGGAACGGCCGTTGGAATTGGAATATACACGTAATTGCACCAAGAACAGAATTCTGCTTATATGCACAATTCAAAACAGAACAAAGGGAGAATTGCGCATTTTCCAACTTTTTTACCGGAATTGAAGGGCGGGAATCACATAAAAGTAGTAAAAAATTCGATAAAAACGATACGAGATTGGCTGTAGACCTGCGATTTGGAGTTTTTCTGTTTATTTAGGATTTTTCAGTTTTTTTTGTACAGTAAATTACCGCGTTCCCGAATAAAAATAGCTGTAGAAGATAGAAAACCCAATTTTTTTCTTTATTTTGGTTCTGAGGAACCTTTATTATTCTTCTCGGGCTGATTCTTTAGTGGTTTGAGGATTTTTGTCCATAAAATAGCTCGATTTTCAAGGATTTGACGAAAAAATTGCTCCAATTTCCCCCGGAAGTCAAAAACCCGAAAAAGTAGGGAGAAAAAGGCCTGGCTGGCTGCGTGTTGTGTGAATAGTGGCAGGTTGCCGGCAGCGTCCTCGCACACAAAAAAAAGTTTCACGCATCTTCTTCCCGAGGGGGTTGCCCGGAGCCAGTTCGCGTGTTTTCCTTCACGGCACATTTGAATCAAAGCGTCGGTTTTCCCGCCAAATTAAAATAAAAACAGCATGAAATTAGCCGTGAAGGGAGAAAAAGAAGAAGAAGCCACCTCGTAACCGAGTGACATTTATGACAAATGAGGTGGCAGCCGGGGAAGGAGGCAAGAGGAGAAAAAGATGATGAAGACCAGAGCGTGTCGCGGGTTTATGTCGGAAAGAAGCCGGGGGGAGGATTAGGAAAAATGTATACAAAGGTCACAAGAAGGGGGAAAGGAGACAAATTGGGAAGAAAATAAATTGAAAAATCGCTCTGTATCGAAACTACCAGTTTTTTATCAAAGAAATTTTAATTTTATAGAAATTTTGAAACTTAGAAAAATTACCGCGCTCTTTTTTTGGATAAAACAGCCGGATTTCCTATTTTTTACCTCCTGGACAGCGCGGGAGCACGAAAAGTTTTGAGTGAGGTATTTATAAAATTGAACAGTCCTTTGTTTTAGTTAGTAGTTTGCTCATTGACAATTTTCTCAACTAAATTTAGCGGAAAAACAACGAGCGCTTCTAATTTTTTTTGGGTAGAATCATTTTTTTGGACTATGGAATGCCTATCAAAGCGTCATTATCTGCGTTGATTTTCTGGAAGTTTTATTTCGTCCATAAAACTCTTCAAAAATTAGAAATTGCAGTAAAGCCTTTGATACGCGGGCATGTAAACAAAATCCAGAAAAAAAAACGGTTCTAGCGACCCGATAGGGAAGAAAAATGGTTCTATACCAATATAGGAGTCCCAAATCAAAATAGGAGTCCGAAAAAAGTTGAAAATCAAAATAGGAGTCCGGCAACGGTGAATATAGGAGTCCGGTGAAATTTTTAGCATTTTATGCCGAGAAACATGTTATTTTTCGACGATATATGTATCAATCGAAAGCTCTCAGCCTGCTGAGTTCAAATATGGTGGTAGGAGAGCTGCTCAGGCTAGGTGGAAAAACTTTTTCGCGACTTATTTTCTAATATAATGGAAAAAAAAGGAACAAGTCTCGAAAAAGTATTTCCGCCCAGCCTAAGGCGCTCTTTCACTACCATATTTGAACTCAGCAGGCTGAGAGCTTTCGATTGATACATATATCGTCGAAAAATAACATGTTTTTCGGCATAAAATGCTAAAAATTTCACCGGACTCCTATTTTGATTTTCAACTTTTTTCGGACTCCTTTTGTTTTGGGACTCCTATATTAGGATAGAACCAGAAAAATATGAGGAAAGGAAATTGGGTAGGAGAATGAATAAACGGTAAAGTCTACGCGTTACACAAAACTTGGAATTGAATTTTCTCAAAATATATAAATTCGAAACTTGAATTGAATAATTGGGGCAATTTCTGCCGCTCTGCAAGATGTTTACAACTTCTGATATCAATTCTTTTAGCGAAATTGAGAAATATTTTAGTAGTCACGCGTCTATTATTTTCCCAGTAAAATTCCATGTTTTATGGATTCTATAAAATATTTGGAGGAAATTAGGAGATAGTCTCTGTACTCCTGATAAAAGGTAAAAAAAGAAACAGTACTCCTAGCCATAGCTAAAAACAGTAAAATTACCGGTTTTTTTCATACTTATATTGGACAAATTTTTTCCCACGCATAAAGCAGATCAATTATTCAAATATTTCAGAACTTTTATTCTGTCTATAAAACTTTTTAGAAAAGATGGAGTAGCATTCGTTTGCCGCCATTTGAAAGATTTAAAAAAAATCAAAATTCTTTAAAAAATTCACCAAATTGCCTGAAAATCAGGATAAAATGGAGGAATTCTAACTGGATCTTTCCATGAACAAAAAATTACTAACAAATAACTATTAATTTTTAAACTATACTCTGTGTTTTATAAATTCCATAAAATATTAGAAAAAATGATTGAATTCACTAGTTTCTGGCAAAAAGACAACGAAAACTAAGAAAAAGGACGAAAAAAACTGGGAAATAAGGAGACTGGCAGTCCCCCAAATAAGATTGTGACCTCCTTGATTACTGAGTCACCGTGTCCAGCCAGCAAATTGAGTATTCAATTGAGCAGATTGTTGCCAGCCTGCCTGCTGGGTGGTCACTCCCCGGGAAGGTCAACGCCCCCCATTAATAGCCGGGCCAGATCTCATCAGCCATGCTTCTCCCCATTTGGACCTATGAATTTCATAGAGGGAGGAGAGTAGATTGGGAGGAGAATATCTTAATTTCGGGCTGGAAATTAGGGAGAAGGTACGGTATTGCGCAAAAAATTGAGCAAAAAGTCAGGAGCAATGTAGAAATCAAAGAAAACTGAAAACTCATTTTTAAAGGTTCCCTGGGACCTTTAAATTTTCCTAA
The DNA here is from genome assembly GCA_964036215.1 of Oscheius sp. DF5033. Lineage (NCBI taxonomy): Eukaryota > Metazoa > Nematoda > Chromadorea > Rhabditida > Rhabditidae > Oscheius > Oscheius sp. DF5033. The sequence continues at coordinate 5,238,783 of CAXIWN010000009.1, read as the reverse complement.
AATTGATTTTTGTAGTTCTCTGTTTTCTTTTGTGGCTAAAAATTTGAAAATCCATTTTGGTTACGGCAAAAAAATAGGTAAAACTTCCGAAAATAGAGTAAAAGTGCCGCAAAAATTTGAATTTCTTCCAACACGCGGCTCCAAATAACGACCGTCCGTTGTTTAGTAGCCCTCAGTAAGTGGAAATCTTCTCGAATTGAACTTTTTTAATGAAAATTGGCGGGAAAGTGTTCCCTGCTAAAAATTTTGAACAGACTACGGTGGGAAATTCCTGTAATTTTTAAAAATCCAACAAAAAGCCGCCAAATACAAAATCTTCGAATTAGTTGCAACGCGTTGGTCAAAAATTAGTTGCCCGCTGTTTACGAGCGTTACACGTAGGCTGAAATTCAATTTTTTTTAATTTTTACGTCTCGCTCTACGTCTCGCTCTAAATAACAGGCGTCCCTATGGTAACCAGAAACCTTGATCTAAGTTCTTTTTAAACAAAAATCGGCGGGAAAGTCACTCAGTTCAAAAGATGCGCGGGCACTTATTGTGCTTCCGGCTGAAACGGGGAGAGAATTGCATTGGAGAGAAGTTAGCCGAGGGGACTTAGCCGCTGGACAAACAGTGTCACAGGCGCCTATTAGACTGCTCTCAGCCGCTCGTAGAAAACTCGTCGACTTCCGTTTTGCTAATTATATGCATTACGTAATTATAAAATCAAACATAACCGTAAAATGCTTCGGAATTTTAAAGTTTTAATCAAAATTTGTAGTAAGCGCCATTTCTTTGGAAAAGAGTGGACTTTTCGTATTTTTAATGAAAAAAATGGCGGCATTTTGAGTTTCCCGCATATTTTCTCAACATTTTCAAACAAACGACCATTTTTTGAAAAATAAATTTGGATTATTGTAGAAAATTGGCATTATTGGGGCCTATCCTGCTCCAAAATAAGCGCAGTCCTTGAAATTATGGAAAAATTGATGTGGAAAATTGCATAAGTTCAGAAAATTTATGAGAATTTGTAGTAAAATGACATTTTTTAGACTTGAGCATGGGGCTGTCGGCTCACTGCCAAAAAAACCGACTGCCTCCTTTATATCGGATACGAAACAAGGTGTATACAGTCAAATTGAATAAAATTGGCTATTTTTGGAGGTGTTCAATACCGATCAGTCAGCGGATAAGGATAAATTCAAATCTTTATAAAGACCGATTGAAACCAAGAAGAAGGCGGGAAATTACTGGTATTCCTGACTTTTACAGTAAAAATTGGCACATTTTCAACAGAGGGAAGAAGAAATAGCAGCAATTGGCCCCATAACGAAGCCATAAAGAAACGATGGAACAGCAAAGGGTAAAATAAGAGAATTCTTAAAAAAAATCCGCCAAAAATCCGTTGGTTGTCCAGTATTTTTAGCCATTTGTAGGAAGACAAGGCCGAAATTATCCTGATTCAGATCTAATATAAAATAAAGGCCATTTCTGGGAATTCACTACCATGTTTTCTTGGAGTTCGCCAAAATTTTCACTAAATTCGAGGATCGGGAAGAACTATTAGTGAAAAAAATTGGGAAATCTCATTTTTATAGAATTCACAAAGCTGACAGGGAACATTTTGAGGAAGGAAGCCAAAAATTATAATTTTAGATGGAAAACCGGAAATCCGTTGAATAATAGAGGAAAACCCAAGAATATTATAAACCTTCCAAGGAACACGAAAACCGCCATGAGAAAAATAAAGACAACTAATCCCCCTGAGTTTCCTGCTGCGATCTGGTGCCAAATCGCTTCTCCCAGATGAAAAGTGCAGCCAATATCTGGCGCCATGACGCCTCGTTCATCTATAATAAGTCGTAGCTGTCTGAAGAGGCGATAAACGGGGCCACGCTTTTACTCCATCCGCACTAGGCGCTCTGGTTCCAAGAGGGATTACTTTTATAAAACTGAGAGCAGTCGAAGAACAAGAGGAAGATCCGCTTTTAGGGATCAAGAGTGGTTTATAGTTGATGGGAAAACCCCAACCAGAAAACATAAATTATCAAAATTCATCTCTGGAAATTTTAAAGTTCTGGTGAAACCATGAAATAAACGGTAAAATTTCAACATTTGTTCGTTTGAGGTGAAATAAATAAAATCATTGACAGTGAAATGGCCAGAATGATGGGAAATTACTGGCTCATCAGAAGCTACGAAGTCGAGGAATTGAAAATGTGGTCCACATTATGTGGAACCAACGTAAGGCGAAAAAAAGAATAGGATGTGGGGTATAAGGAAGAATTTAGTATCTTTGTAACAATAAATATCGAAGCCTCCTAGAAATTATAATGCTTTAGTGAAAATTTAAAAAAAAAGTGAGAAAAAGTTCCAATAATTGAAATTTTCATTGTACTCCGTTGCATAAATTTTCTACAGAATAGGTCATTCTGTGATCATGAAAAATAAATGTTAGCTCCTGTGCCTCTTCTTTTAGAGGAAAGTTGGAAAGTAGTCAGTTTAGGTATGACCCTCCCAGCTGCTATAATATTTCACTTCCCTTATAAGATAACGATGAAGTAGGGAAAAATATTGCCACTGCAACTGTAAATAAAAAATAGCAAAGTTTTCTGTTTCCCTGAAGAAAAGACAGTCTCGTGGAAATGGGCAAAGTAGAGAGGGTGGAGGAATATTCGCATACACGGCCCATCCGGGCCCCCGGGCCCCGGCCCCAAATTTTTCCTTCCAGAGTGGCGCGGCACAACTAAAAATAGTCATATCTCGGCACTGTCTCGATGGTTTTCATTAATTTAAAGTGCGTTATAACGAGAAAAACCTAGAGAATTCTATAATTCATGTTACAACTAAGCAACGCTTAGAATTAATTGCGAATAAGCGAAAACATGCATTTTCGAACTGTTTTTTGGCTTCTTTTCGGGGATTATAGCTCATTTTTACAGGTTGCTAAACCAAAACTAGCATCACAATTTCGGCTATTTTTGGAGAAGGAAAAAATTTGGGGCCGGGGCCGGGCCGGGGAACTTGAGCAACCAATAGTAAAATGGCTTTCAGAATTCCTTAAAAAATAAAATTATAGCAGAAAAATTTTAAAATTAGAAGGGGTATCAGTGAATTTGGCTCTTTAGTCCTACAAGAGTATAGATATCCCCCCTAGAGCGATGAGTTGACGCGGGAGAAACAGTTTCGAGTGGTTTCGGGTGAGTCTAAGCGGGGGCGGGAAGAAGCTGGCCACTTGACACTGATGCCAAGGGCGAAAAGACAAGAAATTCGCGTACTTTTTGGTCTAAAAAGTCATCTGAACAGGAAAATACCCCGAATATTGGCTGCTTGAAGTAAAAGAAGAAGAAAAATCAGGGGGAAGACGGCGGGGGAGACCACAAATTGCCTGAAGTCTCGTGCAAACGAAATAAAAACGAGGAGGGGACAAGGCGCCCGATTATGAGAGGGCACGGGGCAGCTCAAGAATTCTATTCTATTCTTCTCCGGGGAACTCTTTCATTTAAATGAGGGGTGGTCTCGACTGGAAGAAGGGAAACTGGGAAGAGAGAAGGAAAATTGGATAAATTTTATGAAAATCAGAATAATACAAGCGAAAAAAAAGAATTTTTTATAGAATAATTGAAAGTTTGCGGTATACTCAATCCAAGAATTATTTCAGGCTAAAAAAACTTTAAATAGGTTCCCTGAAATAGAAAAAGCAATTATACCAGTATAAATTATTAAAAAAAAGGACTAAAATGATAACAAAATCAGCTGTATATGGTAAAATTTCGAATTACCGCCCTCTGCATAACGCAAAAAAATCCGTAGAAGCGGAGCAATTCAAACTTTAGATGCAAAAAATCTACATGAAGCTCCAATGACTATTTTTTGTTTTATGAGCTAAATAAATAGTGATCTTGAAACGGCACAAATAATTTGGCGTAGCCAGTTGCAGGAAATTTTTGCACATTTCTAATGGCGGTAACTTTTTCCAGCTGCGAATTTTTACCACGGACTGTTGGAATTTTACTGGCGTCAAGAAAAAAAGACTATTGCTTATGGTAACAGCAAACAAAAATAAAGTTTTCCTGAAACAGGATGACTAATCTGGAGCCTCTTTCTCTATTTTTTTATCAATTTTCCTGGTAGCAAATGGAAAAAGAAGTCCAGACAGGTGGGAAAATAAAGAAACGAAATGTTTTGGCTGCAGGATAAAATAATCGCTGAGAAAGAGGATTTGCTCGACGGATTTGCATTTAGTGAATTATATAATTTCTGATTGAATCACCGTGCGTTGTCCAAATGAACCAATTTTGATAGCGGGAAAAAGCGGAAAAGGACAAAAACGAGGCCATACAAAAGAACATGCTCGCAGTTGATTTGCATAGCCAAGAGAGAACGACACATAATGGCGGGCGTGAATTGGAAAACAAACAATTCTTTGCCTTCTTGGTGGGATTTCCAAGACGAAACAGCGATTATCGGACTAATAAATGAGAAAATATGGCTAAAATTGTGATATTTTAGGCGAAAATGACGATTAAAGCCGAAAAAATAGGGGGAATTGAATAAAATTGGGGAATTTTAGTACAAAATTCCGTTTTTCTTCAGTTTTACGGTCAAAATAAAGGGGTTCTGACTTCATCGACAGTAATTCAACCAGAATATTGCCCATTTTCCCCTGCTCCAGCTGCTGACCCCTGCTCCTAATGAGATCACTGTCCCCCTCCCTCTCCTCCCAATTGTTATGTTTCTCCTTTTCCCTACGGGAAGTCACTCTACCGAGCCAATTGCTCCCACCCGCTGCGGTCTGCCATCAATTTGTCGCAGAATCCTACCACCAGCCGGCTGCCAGTTCCTGACTGTTCTGCAGTAAACAAGCGCGGCACTAATTAGGATGTCAGACAGCAGTGGATCTTGGAACAATAACAACAAAAATTAACGGCCTCTAAGAAACATAAGGAACAGCTGAAATATTAGGAAAAGTGGCAGATTTTTGGAGGGAAAAGGGATTTTCAATAACCCGTAAAATTGGGGGATAATTGGCTTTTTGATCAAAAAATTTCAATGAAACAATTGGTGTTTGTATTCAATTCTTATTTTATGAAAAGTAGACAACATAAAAAACAGATTACCAGCCAAGTTATCACAAAGAATTGGTAGATTTTCCAAATAACAGACCATAAAGCCCGAAATTATAGGAATTTCGTCGAAATAACCATTCTGCAACCATTAAAGCCCGCCAATTTTTGAATATATAAGAATAGCAAGAAAATTCAAATGGCAGAATGATCTCATCTCCTTTTTATAAAATTACTGTAACACTAAGAATAAAGGGAAAAAAGGGAGAGACAGAATGAGTATAATAAGAAGACGTTTCCTCGACTGTGAGAGGACAATTCTCGACTTTCACTTTTGGGTCACGGCACGGGAACGAGCACATTCAGTCTCTTATTCTCGGACTGCGAAAGGGGCAAGGGGGTATAATTATGACGGGTCGACGAGGAGAGACAGTGGGGAGGCGGTTGAATACTCACAGGACGGGGGTTGAACCGTTCAATACTGCAAAATACACCGTTTTATAAATAATCCTCTCAAAACATTCAGAAAATAGGAAAATTGGAGAAATTACGCTATTTTTTCGCTCGAAATGCAGAAAATCAAGACTTTACTGTCTTTAAATGACAAAAATTCATAATATATCCCCCCCCTCCCAGAAAAAAAATAAAAGATAAGAGAAAATTCGAAAAATTTGGGAATATTACACTATTTTTTTGGCTCAATATCCGAGAAAGCTGGAATTATCGCTGCCAATAATGGAAATTTCTTATATTTTTTTCTTAAAAAATGGGAGGATTCCAATGTTATACAATATTTTTTGGCTCAAAAGGCTCGAAAATCCCTAATTCTGTAAAAAAAATGGTATCGCAACGACTCCCAGTTAAAAATCAGCAGTTTTCTCACAATTTCTCCTATAAATCCTTGTTTCTCAGACAATTTCCGATGTAAATATTATGATTTCCCAGGGGGTAAGCATAAATTGTATCAACTATCATGCTATGGGACGATATCAAAAGGAAATGGAATGCGCACAATAACAGTTGCACATTTTTCTTACCAAAATGGATGTTTACATTGATCGGAAGAGGGCTCGTTGTTTGTATCAAAAGGGATAGAAATAGGGAATATTAGAAATGGGACAATGTAATATGGATCCAGCTCGGCGTAAAATAATTTGTTTTTGAAAATTCTGTGATTATTACGGAGGAAAACATTCCAATCTATGAGACAACGGCTAAATAAGAAATTTTGTAATTTGTACAGCTAGTAAAACACCGAAATTCGGAATACGAACATATATAATCGGTTTCCAATCTCGGTGGCGATCGGGGTTGATCATCAGGGACGCGGATTTTCAAAAAAAATCATCAAATTTCTTTCGAAATCTTTCAAAATTCAAAATTGCGCGTCCCCGTGGATCGAGCCCGATCGGTCCCGAGACTGGAAATCGAAGTGTAAGTCAAAACGTAAGAATTCGGGGCTACTAAAATCCAGGAATGTTCTTCAAACGAAGACAAAGACTATGTGCTATGAGTAATTTCGAAATCATATTCTATTTTAGTAAAAGAATAACTATCGTCCGATAAGCCTAATATCCACGATATACAAATTGTTTAGTAAAATAATGGTCTCCCGAATAAACAAAAGTACCGATGAATATCTCAGCACAGAACAGGCTGGATTCAGGAGTGGTTACTCAACAACAGACTGCTGTTTCACAGTTAATATTCTTCTCGAAAAAGCAACGGAATACCGAATCCCAATATACTTGGTAATGGTGGACATGGCAAAGGCATTTGATACGGTAGAGCACAACGCAATTTGGAGAAGCTTGCAAATGGCAGGAGTAGAACAGAGGTTGATTAATCTAATGAAATCAGCCACTGAAGAAAGTGAAAGCAACATAATATTAAACGGTGAAGAAATACTACTTGATATCGGACGAGGCGTTCGGCAAGGTGACTCATCGTCCCCCAGACTATTCACGATGGTTATGGAATCAGTAATGAGAAAAATGGAATGGGCAGAAAAAGGAATCCAAATCGATGGAAAATATCTCAATTATCAGATGTTCGCCGACGACGTTTGTCTCATCTCTTCCTCTCCAGAGGAAATAGAAGAAATGTTGCAAGAATTATGTGACGAATGCAGAAAAGTCGGACTTGAAATCAATACATCCAAAACGGTAGCTTTAACGAATGACAGGAAAATACCTATAGTGCTCAATGGACAGGAATTAAAATACCAAGATAAATGCGTATACCTCGGAAGTTTGTATACATTGAAAGGAATTGGAAAAACTGAAATATCGAGACGAATATCTGCAGCATGGTTAGCATTTAGGAATAATTGGGAGATTTTCACGAACAGAAGAATACAAATGAAGCATAAAAGGAAATTGCTATTAGCCACAGTATTGCCAGTACTCACCTACGGATGCGAAAGTTGGAGTATGACAGAAAGACAAACTGAAAGATTAGATGTCGAATGGAGATCTATGGCACGAAAAATGCTTGGAATCAGCAAAAGAGACCGATGGACTACCACAAGAATCATGAATTCAGTAAAAATTCCGGATATAAAATCAAAAATTAGAATGAGGAAAACCCAATGGGCAATCAAAATAGCCAATATGGAAGAAAACAGATGGCCCCGGCGACTTTGCGAATGGCAACCCAGAGGTTACAACAGACCCCCAGGCAGACCACCACCTAGATGGAAAGATGAAATAACAAGAACTTACGGAAGGCACTGGTTACGAAGTTGCCGACAAAGATAGCCTTAGCAACATCAAGAATCCTCCCCCCTTCATCACATGATAAATGTAGATAATGAATAAAATAGAAATAGAAATAGTAAAAGAACCAAAGTATACGAAAATGATCAGAAATAACGAATACTGCTCTGTTTTTTGTTAAATTTTGAAGAGAAATGCATAAGAAAGTGTACTTTTGAGTGTATTTTTTTGCTTTTATGGATCTTTTTTAATGCAGAAGGGCATAAAGAAGTAATAGTCAGTCGGTTGTATACGAAAAAAATAATATTCTCAGTTTTCTAGGTGCTTTCTATTTTGGAATGTGTATAAAAATGTGGAAGCGAAGGATTCAAACAATTTTGCGTGCAGAAAAACCAAAACAACAAGCAGAAATCAGCAAAATGAATTTTGGGTGCGATTTCTGCTTTCTTTTGCATTTTGTGAGCTTCACACTGCATCAATTTTTACAAGCATAGGCTTAAAAAATTCACCATCGTCTGGAGATCATTTAGCAACAAAAAAAAGTAAGGAAAGTGAGCGAAAATTAGCTAAAATATAAGCAAAATGAATTTTGGCAAAAGATTTTACCCTGAAAATCAGGGAAGGTCGGCGGATCAACCCGTTCAACTTTTGGATTTACGCCCGGAGGGTCCCTATAAAGAAAGGAATAATCCATCTAAAAATAGAAGAATAGAAGTAAAACTTGGCAATGAGATGATCTCCCTCTCTCCAATAGTCAAACACCCTGGGCGGGGGAGTTTTTCTCTTCTTCAGCCATTCAATAGAAGAAGGGACGAGATCAACTATGTCATCTATCGTTTTTTGCCAGCTATTTCCTTTGTGTTCCCGAGACAAGGTCGAGTGCGCACAGCCAGCCATCCCCCGCTCTCGAAAAGTAATTCGCGCCAATTCTTGACCTTCCCGGCTGACATGAAACTTATACGAGAAGGGGAAAAAGAGGGAAAATGGGGGGAAAAGAAGGGGGTTTTGGGCTTTTGCTGGAATTTTTGAGTTTTAGGAATTTTATAAATAGAACGGGCTATTTTTTTGGAGTTCGGTGGGCTTCTGATCCATAAATTTTCAATTTTTTGACTAAAAATACGCAAAAGGCTCATATTTTTGTCTAAACGCTTTCTTTTTTCGTATTTCTTGCAAGTTTTTGACGTATTACCCAATTTTTCTAACTTTCTATGGTTGAATAAATAGGAGAATGCATAATTTCCATGTTCCATGGGTCCTACCTTTGTGGAAATTCGTATTTCACTAGAAAATACGTACAGAATCGCTTATTTACGTGCCAACGCGCAATTTTTTTGTGTTTTCGTCTCTTTTGACTTTTTTCTCTGGTTTCAGGGATTTTATATATGGAAAAGAATATTTTTTGATGTTTAGTGTTGTGTCCATGTAGGAAGTTTGAGGGGAAAAAAACCTAAAATGCCTACTGGTGATTCTATTTTTGAGTTGACGAGTAAATTTTCCAGCCGGCAGAAACTCATAAACTATTTTTATAGGCATCCTTGGACAAAATAATTTTTAGAATATTACGTATTGAATTTTCAGTTGACGCGCAATCTCTGCCACCTACCGTAATTTTCCCCTTCTCCTTAAAATTTTGCCCCAATTTTACTCGAAAAAGAAGAAAAATTAAAAAAAGAAACAGAATGTAACCTGGCGGTCAGAGCCGGAACGGCAGCACTTGAAAAATGACTCCACTCAAAATAATATGACAATGGGAATAAAAGTGCCCGGCGAACTGGGAGAGTCCCCCCAGGGGGTGCAAATAGGCCACCGAAAAGCACAACAAATAGGTGAAGAGAAGACTGGATAGTTTTGCCCTTCTCGCCCGATAATTATTACCGGAAGGAAGACGCGACGGCGGAAGAGGAGACACACGGCCGGACCGGTGTCATTTGTCCCGCGGGACAAATGACACCCCTGCCCCAAAGCGAAAAATGGCCGCGGGACAAATGACACCCCTGCCCCAAAGCTCGCGGGACAAATGACACCCCTGCCCCAAAGCTCGCGGGACAAATGACACCCCTGCCCCAAAGCTCGCGGGACAATTTTTTCCATGCTCTTTTTGTTTTTCTAATGTTATGAACGAACCTGATCGTGATAATTTCCTGAAAAGAAGCTATCATAAATTCAAATAATCCATCTCAAGACGATTTTTTAGTTCTGATTGTTTTGTTTTACTGGCTTTTTGAAGACTGCTATTGACAAGGAAGAGGTATACGCCATCTGAAAAGATTTCTACAGGGATAGTATAAATTCGTAGGACTGCCGTGTTTATCTTTCTCTGTGATGTTAACCAACGAATTACTGATTCATGACAAGTCGACTTTTTGGCTGTTTCCAGAGTTACACAGCCAGTGTTGTCTAATACTGCAGGGCTGCGCTACGTTAGGTTTATGCTCAATTCCTTACACCTGTAGACCTAATTGCACAAAAAAACTCAACGCTTCTGTTACTGCTATAGGCAGAATGGTGCTATTATGAGTAGAACCACTGCATTCCGGACAGAATCGCTGGATTTTTGATAGACTGTGTTTTCTTTGGTTTTCCCCATGGAGCCCACGTTGTTCTGTTTGTTAAGGATAAAACAACTCAATATCTGAGAATCACGTGATGCTTACAAGGATCTTGCAGACGCTATTTCTTTCCAGAGGCAATAATCACATCGTGAGAAATGGCCTGTCTTACTTCACGGCTGAGGGTCGCGTTCGGGGAAAACCCTTTACTGTTATTGAAAGTACTAAAATTATCTGCACAAAAGCACGTTGCCAACTCATGTGCTAGCATTTCCGGTAGTATCTTTTATGTTTTCTTGCTCACATTCAACAAATCCATTTGATATCCTGATGCTACTTGAGATTTGAACTAGAAATATTACTGGTAGTTGAGAGGCTTGCGCGACTCCACTGTGAATACACCGATTCTACATCGAATACAGCGATTCTACCGGTAATATGGTCATTCTATCTGGAGTGAGCATAGCTGTCAATATAAAAGAGAAATCAGCATAAAATCAAAAAAGAATGGTGTATTAATGAAAAATCAGTGAAGATGTTACATTAACCCGAAATAATATCATTGGACCCAAAGTGTTACATTAACCCGAAACCAAATTCGGGTTAACGTATGGGGAGTCGTCTAGTAGGATGACATGCAGCATCTTCCTCATCATCCGCCGTTGGGCGACTATCAGAAGAGCTGGCTCAACACAGGAGATGTAGACACGTTTCTTCAATTCGACTGGGATTCTCTTGCTCGTCAGCAGCTGGTGGTATCGGTTGAATGCTAACCACCCAGCTTGGACTCTTCTGGACAACTCAAGCGACTCGTTCCGATCGAAAGAGATTCTGGAGCCCAGGTAGATAAAATCCTTCTTGTAGTCAACCAGCTGTCCCTCCAGGTAGAGCGGCACTTCTGTTCGATTCGACATTGCCATTGCCTTGGGATGTTTGATTGAAAAACACTAAGAAACTAGAAGAAGATACAGAAGATACCAAATCCACCCGAAAACAGCGATTCTATCCGTAATTCGAGTATTCTATCCAGAATACAGTGATTCTAACCGGAGTGCAGTTATTCTATCAGAAATCAAGCGATTCTATCAAAAATCCAGCGATTCTGTCCGGAATGCAGTGGTTCTACTCATAATAGCACCATTCTGCCTATAGCAGTAACAGAAGCGTTGAGTTTTTTTGTGCAATTAGGTCTACAGGTGTAAGGAATTGAGCATAAACCTAACGTAGCGCAGCCCTGCAGTATTAGACAACACTGGCTGTGTAACTCTGGAAACAGCCAAAAAGTCGACTTGTCATGAATCAGTAATTCGTTGGTTAACATCACAGAGAAAGATAAACACGGCAGTCCTACGAATTTATACTATCCCTGTAGAAATCTTTTCAGATGGCGTATACCTCTTCCTTGTCAATAGCAGTCTTCAAAAAGCCAGTAAAACAAAACAATCAGAACTAAAAAATCGTCTTGAGATGGATTATTTGAATTTATGATAGCTTCTTTTCAGGAAATTATCACGATCAGGTTCGTTCATAACATTAGAAAAACAAAAAGAGCATGGAAAAAATTGTCCCGCGAGCTTTGGGGCAGGGGTGTCATTTGTCCCGCGAGCTTTGGGGCAGGGGTGTCATTTGTCCCGCGAGCTCTGGGGCAGGGGTGTCATTTGTCCCGCGGCCATTTTTCGCTTTGGGGCAGGGGTGTCATTTGTCCCGCGGGACAAATGGCACTTTCCCCACACGGCCAAGAATAACATCCGGGAAGGGGGGATAGAGATGGGGGATCATCTTGGAATGAGGAGGGGTTATTAGCCAAATGCGAAGGAACCACATTATCGACAAATTTATAGAAAATATTAAATAAGCGCCCTGAAACAGGGAAAATGTTGCGTTTTATGGAAAAGTTGACAAAACCAAGGATGAAAACTGCAAAAATTAAAGGATTTTCCAGTATTTATGCAAAAAGGGATCATTTTCTTATACAAAATTGCACGATAGACTATAAAATGGAGTCAGAAGAGGAGAATTTGACGCAAAAAAAGCTATAAAAGAATATCAACGATTTCCATTTACTACAATTATGTATATTTGACTAAAACATTGAAAATCGAAGGAAATAGAAGAAATAGGCACTAAATTGAAAGGCCACAGTTAGACAGAAAAAAAGAATCACGGTTAGATAGCGAAAAGAGCCACAGTTAGACAGATAGAAAGAACCACAGTTAGACAGCCAAGAGAGCCACAGATAAGCAGCTAAAAGAACCACAGATAGACAGGAACAAGAGTCACAGTTAGACGGGGACAAGAGCTACACCTAAACAGCCAAAAAGCCACAGATAGACAGCCAAAACAACCACAGTTAGACAGTCAAAGAGACTCAGCTAAACAACCAAAGAGCCACAGATAGACAGCGGAAAGAGCCACAGTTAGACAGCGGAAAGAGCAAACTATTAAAGAAATTTGTGGCCTGGGCATTTTACCCAGGCATTCCAAAAATTTTGTGCCTTTCCCTGACCAGGGTACTTGGCTTTGGTCACGAAAATCTTCCTATGTCAAGGTGGTCAATCTTGACATATTCCGAAATTCGAAAACCAAAAATAAATTAGACCGGAAGTCTAAACTTTTCCAAATCTTGCAGGTGCCTCCGTTGTTAAGGAGGGCTTCATTATACCAAACGGCGATCTGCGTGAAATGGATCAGTTTTTGCAACCGATAACCAATTTTCAATTTCTGGGAGGTCGGGGGAAACAACTGCCGAGAATTTACGAGTGCAGGCGCAGCGAGATCTCAACGGATTTTTGTGCAATTTTTTGCGTTTTTCATTTATTTTCGTGGAATTTTATTCAAATAAATTTATACACGCTGAATTTGCGTCTCGAGATGGCTCAATATTACGGAAAATCCATGAAAAATGCGTAAATTCTTGCCTTTTTTGCGTTTCTTTCACTCTTCGCCTGGAAGACTTCAAATTTCTGCTCCAATTTAAAAATCAGGCGAGTTTTTCAAATTTTCAATAGAAAACGATAAATTCAAAGACTTTGGAGTCCCGCAGCATCCGATTTACTCATGGAAAGTGGCTAAAATTTGGTGAATTGACCGGAATAGACAAATCTACGCATTTTTCCTAGAAATAGAGATTCACCAGGGCAACGAAGGTACAATTTGGACATTTTAGAGCAAAATTTATGAATTCCAAATAGGAGAAATGGAAGCGTGTAGAAATATCCAAGTACTTTTTCCAAAAACGAAAGAAATCGGTAAAGTGGCTATGATTTCTGTAAGTTTTGGCTCAGAAATAAATAGTTGCACTTCTCTTTTACGACAGAGTCCGCGTAAGGGTCGAGCTAGGGGCGGACAAAAAATTCAAAGTTCTCCAAATCGGCTCAAATTTTCTGTACGACATAGCTGAAGGTAGAGTAGACGTTTGCAAGTGTTTTTATTTTGGTCCGCAGCGTAATGAATTTTTCGCAGAGGGCGAATTCCGCGACCTATAGATGCAAATAACTTTTTTATTTCTTAACTTTTTGAGGCGTTTTATAGCTCATTCGACGTAGAATTTGATGCTCTACAACCTTTATTAGATGAGCAAAGTAGGTTTATAAGGTCTTTACAATGTTATGGAAAATTTTCGCTTTTCGCAAATCTTAAAAAAATTCTAGAAAATCCAAATCTGACTTGCATATCGCAAATTTTGGATATGTTATTTCCCATCGTCTTAGCTATTTTTAAAAAAAAATAAAATTGAAAATTGAGGTAGAAATTCCAAAGATATGATCGTTTCAAGACGGTTCGCCTGATTTCAATGAAAAGTAAAAATTGACGCCAAGTGCTGAAATATGTTTTAAACTCTTCCTTATATTGTTTTTGATTTTTTACAGTAAAAAACACACATACAATGTCATTATTTATGTTAAAAAAGAGGAAAACAAATCATCAGAAAAGTGAGCTCGTTCACGGAATCTTGTACGCAATTACGTATTCCGCTTTTCTTGCTCACGCTGCAAATTAGACAAACTCGAGGTAGCTATTTCTCAAAAAGTACGCATGTAAATATTGTTTTTTATTCTGTAAAAAATCAAAAACAATATAAGGAAGAGTTTAAAACATATTTCAGCACTTGGCGTCAATTTTTACTTTTCATTGAAATCAGGCGAACCGTCTTGAAACGATCATATCTTTGGAATTTCTACCTCAATTTTCAATTTTATTTTTTTTAAAAATAGCTAAGACGATGGGAAATAACATATCCAAAATTTGCGATATGCAAGTCAGATTTGGATTTTCTAGAATTTTTTTAAGATTTGCGAAAAGCGAAAATTTTCCATAACATTGTAAAGACCTTATAAACCTACTTTGCTCATCTAATAAAGGTTGTAGAGCATCAAATTCTACGTCGAATGAGCTATAAAACGCCTCAAAAAGTTAAGAAATAAAAAAGTTATTTGCATCTATAGGTCGCGGAATTCGCCCTCTGCGAAAAATTCATTACGCTGCGGACCAAAATAAAAACACTTGCAAACGTCTACTCTACCTTCAGCTATGTCGTACAGAAAATTTGAGCCGATTTGGAGAACTTCGAATTTTTTGTCCGCCATATGTCCCTGCAGCTCGAGTCTTACGCGGACGCTGTCTTACCATTCGTTTGTTACCTTATCGAACGTCGCCTAAGACCATTGAAAAAAGCGTAATTTTCAATAAAATCAAGCCAATACACGACAAATTCCAGTAAAACGAACTAAAAATTATAAAAAAGTGGGGCATTTTGTCATTTTTTTTTGGTGTTTTGGTCCAGGAATAAGTAATTTCCTCCAAATCTCCCAGTATTCTGTCGATAACCTACATTGGCTTGTATTCCCAATACACCATTCCCTTTTCGCTAAATTTTAGCCCATCATCCCGCGAACTCTTCATAGATAAGAAGCCAAAAGAGGCGAGTGTTCTGATAACGATTGTATAATTTTCATCCGTTTGCTTTGTTCTATGACACACGCGTCCTCGATATTTGCTCTATTTTATGGCATTGTTCAGCCCGGCTCTCTTTCCCGTCTCTTCCTCATAGCAACCAAGGACAAAAACAGCATCGCCTGCATTTTTCAGTGGCAGTCAGAATTTTTAGCTTGAATTTCTTGCAAGAATTAGTGAATTTTTCGTTTTTGGCTGGAAGATAAGGGATTTTTCTAATTTTCCTGAATAAATTGCGCCAAACATTTCCTGTTTTGGGATTATTAGTGAAATTAGAAGCACGCTGCTTTTAAAAATCGCCTGGAACGTAGAAATTCCAGATTTATACAAAGAAATCCACTAATTTCCCTCAAACTTTTCAAATTTTCTCATTTTGTCTTCGAAAATAGGTGAAACTTCAGGTGTTTTTTCAGAAAATGCCTACTATTCAAATCGGCAAACCAAAAAAATCCGTCTTCCGCCAAATTTTCCGCAGAATTCCCGAATTTTTTATCATTTCCATAAAAATGAATAGTAAAATTGCTCTACAATATATCGTCGCTCCTAGAATCCTTATAAGTTTATTCAACCGAACGTCCTTCAATTCCTGGTAAACTTGGCCTACCCCCTCTTCCCTTCCTTCCCCCCCCCCATGAAGCGGGACTTCTAAATTTTTGAATGAAAATTTTTGTATTTGAAATCCCGCCAACCCTGTGCATCAGTCCCGATTTTCTCGAGGCTGGTATAGTCGGTTTCCAATCTCGGCGGAGGGGACGCTTGAAAAGGGAACCCGGTCTTTTGAAGCTTCTTTCAAATGGAAAACCGAATAATTTGAAAGACCGGGTTCAATGATTTTCAAGCGTTTTCTCCTGCGAGATTGGAAATGGGCTGTAGCGGATTCCAGCAACTCGTCGTCCTGTAAATTGCTTCCTTTGTCATGTGCTTATTCACCCCTGAATTCCTAGCGGTTGTCCCTTGGCCCTATTATATGCCCCCGCTGCATCAGAAAAGTTTTATACAACGCGCTGTATTTCAAATTCCCACATTCGACAGCTGAAATGCTGGGAAAATATAAAAAATAAATCGAAACGTGAAAAAAAGACGATTTTTCCCCATTTTTACTTCAAATTTGGTATAAATTGTGGTAATTTCTTTTTTCCCTAATCTGTTTCTTCCTGTCTTCATGAAGAATTTTTCCTTCTTGAAAATGAGAATAAATTCCAATTCATACAAGAAGAATGGTTGAAAGCCTGGGATTATTTCCATTGTTTGCCTATCTGCCACGCCGCTATCTCTTCCCTTCTCCCGTGTCCATTTTTATTACCGCCAGCTCTTTTTTTCGGGCGTTCCTGTTCAAATGATTATTTTCCAGTGTACGGCACAATTTTGGGATCGATTGATTTTCAAATTGAATTTATTATTATAAAATTATTATGAAATGGAGCTAAAACATTTGATTCTATCCATTTTTACCAGAATTCCTATCAAAATTTCTCCCTTTCATGAGGAAAACGCCCATTTTCCTGTCCAAAAATGAAAAAAAGAAAATAAAAAGGCAATCAGCAGTCATTTTCCGCTCTATTCTTGGAGATTGGGGCACCGTGTGAATTATTTTTCTCTCCCAATATCGCCACGTAAAGCGCTTTTCCCCTAATCTTCTTTCAGTCGCCTAGAATTCTTTCAATTACGAGGGCCGAACTTCTCAAATAGGCGAAATATCCAGTTTTTTAGGTCCTGGTTATCTTATAAATATCCTTATTCCAGTCCCTTTTGTTTTTTTCAAAGTCTGCCAGTAATCCACACGTTTTCGGTTTTCTATACCCTATTTTATCCCAATTCTCGACCCATTTTTTCAAAAAATGCCCGTAATCACAAAAATGTCCGAAAAATTTCGTTAGAAATTGGGAAAAAGGAGCTTATTTCTCCAGTTTTTCCCATTCTTTTTCATATTTTCAATCCATCTGGCGTACAATTTCCTCATTTGATTCACCAATATTATAAATATTCCCCATTTCCGCTTATTTTTGGTTATTTAGATCTCTTCATCTTGAAATCAGCAATATTCCTGAATTTCTCTTTTATCCGTCCCCCGTTACCCCAATTTTGCCCTCAAATTCGATTGAGATCATCCCTTTTTAGCAGTAATTTCCCAAAAATGGGCCCATTTCTCCGCTGGGCGATGCTTCTCACCCTGGGAATTCTTATCCTATTGGTTTTGATCAATAACAATCAGAAAAGAATGTCAACAATGAGACGAGCCTTCTTCGATGAGAAGGAAACGTAAGCGCTTTCCCCCCGAAATTTATATAAAAATTGCTATTTAGAGCCCCAATTCCTACTCCAAGAGGAGATAAAAGCTACGCGGAACTGGAACAAGCCGTTTTTAAGCCATTGGGCTATACAATCAGGGAAAAGAACGTCATTCCAGCATTGAATTACATTACGGAGCCGAATTGTCCAAAGGTGGGGGAATTTTTGGGTGGAAATCTCTGACAACGAAGAATTAGACAAAGAAATTGCTTTAAAATATATAGGCTACTTGAAATATTATAGAAATCTTTATAGAAATAGAGAAATTGGGTTATTCACCCCGTTTCTACGGTATTCTCCCATATTTTCATGTTTACGCGCTATTTTTGAATCAGAAAAAGAGATTACTGTAGAAAACTGAGCGTCTGCACGATATCCTGCCACGATACGTGCGTAGTCCGTGGGCTTCTGGTGGAAAACAGGCTTTTCTTCAAGAAAATTTCGTAAATTTTCGACAATTTGAGGAAAATAGGCACAAACGTCAAGTTCCAAGGCATTTTCCTCCTCATTTTTACGTTTACGCGCTATTTTTGAATTAGAAAAATATATTATTGTAAAAAATTTGGGTTATTTGAGGATAGCCTGAACCGATTGATGCGTCCGTACTCCTGGTGGGAACCAAATTATTTTGCGGGATTATACCGAGAGCTTTTGAATTGCCCAGCGGAATGCTAAAGCTTGAAATAGGGCTCTCGGAGCATTCCAAAATTGAAACTAGCCAAGGTTATTTCCTTGTTTTTACGGTGAAATCGACGCAAAATGAAGTTTTCTAAGCTTTACCAGCACTTTATTTTCTGTTCTTTTTTTCCTGACCGATGGAATGAATGACTGTGGTCGACCTAAAAATGCCCAAAATTACAGGTTTTCACGGATTGGTTGGCTAAAAGTGAGAAACAAGACGAATCAGGCACCCCGCCACGAGATATTCCCGCTGCTCTCCTGCCCCAGTACACTTTGGACAATCATACCCACCTCATTTTGGTATGTTTATTCAGCCAGCGCCATTTTGTACCCTTTTGCCATAAAAATGGAGGCAATTTTTAGGGGTATATGGATGATCGTTCCGGGACCCATTCAGCTTCATGGAGCCGGCAAACTATTGACGCCTACGTGAATGCTGATATTTCGACGATCAACAATTATGATGGGGAAGGACGTAGGTTTTTTATTGGAAATTCTATTCCTACAATATATTGGGGGCCACTAAAGAACCAAATATTTATATATTGGACGAAATATAAAATTTTCGGTTATGCAATACTTTCAATCTTTGTTTTCCACGTTTTACCCGCGTAAATAAGCAAATTTGGCACAAAAAGGGTAGATTTTCTTCAATAAAACGGACTAGAATTCCCATTTTTGGGTGTAACATTGAGGGACAGAGAATTTTTTGAAGAATTTGAACGGGTAATAGCGATGGAATCGTGTTTTCATTTAAAAAATTATAAGGTAATAATTGCGGTCGACTAGAAAGCAGGAATTTTATGCCGCTTTTTTCTGTTCCTTCCTGAGGATAGTTTCTTTGTCGAATTTCAATTGAAATTTCAATATTCCTCTCGCAAATCTCCCAAAATTACAGGTCTTCCCCGTTTTTTTGCTGAATCCCTGAATCCAAGGCGATAATTTGAAGAAAAGAAGGCCAAAATATAAAAATAATGGCAAGAAACTTGGAAGATATCCCTAAACCAGAAAAATTATGGGGAAATGTTTTGTTCTTGGTGTAAAATAACGAAATTCTCTGCTATTTTTGATACCCTGACCTTCGGACTTCCATGAATCCTCTTATTATTTTTTAATCCAAATTTTACTAAAATTTCCATGAATTTCAGCGTCAGCAATTGGCGGTCCTATGCATTTTATAGTTTTAGAGAAATTATAAAATCGCAATATTCTTAATTTCTTTGATACATGCGTCACGATAAAATATACCGCAATCTAATATGAATTTCTAGCTTCTTTCCCCTGATTTTCGATGTTTTTCACTATTGTGGGTGCCCCAAGTTCTACCGAACAGCCAGCTAGTCATTTGGAGCCCCTATTCCTAATATTTGACCTCAAAAGAACAAATTTGATAGGAAAATGGACAAAAAACGGGAGTAACGGCGGTTTTCAGCCCTTTTTCAAGTTTTTAAACAAAATTTATCATGATTTCCGAGGTTTATAAAATTCTCCATCAATTCTAACATCAATTTATCCTTTATCGTCGTAGGAAAATAATTTTTCAGGAGGAATCTACCGTGCCATGGCTGCGTATCCTTCTTCAATTTCCGGAAAAGCCGGCATTGTCATTGGTTCCTTATCTCCTTGGGTGGAGTCCTTCCCCCTAAAATTAAAGGCCAATCACGTGACGACCATCGAATATATGAAAATCCAAGTGGATCATCCTCAGGTGGACTATAAACATCCCGTCGAAATTGCGAAAGAATATCAAAAGTAGCCATTTTCTCCTGATTTTTTAAATTTTTTTGAATTTTTAGGCACATTGGCGCCTATGACTGGGCCGCCAGTTTTTCATCCTTGGAACATTCCGGTCTCGGAAGATTTGGCGATGCTTTAGACCCCAACGGCGATTTAAAGGAATCCCTAAAAACTTATTGTATGCTCAAAAAAGGCGGCTACTTCTACCTGGGATTCCCTATGGGATACGACACGGTTCATTGGAATCTTCACAGGATTTATGGACGAATACGATTGGCTCTTATGGCTGCTGGTGGGTTTTATTCTGCAGCGTTGCGACGAATTGATTTGAAAGACATAAATTTTCTTTTAAGACGGCGGGAAAACAAAAATTTATGAAAATGAGCGGAAGGATAAAAATTTCACCACTCAACAATGGAATTGCCGCTTATTTTGCCATAAAAGCGTCTAAAACAGTAAAATGTTCTACAATTTTCCTTCTGCCATTCGAATAGATCAAAAAAGCACCCAAAAATTGTAAAAATCCCCATTTTTAGCAAAAGATTTTGGTGTAAAACGGCAGTTTTTGGGATTTTCGACTAGCCAGGTCAATAATATTAGGAAAATTAGGTTCCTCTACCTTTAAAAAGCCAACTAAAACGGAAGAAATCACCCGGTAAGACATTTTTACGGTTTTCTTGATCAATTTTTTTGTCGAATCCGGATTTGATCGAGATTTCCAGAGATTCCCGGTTAAAGTTTCACCAGACTTTTATAATTCCCGAAGGAGGAAAAAAATTGATAAATTGTTTATGGGATAACCACAGAATAATTCCAATCAACAGGTCCTGAAGGGAAAGGTCGAAATTATTTGGATTATTCTCCAGTTTTTAGCCATATACGACGCACCGATGTAGTGAAGCTCATAATAGAGCCGCTATTTTATTACCCAATTGAAATATGAGGAATTACCGAAAATACCAGATTTTAGCAGAGAATTAGCATACGAAACGAGCCGTTTGTAGGATTTCTGGCAGTCGAGAGTATTTATTGGGAACATGGGGTAACCCTACATTTAGTAAACCTTGTAAAACTGGGGAAAAATATCTTACTTGAGATTTCATTTCTACAATTCTGAGCAATTTTTCCATTTGATTATAGATTGCTTAGGATTCCCAGGGTTTTACCCGTTGTTTATATTCGAAGGGAAAAGAAGCAGAATGATTCGTAGGTAGGTAGTAATGAAAACTCGGCTAACCGTTTTATTTTCCCGATCAACAGATTCTATGGGAGAATTTTTGCAATTATCTGGCTTATTCGGATATTTTTAGTCATTTTATAGTCAGTCACAAAAAAAGACGACATTTTTAAAGGTCTAACTGGTTCAAAAACCAAACTCAATTAATTTTTTTCTTTATTATGTGACTTCCAATCTTTCTGATTTTCATTGCATAAATCATATCAGATTTTTCTGATTTTTTTGATATATAAAAGACCTCCCAACTCTGCAAAATTCTTACTGCTCGATCCGAGCAGAAATACTCTCACTTTGACCATTAATACTTTTCTGGTGAGTTAGACACTCATTTATATATCAAAATGCTCAGAAAAATGTGATATACAAGTTGCAATAGAAGTTATAAAGCCTGGAAGTCACAAGATAGAGAAAAAATTAATTTAGTTTCCTTGGTTAGACCTTTAAAAATGTCGTCTTTTTTTGTGACAGACTATATTATCGCCGAAAAGATTATCCTATCGAATCGAAACCATTCATTGCCATTTCATTATATTTTAGCCATAAAACATCATTTTTTGCCTAATAATTTTAACGAAAAGTCAGAAAAACGGGGGAAATCTGGGATTTCGAGGGATTTATGGAGTTTTAAAGATTAAAGTAGACATGAAATTAGCAATAGAACCAGTTTTACCTTCCTTTTACAGAATTTGTAAAACCTAACTGGCCCATTTCAGGCTTCGATTTGATTGATATGTTCCACCGCGACGCCAAGAAGCCAATAACTCCGGAAAGTTTTCCAAAAGATCTCACAGGAGCCCATAAACAATACGTCGTTGTGCTGAGAAAACGCTGAGTCTGGATTTTTGTTATGTGACCGGTTTTATTTCCGCTAATCGTTTTTTCTCACCATTTTCTACCATATTTATTATCAACAACGGGTTTTTTAGCACTGGAAAAACATTCCATAAGCATAAATTATTTTTCCGTCTCATACAAAACGATTACATTGCATAAAACGAGCATCCTAATATTAGAATGGCCGATAAAAGTAAGGAAAATCCTGCTCATCCCACCGAATGAGGTTTCTTACATTATCGGTTTATAATGACGGGGGACATGTTCGCTGGGGGACCTCAAGACGCATTTCTGGAAAATCTATTTATACCATTGGAATCAGCTCGTCGAGACGAGCAAGATGGTATATTCGGTTTTCCGGTAGCTCCACGCCAGTCCATTATGTCATCCTGTGAAATTCCAAAGCAAAAGGTTTGTGAAGAAATCATTGGAATTCTAGGTTTTGGACCTATTTTGGGTCATAGAATCCTAAAAATAGGCACTTTTGAGGTTATTTATGAACTGGTCACACACATTTTTGGATGCTGATCACGGTGGTTTACGCGTTGGTTGCGTGGTTTACCATGTGGAGGCCTGGAAATGTCCCCACCCGTACACAGCTATCCCATAATGGGAAGATTGAGGTCAAATCATTGCCTGAGCGGTGTTTGAGGGGCTAGGCCCAAAAAAATCTGTACTTGTGAAAAAGTTATTTATACTATTGGAATCAGCTCGTCGAGACGAACAAGATGGTATATTCGGTTTCCCGGTAGCTCTACGCCAGGCCATTGGTTACCGCACAGTTCTTCCCAAATAAAAATTTTGGAAAAAAATCATTAGAATCCTAGGCTAATCGGCTATCTTGGGCGATAGGTCTCTAAAATGACCATTTTTGTAAATCCTTAAGAACTGGTCACCGGCATCTCGCCTTATTGTTCCCTAAAATTGACAGCTGGTTGACTTTTTCCTCTTGTTATCAGCAGAAATAAACAGGAAGCGGGCTTTTCGTCTTCTTTTTCCCTGAAAAGAGCCATGTTATGGCTTCTATTTCTACTTTTCGATATTTCTAAATCATCTGGGTTTGAGAATTTGTGCTCACAATTGGAAGTGGTTCGTTTTACAATTTTCAGGGAAAATTAATATTTCGGCTGAGCGTTTATTGAAAAAAAATTATTTCATGGCTATTATAAAAGAAATTTGAGGCATAATTTCTGCTCATTTGTCTCTATGGGGAGCTATTTATAATTTTCAAAATTATATTTCCAGGTCGAGCTGAAAGACCTCAAGTTACCCCGAGAATACAGAGATCTTGGAGTTCCTTGGGTTCGCTACAAACACGCCAAGGTCTACGAATCAGAGAAATTGGCAGCTGCTTGGAAAACTGTGGAACAATTCAGAGTTCGGGGACTCAATGACACGGTAAGTCGCCAGAAATGAGGGAAAATTCATGGAAGATTGTTTTGGCAATGTTTTCTTCAAAAAATTCTAAAAAATCCTCATAATTCCCCTTTAAGTTCCATGAATTATCCAATTTCTTGGAGGAAAAGGGCTGCTTTTGGTTTATTTGGGGAGGAGCAGTCCGAGATCTTGTTCTGGGAAAGAAACCCTCGGATATTGACGCAGCTGTGACTTGTAATCCTCATCGATTGAAGAGAATTTGTAGTGGACATTATGGATCGTAAGAATTAGGAAAAATAACTAAAAAATCTGGTTTTATAGGGAAAAATGTCTGCGACCAAATCCGGAAAGTGGGAGGTTGACCATTGGTGGGGAAGAAGATAAAAGGCAAGTTTTTTCTAGAAATTTCTGCATGTTCCGGCCGAAAACCAAATTTTGAGCCTTTTAAAGGGACCCTAAAGTTGTAGATTTCGCGCGCGGTCGACAGCTGCTGAGACGTTACGGGTGCGGGCGCAGGAAAAGCACAGTTGGGACCATTACTCGTTTTTTCTTCAAATTTTCCCATTTTTTCGTTTTATTACCTGAAAAAGTACATTTTCAGATAGAATCAGATACGGGGAAAAAGATGGTGTACAATTCAAGACGAATTTCTATCGAACAGTTGTAGATAATAAGGATTTTCAATGCGTGGTTATTACAGCTATCTGAATAACTTTTTCTTACTATTTTCAACAATTTACCTACTAGAAAACGTTGCTTATCCTAAAAGACGATCTATCAATCTGAAACAACAAAGAAAACAACAAGAAATAGGCATACAATCAGAAAATCGAATGCGATCAAACGATATGCAAAAATTACAAGTGATTTCTGCGAAAAAAATTTGCGCAGAGTTTCCCCTATATTCGGGATGATTTTACACATAAAATAACACATTATTACAATAAAAACAATATCTAAAAGTAATGATTATCGAAGAAAACAAACTTACTTTGTCGATGGCTAAAAATCCTTGCGTGAGCTTTTGTTGCCCATTTTACTTCTTCATTTTTTATTGTAATAGTATCTACTAGAAGTGTATAACCTAGTAGAAATAGCAAAAACTATAAAAACACTAGCAAAACAGTAAACTAAATGAAAACAACAAAGAGTAGAAATGAAATCACCAGCAAAATTGAAAGCAATATGTCGTATGCCAATTCAGCTACAAATGCTAATTTTTTGTGGTTTCTTCTACTCTAAACCACCGTTGTAGATTGTAAACATACTGCACATTGTTTTGGTAATAATTTGCAGTAAAAACAAGCATTACAATAAGCAATCACCACAAAGATACATTGTATAGTCATGATGCGCATACTTTTATGATTTTTGAAGCTAATATTGCATCTTGCATGTCATGTTAGGTAGCAAAAGTTGCGCAATTGAATAGTGATTATTTAGCAACAAAAAAAAGTAAAGAAAATCAACCAGAGTAAAAATAACAAGATTTAGAAGTTACAATAAAATTTGGAGAAGTGACGCTACTTTGGCGCAATAATTTCCTTTCACCACTTTCACCGGAGATTTTTACAACTTTAGGGTCCCTTTAAATCTTTAAAATACTCTTCGTGAAATTTTTTAATAACAGTAACTGTTGTTAACAAAGGAGGCGATCGTGATTTAGACGCGGCGCGTTGGAAGAAATTCAAAATTTGGTGTCTCTGCGGCGATTTTCCCTATTTTTCGGCATTTTTAACTTTTTGAAGTTTGTGGTTAGAACCGGCATAAAATTCTGGGCACTTTGACACCAAAATCGGTTACTTTTCCATTATTCGACGTAAAAAACGGGAAATCAGACGTTCCCTGGCGTCGCGCGTTGGAAGAAATTCGCAAATCGAGTTTTGCCGCCATTTTTCCCGGATTCCTGAGGTTTTCTGAAGTTTTTGAAGTTAATTTATTAAACCAGCATAAAATTCTATGAATTTTGACACCAAAAACCGCTACTTTTTTGGAATTTGGCGTAAACAACAGGCAGTAGACCGTTGCTTATCGCCGTGCGTTGGAAGAAATTCCCAATTTGATGTTTAGACTCCATTTTTCCCCATTTTTTTGGTGTTTTCTGCATTTCTAAAGTTGATCTGTTGATTCGGCATAAAATTATAGACATTTTGACACCAAAAACAGTTCTTTCTCCATTAAATTTTCCTGATTTTGTTAAATTTCGTGTTTATTTTATATACAACCTCTTAAATTTTTCACAATTACACATGCCCAAACTTTCACCTCATTTTCAGCCCCAATACCATCGATCCCGTGGATCTTTGCCATTGGAATGCCACGTATCAAGTTTACGCCTCTCACTGGGAATTTTCTCTCAATACCTTGGGATTATGGGTGGATAAAAGAGATCCCCGGGAGAATAAGGAGCGGGTTTATTTAATTGACGTCACAGGATTTGGACTAGAAGACGCCTGCAATCGAATATTTCGAATTCCCGCCAAAAAAGATTATTGGAATGAGTGGAGCAACGAGGAGGGGAGGAGCGTCGTCAAACTGCTGAGGTTTGTTAGAAAATGCATTTTTTATAGCTTTTAATACAAAATTTCTGGCTTTCTTTGGTATCAAAAAATAACCCTGGATCTGCTCTACAAAATGAGCTATTTCCCATAATTTTTGGACGAAAATTAGCGGAACAGCGAATTTTTTGAAGATTTGTACAATTTTTAGAGAAAATCGGGTTCCTTTCAGATTTTG
The DNA here is from genome assembly GCA_964036215.1 of Oscheius sp. DF5033. NCBI lineage: Eukaryota > Metazoa > Nematoda > Chromadorea > Rhabditida > Rhabditidae > Oscheius > Oscheius sp. DF5033. The sequence continues at coordinate 5,212,628 of CAXIWN010000009.1, read as the reverse complement.
GAAGCTCCGACTCCGTGGTTTTTCTCCTTTAAATGAAGACGAAATTGATTTCGTGGTTCAGGAAGCCAAGGCGCGTTTTGATGACGAGAGATTCGCTTACTTTTTCTGCCATAAAATTCTGGAAGGCTTCAGCCATGAAGACG